>JAUCMX010000005.1:26193491-26435991 GCA_033459395.1 Hemibagrus guttatus | reverse complement strand
CCAAGAATGACATTTTCAAGAATGACTTAAATAAATTATGCTTAATAAATTAAATATTTAATGCTTTTAAATATCCCCTAAGTGTTTCAATAATTTTGCCCCATATTTTTGGGAGAATAAAATAGTATCCATAAAAATGCCAAGAGTGAGAAAATGCTTCTCCAGGTGTTTGAATGGAAATATTTGTGAGTGAATTACTGTGTATAATTTTTTAATGAACCATTTTTACTCAGTTTGTGGATAAGTAATCCTGTGAGAGGGAGTCATGGAGTCATACATAGAGAACTTTTTTTTGCATCCATTGCTACCATTTGGTCTATGTTTTGGTTGCCTATTTATTTATTCCTGGATAAACTGCCAGTCTTGCAGTGTGTAGTCATCACCCTGAAGCCATGCACAGTTGTTGCTTTCTTTACTTTGCATGCATGTGAATTTAGCTTTTCATCTGGGTTACCGCTGGCTGTGCTTGGTTTGGCAGTCTTCGGACGTTTTAGAGGCTTCATAGTCCACCACACCATCCATTTGCCGTGGGTATACACTATGACGGGAGATAAGGGTGAAGGACCACTTGGGGATGTAGATTTCTACATATTTATTTTCTGCAGGAGGGAGTTCACAACTAATTAAAAAACAGGGTGCACATTGCTCCCTAACCGTTGAGATCCCAGTCCCATGGTCATTGTGTTGATTTACAGAAAGTAGTTCACCATCACTGCGTCTATGATAAGGGTCTCTAAAAAGTTCAACTAAAAAAACAAAATTTTTTTAGTTGGGCTGCACCCTTGCCTTTACACAGTCCACTCTCTTGAGGAGGAAAATTATGTTGGAGAGTATTTATAGAGCACCTATATTACCCAACCAACCTAAGAAAAGAACTCACCTGGGGTTTTGATAGGCTGTGGGAATTTCTTCATGGCCTCGTATTTCATCTCATTTTTCACCTCAAGTCCTTTAGATACTAGATTCTTCTAAAATGGCACTGGTTGGTGGTGAGTCTGCACTGACTGGGCAATGTGGCTTAGTGTGTTGGGCTTAGCTCTTAGATTGTACCACAACGTGATTAGATAGGAGGGATCTTGGCACTACCAGAGAGCAGTGGCATGGGGCTGTTGTCTTCGTTCATCTTGGGCCAAGGAATCCTGAGATTTGCCTTAAGTTAGAACCATATCTGTTGCTTCAGCCTTTCCACTCAGAGTACTGGATTTGAATCAGCACATGAAATCCTGCTTGCT
The DNA here is from genome assembly GCA_033459395.1 of Hemibagrus guttatus. NCBI lineage: Eukaryota > Metazoa > Chordata > Actinopteri > Siluriformes > Bagridae > Hemibagrus > Hemibagrus guttatus. The sequence continues at coordinate 26,434,759 of JAUCMX010000005.1, read as the reverse complement.
CTAGTGAAATATTCACCCGGTTGAGATTCCATCATATAGTGAGATGACATTTGCTCAAACAATGACTTTCTTCCCTTTAGTGAGAGAATGATGAAAAGGGTGTGGAAAAGAAAGATGTGATTTTCACCATGAAAGGTCATGAATAGTTGCTGACTCCTTGTTCCTAAAACAATAAAGCTTAAAAATATTGCTTTAAGCAAAAGGTTAAACTCAGTGCCATAGGAAAATGCTTATGATGAACATTTTTTTTGATTGTGAAATAGTGTTCTGTTTGACTCTGTGATAACCCTAGGGAACTAACAATAAAGCCATTCTTGTTATATGGTTTCCCTGAGCTGTAATAAAACAAGTTTTTAAATACACTGATATAAGTGAAGACTTCTTGATGGTTTATTTAACAATATCCACATCCTAAACATTGTTATTTATTCTCATTATGCAGTGTCACACAGTGATAATCCTGTCCACAGACATAAGACTTTTATTCATTCATCTTCATTTGAATGAATGGACAGGGTCATGGTGAATTTATATTCTGGGAACACTGGGTGTGAAAATAAATACGCCCTCAAATCCATCCCAGGGCACACAATTGAATACACAATTTCACACCCACACATGGGATATTTATCAGAGCCAGTTAACATACCAGCACATTTTGTGTGAGGTGTGAGGAAACCCCATGCACACATGAGGAAGCTCCAGTTACCTGAGCCTCATGATCTATATATCTTATAATAAAGCTAAGTTTAAATGCAGAGCTGGCGGACAGACCGCTGACTGACCTGACCATCACAAGTATGCTTTCTAAGTCTATTATGCAAAAAGACAACAAACACAGTACCTATGGCTCAGGGACCTCTAATATACGTACAGTACTTTGAACTAATCTAAAGTATTTGACTTATTTTGATATGTTTTATGTTTATTTGATGACTTATTTGATGACATTAAAATGTTTTAGATTTCCAAACATAACTTTTTGAACAAAAAGATGAAGTGATATTCTTTAATATTTACAATTATTTTAAATATACAATAATAAATATATATGAAATAATGTTACAGTAATAAGACTTTTCAGAAACAAACAAAACAAACAAACAAACAAACAAAAACAATACTGTATGACAGTCAAAGAGACATTATGCAAGATGGTCAGAAAAACTAACTGGACAAGTAGTCTTTATCAAACTACTGATGTTTGAGACTACTGGTGTTTTTCTCATTGCAAAGGGTTTAAAAGCAAAGGGTTTCCCTCCAAATATTGAATTTGTTTCCTTTAGAAGTGTTCACTGCTCATTAAAATAGATAAAACATATATTTATAGAAAGTGTAACATTTCTTTATTTGAAGGGCGCTTTATTTACACAAAACTTTAGCACAGTACTGTGTATATATACCTAAAATAAATACATAGTATATACACACATGTAAAATGAACTGGGTCTGGTTTCTGTGGTTCTGTTTTAGGGTTGGATCAGATACAGCTCCTACTGTTATAGCACTGCTGTAGAAGCCAAAACCTTTGATGAAGCACAAACAGCATGTGGACAAACTGCAGCAAACCTAGTAGAAGTTACAGACCGGTAATACACACATTAATCAAATACTGCTTTTATACAACGACAAATGAAACTACTTACATTGCATTGACTTGTGTGTGTGTGTGTGTGTGTGTGTGGTGATGTGGGCTTCATTTTAGGTATGAGAATGCATTTCTCATCAGCCAGGTTGGCTTGCGGCCTGAAAAATATTTCTGGATTGGTCTGTCCAATACAGAACGTGCAGAACGTTTTCAGTGGACAAATAAGCAAAATGCCAAATTTACACACTTTAATGTAGGAATGCCAGGTATGTATATTCTTTTTATTCTTTTTTTAGTAATACCCTGAATATTGTAGTGAAGTTCAACATATATGAATTACATAAAGTCATAAAGCTGATTTTTTTTGTCTACCTGAAATGAAGCTAGAAACCAGGGCTGTGTTGCCATGCGAACTGGGACTTCAGCAGGATTATGGGATGTAATCAAATGTGACAGTAAAGAGAAGTACATCTGTAAGAAAATAGCTGAGGGTGTTACTACAACCAAAGCGCCTCCTGCAACACAACCTCTAAGTTGCCCCTCTAAATGGATAAAAAAAGACCCAGGCAGCTGCATTCAGGTAAAGCCACTGCGCACACAGTGTGTGACAGCATTAAAGTGCTCTGTTAATTCTAAAAAAATTTCCTTGTGGATATAATGCTCCGTACACATTCTCGTGCAACACACATCCATTATGCTTTGTCCTAATTCCTTAGGTATATAGAAATGAAAAAGACACTATGAAAACATGGATTGAAGCACGTGATTTCTGCAGAGTCATTGGTGGCGATCTTGCTAGCTTTCACTCTGAAGCTGAAACCAACAGTTTACCGTATGCATGTTTTCTGCATTCTTTGCAATTAAAATATTTTTGAAATTTAACAAGAATTTCGATGATTTTATGAGTGCCTCTCTACCTCATTGACAAGAAATAGTAGAAGTATTTATTTATTTATTTATAAAATATTTTATTTATTTATTTATTTATTATCTATTTAATTATACCATTTTTCATTCATAAAATGATTAATTATTTACTGTCCTCTCAAAGGTATGGTGGGGGAAGTAATACAGCATGGATTGGCTTTAATATGCTGGATGATAATGCTGGCTTTGTATGGTCAGATGAAACTCCGGTGAGTTCTTTTATTTTCGCTGTCTATTTTTGTATGACTCTATTCCTTGCTTAAGTGTTTTTTTTTTCTGGCTAGATTCCATGTTAAAAAATACTATAAACCATAACTGGTTTAGCATAATTGTTAAATATATGTATTCCTGGTGATGACTTAGTACCAAGAAAGAAAGAAAGAAATGACTTAGTACTATAATATATATATATAATATATATATATATATATATATATATATATTTTATATATATATATATATATATATATTGCATTTTTTATAGTACTAAGTCATTTTATTCTGATGGCACTTTTACACAGATCAGGCATAACATTGTGAGCACTGACAGGTGGAGTAAATAACACTGAGTATCTCCTCATCATGGCACCTGTTAGTGGGTGGGATATATTAGGCAAGTGAACATTTTGTCCACAAAGTTGATATGTTAGGAGCAGGAAAATTGGGCAAGCGTAAGGATTTGAGTTTGATTGAGTTTGACAAGGGCCAAATTGTGATGGCTAGACCACTGGATCAGAGCATCTCCAAAACTGCAGCCCTTGTGGGGTGTTCCCGGTCTGCAGTGGTCAGTATCTATCAAAAGTATCCTTTTAAATTATCCTTTGAAAGTCCTGTAAGTTGCAAGGTGGGGCCCATGGAGGCTATAGCAAAAGGGGGACCAACACAATATTAGGCAGGTGGTCATACTGTTATGCCTGATTGGTGTATATGATTGTAGATTACACCAACATAGTCTGCATAATCTAAGTGTTAAATTCATATTTGCAATACAGGAATAACAATCATAAACTTGGTTTGTATTCCAATGTTGGAGAATTAATTATGTAATTTAGAGACATAGAATTATTTGATTATTTTTACCTTTGTGTAAATCATCAGCAAAATTTGTGGTGTGCAGGCTTTTACATATTGTGCCTATGTTATTATGTCTAATTTTCCTCCTTTGTTTCTGTGTGTGTGTGTGTTCCTGCATTTTAGTCAAACTATGAGAACTGGGGATATGGTGAGCCCAATAATTACAATTCTAACGAGCTTTGTGCAGAAGCCAGCTTCTACTATGGTCATAGGTGGAATGATAGAGATTGTGAAGCCTACAATGATTGGATCTGTCAGATACGACTGGGTAGGTAGTCCAGCCAAAACAACACACACACACACACACACACACACACACACACACACACACACACACACACACACACACACACACACAAACATACATACACAATTTCAGTACACGGTTTCCGCACAACCTAGTAAAACTACTGTTCTAATCATGCTGTAATTAGTGCTGATGTTTAACTCTGACCTTTACAACAGGTACAACTCCAAAACCTCCACCTACAAGCAGCCCCCAAGGTATTGCTCCATTTAATTATTAATTCTTCCCACCTTTTATTCTAAATTAGATTTCTAAATGAGCTGCTATTGATTACTTGATTTGATTGATTTAATTGATTTGATTATACTAAAAATGTGTTGACTTTCGACAGTCTGACGTTCTTGTGGTGTATACTTCATGGTCCACAGCACAGTTTAACATTACAGATGATGGCTGGATTCAGTTTAATGGCAGTCAATACTACATTAATAATGATCGCCTGGATATGGAATCTGCTCGGACATTTTGTAAGAAGAACCATTCTGACCTTGTTGTCATTACCGGTCAATCCGAGAGGAAGTTTTTATATAAACAGGTGAAGGAGCAAACCCAGTGCCTCTGATCTATTTTGTTAATGTCAACTGTGAAGTTATTCATATTTTATGAATTAAATATTACAGATTTCAAGAGGCTCAGAGGATCAGTACTACATTGGATTGACAGTGGGATTGGATAAATCCTTTAGGTAACATTAACTACGTCGTGACACAAGGAAAAGCTCAGAAACTCATTTGGCAGGTCTATTTTTCAGCTGTATTTACATTTTCTTCTACTTCCAGTTGGGTGGATGGTTCCCCGGTTGTCTTTACAGCATGGAACCAAAATGAACCAAACTTTGCCAATAATGATGAAAACTGTGTTACAATTTACAAGAGTATGGGTAAGACCACCTCATCTACTTCTAATCTGAAATAATCTGGTTGTCAATACATTTTGGAGATGCATGAAATCATCTCTTTCTCAGGATACTGGAATGATATCAATTGTGGAGTACAGTTACCCTCTATCTGTAAAAGAAGCACAAACTTTGTCGCCAACACAGTGGCTCCTACCACTGTACCAAAGGGTGGCTGTAGTTCTGACTGGACTGCTTTTCAGGGAAAAGTGAGTGAATTTACTTTGGCCAAAACAACAGCTTTGCAAAGGTCGTGAAAATTAATAACTTTTCTTAACATTCCACCCTCAATATCCGCCTACAACAGGTATTTTTCTTAAGAATTTAAGTTTTTCTTAAGTATTTCTGTTCTTACCTAGCCTACTTATGGCAATATATTCATATAAAAGGTTAAAAAAGGTTATTTTTTGAGCACAAATGTTGATGTCTTCAAAGTAAATTGATTGATATCATCTCTGAGATGCCTCAAGGCGTTATCTTCAAACACTAAAATTCTTTGTGAGGTTATCCCAACAAAGGCAAAAACATCTCACATTGAAAGCCAACAGTGTCCTGGCTAATTATATTGTATATCAGATTTGCTTAAAAATATGCGATATAAAATGCAATATAAAGTGCGATAAAATAATTCATTTGTTTATACTGATAAAACTGTGCAGACTGGAACACAGTGTACTGGTAAAAAAAAGGTTTAAGTTTCACTGTGCCATATGCTTCATATTGTGCCATCAGTGGCCTTTCTTTGACATCTTCTTTCAGTTTTCATTGTAAAAGTTCCCATGTGATGTGTTTGGTGTGCAGAAACATCTGGATACAGTAGCTACATATTATTTCTCACTTAATTTACATCTAATTTTTCTTGTAATTTTGTGGCATTCATCAACTTATGCACACAAGTACAAAGAAAATCAGCATTTCTAAAATATTAGGATTGGTTTGGCTTTTACACAATTACATTTACACACAATTTTACTAAAAGATTGCTAACTGAGCCCCAGTGTTACTAAACCGAAACAATGAAACATTGCTTTTCTGACATTATTTACATTTCTCTCCAGTGTTATAAATTTGTAGGGAAAGATAGTAGTGAAGAGAAAACTTGGCATGATGCTCGACAATACTGCATTCATCATGGAGGGAACTTAGTGTCCATTCTGAGTCAGACAGAGCAAGGTAACTCGTTGAAAAAGAATACATAATCTTCCGTAACATTAATAACAGTAATGTAATTGTGCTGAGAAATTAAACAATAAGGCTGCTTTAATGTCTCTTGTTCTTCTCAGCATTTCTAACCACTATGATGCTCAATGCACGTGATGACATGTGGATTGGCTTGAATGATATCAACTGGGAGATGCGCTTCCTCTGGACAGATGGGAAAGGTGTCCGGTACACCAACTGGGCTAAAGGTTTTCCAGTATCATTTCCAGATGGACGCAGATCATACGGATCAGATGCAAGTGCCTTTTCTTTATTACATACACATAATCATCTATTATTCTATAATATTCACATGATGATTAATCACACACTTGTTCATTATGAATTATTGCTACTGAGTGAAAGCAATGCTCTTTATTATGTAACGTTACTCACATGCTAAAGCTCAACCGCTTAAAGTTGATTCAGCATTGTCTGGCAGCTTTGGCTTCTGGGTGACAAGATTCAAGCACAGCAGGATAATTTCAGGATAATCTGTGGCAGTGGGGGTCATGCAGAGCTATAGTTACAAAGATTCCTCTGTCCTCATGTGCCTTAAATACAAAGAAGCTCAATGGTAACTCCCTAGAGTTAAACAAAAGATTTCATCTACCTCTTCTGTCCATGTTGTTTGCTGCTACCTCACAGCTCGTGGTTGCTGTCTTTCATTGCTTGTAAGAGATTTTCCATGTTTAGTGCTGGAAATTTCTGCCACATTTCTTGCTTCTGTGTGTTTTTGTCATCTTTTCTGAGAAGAGGAATCCTCGTGTAAAATGGCGAGGCCATTTTAGAGGTTGACACTGTGAGCTTGTTAACTTACTACTGGAATTTTCTGTTTTGTACATTTGTGATGTCCAGTCTTTGTCCAGTCTTTGTGTGCATGTTGCTAAATCAAAGATGATACAACAAATGCAAGATGAGCATGTCTTGGGCCAGTGTCCACCAGGAACTTCTCAGAGACTTGCAGATGAACCTTATAACATGTCGATATATTTATATCATTTGCTCTTTTGAGTATAAATATTCTGGGCTTTAGGATAAAAATGAAATCAAAGCCACTTCATTTTCTTTCTTTTTCTTGGGAATTACCTGAGGCTTTGAGTCTTTTGGTCATCCTGTAGATTCTTAACATTCTCATTTAAAGCTAGAGTTTTAGAACACAGTGAAATACTTATAAATGAAGCTGCAAGATATCTTCACCTGCATGTTGGACTTGGTTTCTGGAACTAGGACAAAAAAAAAAAGTTTTCTTGTCTTGTGTTTGAAGAAAGCCACACATTCGACTTTACGTGTGGTCATGTCATCACATATCATCATCTATTATATAATATCTATTATAAATCTAACTCTTTTCAATACAGGAACTCATCTTAAGGTGGGATTATGACATTCAAGAAGAAAACCGGGTAGGTCAACCATAAGTGTGCTTGACTGTCAGTCTCTTTCCAGTGGGGAATTATTCTGATTATCAGATTCACTTTGCTCTTTTAATCGATTACATGAACATTCTTCTGAAGTTTTTTTCCCCTCAATCATGAATCACCAAAATAAAGCTCAAAGTATGACATATGAAAATTCCCCCTTTTCTTTCCTGGATTCTGGATCGCTATTTTCGGATGCTACCAAAGGAGACTGATGCATTCTTTCAAATCATCCTTATCAACTTTACTATGATCAAGCCAATTACAATGACACAAAGCTTGAAAATTGACACAGTTTTCTTGAACAGAATTTAGCTTGTGATCTTTACCCACTTTTCTCTATGTTTGTTTGTTCTTTACAACAAATCCTATGCATATTGTGCAGTGACAGGGTGGATATGGCTGTAAAAGGGGCTAAAATAATATATAATATAGAAAACTTGAGAAAACACAAAAACATTGTTCAGTTAGATTTATGTGTAACAATGGATGTGGTACAAAATTGTGATGCAGTTTAAAAAGCTGTTATCTGATTCTCATGATTTTCCAAGACCCGTAAGCTTTTCTGAGGCAATTGCTTGACTGATATACAGGCCCTTAAGTTTCTGGTGATATCATTCACGTTACTAAAATTATGTGCGCATGGATTTCTTTGCTACCTTCAAGTCAGGAGTTTCTCAGTCGCATTTTGCTTGTTTCTTGAAATCTAATGTTTCTCCTAAGTTCCAAAAATATCTCCTAATAAAAATTGCAGGGTGATGGAATGCAACCTGATAACTGGATTATAATTACTGATTACCTGATAAGATTATTTGTTTTTGCTATCACTAGCAATAAAATGTAATATGAATACAAGAGCCATTTTTAATATCAATGCAAATAAAGCAGTTTTTCCCCCCAATGTTGATATAGAGATGGAATTTTCCCTTGTTAATTGTTGTTATTTGTAATACAGTCAGTAATTATTTTTTAATTATTATTATTACAGTTGTAATTATTTATTTTATTATATTTGGTTCTGTCATTTATGCCATTCATATTCATATATCCAGATCCATATGATAACATTAAACTGGCATTAAACTGGAATTGAATCAACATTCGAAGTTTACTGTGATTCAGGATTTTCCAAAAACACAGGATTTAAAAACATAACTAACAAAGTCATGTAATGAAATGAAAATCAATGACTTTATTACAAACCTTTTTCCTTCTATTTGTTGTAAAATGATTAAGCCAGGGTGGGGCACGGTGGCTTGGTGGCTAGCATGTTTGCCTCACACCTCCAGGGTTGGGGGTTTGACTCCCACCGCCGCCGTGTGTGTGGAGTTTGCATGTTCTCCCCGTGCCTTGGGGGTTTCCTCCCCCGGTCCAAAGACATGCATTGTAGGTTGATTGGCATCTCTAAATTGTCTGTAGTGTGTGAGTGAATGAGAATGTGTGTGTTTGTGTGCCCTGCGATGGGTTGGCACTCCGTCCAGGGTGTATCCTGACTTGATGCCCAATGACGCCTGAGATAGGCACAGGCTCCCCGTGACCCAAGAATAGATCAGATAAGCGGTACAGACAATAAATGAATGAATGATTAAGCCAGAGCAGGTGTTCTCAAACATTTTGAAGCCAGAGACTCTTTAAAAGAACGGTAAAATAATTATCCACAGACGTTGAAATCCAATATGAACGATAATAAACACTGCATAAAGTTGTTGTTTATTATTTCCTGGCAAGTTGTAGATAAGAAAATACAAATGATGTGAGGTGTTGTAAGTGCTAAGGTTTGTTTTATTCTTAGTCATGCCAGACTTTTAGCTTTGCATCACTGCTCCATCCTCAGTAGCAAGTTATTGCAATGTGACAATACCATCAGCTCTGGGGTGTGAATTCTATCCAAATGCTATCCTATCCAAACCAAACACCATTGATCTCATTATTATTTAGGCAGTCCAAAACATTTCTCAGTTGCCAAAATGTAAGTGCACTGCAGCATATTGTGCGCACAATATCACACCTTAAGAAAGCACTAAAGACATGGTGGAAAATGTACAGACTGGGTTCTGATACTTCCAGAAATGTTAAATAAATGTGTACATACTTACAAAGCTTCAACATATCATTGACTGTATGGGAGTGTGTGTTATTATACTGTATATTATACATTTTACACTATTTGGCCAAAGGTTGGTGGACACCTAACCACCACACCTGTATGTGTTTCTTGTTTCCACAAAATTGGAAGCACACAAACATCTAGAATGTCTTTGTATGCTGTATTCTATCTTTATTTAAAAATCTGATTGTAGTATATGTATTGTTTTACTTGCCAATGTATTGCAATATGCCTGACTTAATTCATTTTCTTTGGTTATTATTTAATTCCATAATCATCATCTTCTGCAGTTTGACTGTGTCATTATGGTGAAGACACCAGAAAAGATTACTGGCATGTGGAAGGTTGAGGACTGTGAAGAGAAACGAGGATTTGTCTGCAAGAGGAATATTGGTAAGTGAAAAAGATGCAGAAAAACTATTACAGTGACTCTGACAGTTTTAGAAATCATCAAACATTACAAAAACAATTTCAATAAACCTTTAATTAAAAGTGTGTATTCCATCTGCTGCAGATTCTCAGATCCAAGTTCATGCGACAACAGTGCCACCAGCATCATATTTTAAACTGGCAAATGATTCTTATAAACTACAGACTGAGAAGATGAGCTGGGATGAGGCAAGGAGGCAGTGTAAAGCAGATGATGCTGATTTAGCTAGTGTGTTAAACTCTGTCACTCAGGCATTCATCACCCTCAGGATTTCCAGATTGAAAGAGCCGATGTGGATTGGCCTAAACAGCAATGTGGTAAGCACAGACAGATTACAATCACCCAGTGTAAGGAAAACCAATTGCAAGAGATATGGACAGATGTTCCTGAGCCCACGGTGATGTCATGATGTCATACATACACTTAAATGAATCCATGGATAATGTTTCTCATGTCCATTATGATAACTTACAGAAGATTAAACTGCAATTAAATCAACATTCGAAGTTCACTGTGATTCAGGATTTTCCAAAAAACACAGGATTTAAAAATAGAACTAATAAGGTCATTTAATAATAAATTTATTACAAACCTTTTTCCATCTATTTGTTGTAAATTGATTAAACCAGAGCAGTGTTCTCAAACTTTTTGAAGCCAGAGACTTTTTTAACATCATAATAATTATCCACAGATAATAAACATAATCCAAACATAATCCAAACTTTCAAATATTAGGCTTATTAATTAAATGTCTATAATAACATTTTGGAGGTATTTTTGAAGAGTTTTTTCCCTGCACTTTGTTTTAGAGATATATGATTTTGATAAATCCATCGAGTTCAACTAAGCTGTCAGCTGAACTGAAAACTATAGATATTCTATAATAACTTTGATATTGGTGGCTTGTGGATTCCACCACTATACCATGTACTTGTCTATGTTTCATGTAGAATTAGATGAGCTAGTAAAGTGGTTTTAAGACATGTCTTGGTTTCTGACATACGCTGCTCCCCATTGTAGACCGGTGGACGATACCGCTGGATGGATAACTGGTTACTGCGCTACACCAAATGGGCTTTAGGTGAACCACTGAGAAACCAGGGCTGTGTATACATTGACACAGATGGAACATGGAAAACATCAGAATGCAGCAAAAGCTACTTCTCTCTCTGCAAACGTTCACCAAGTAGGTCCAAGTGCTCAATATACCATCAGCAAAATGTTTCACTTCTGATTAAAACTTTTGAACCCTGATTATCACTGTAGTGCTAAGCTCCATCAATCAATCAATTCTCTGCTCATCCACTTATCTTACTGCATTGCTGGGAACCTGGAGTTTATTCCAGGAGACTCAGGGTGCAATGCAGGGTACACTCTAGACAGGATGTCTATAGCAGGGCATAATCACACACACACACACACACACACACACACACACACTTATGCACCTATTCACACAGACTACCGAATATTTAGATATGCCAATCAGACTGTGACACATATCTTTGAACTGGGGGGCGAAACTGGAGTACCTTGAGTAAATTCCTGAGGCATGGGGAGAACATACAAACTACTACACACACACCCCATTTCCGAAGTGAAATTGGGGAAAAGGCCCGCTGCCTATACAAAAGTTCTGTGTGTATGTGTATTTTTGACATTCTCACAGGTTGGAAATGTCGAAATGTAATTATTGTCGAAGTGTTGACTCTTTTGATCTGCAGGTCAAGTGGTTGCTAATGCTGATTGAATGAATGAAACATTTATTGTAAACACAAAGATGTTCTAAACACGAGTGTATAAAAGTATCACACTTACATTGGATTAAGCTTACTTTCAGAACAATGGATTCCTTCAGATTATTGACTTATATATTACTTATGTTTTCAAAATTCTGAAATGTATATGTTCACAGCTCATTTCTGTTTTCTATTATGCAGTTATTGCCCCAACTGATCCCCCTCAGCTCCCAGGACGCTGCCCAGAACCAAAGAAATCCAAGGTCTGGATTCCTTTCCGAGGACATTGTTATACTTTTATAGCTTCAAGGAATGAGAACTGGGCCCATGCATCAGTGGAGTGTATGAGAATGGGTAAGCCCATGTAGTTATGTCATAAAAGTATCTTTTTTTAAATATACTGAAATAAACCACAAAATGTCTCAGGAACACCTGCTTCCTGTCAGACCTTTTTTGATTTCTATAATTAGCTTTAGTGTACAATTTGAACAATATTGTTATTGTATTATATAGGAACCAGACCATACATTTTAGTACAGAAACACCTATAACGTCTGGTTAATTTTAGGCTACACTGGTACCATTTCACTGTTGTCCATTTGACATTTAATGCCACGATTTCATGTTTCTTTATTTTATTTCTATTAATGCTACGAATAATCCATCTCTATGTATAGGTGCATCACTGTTGACTGTAGAGGATGCTCTGGAGTCCACCTTTATCCGCCAGAATACTGAGATTCTGCACGATGAAACCAGATCTTTCTGGATTGGCCTCCACCGCAGCTACACAGGTTTAAAACCTACTTATATTAAAACTGTTCCATTTAGATTAGCTTCAATGTCAAATCAGAGACAGCCAAAGCAGCCTCTATGGACTGTAAGTAGCAAGGGTGTGTATGTGTTTATCTATCAGGTGAGTGGATGTGGATTGATAACACTGTGGTGGACTACATTAACTGGACACCACGGTCACCCGGTACCATCGGCGACTGTGTGGAGATTAAATCAGAAAGTGGCTTGTGGATAAACTCTCACTGTAGCGGCTATAGAGGCTATATCTGCAAGACCCCTAAAAGTAAGCCATACACAAGCACAAAGACATATACACACACACACACACACAAAATATTGATTAATAATCCGTTTAAAAGTGCTGCCTTATAGAAAAGTCTTTTTAATGTACCTACATTAATCCATTATCTTAAGCTGGTTGTGGAATTTAATCTCATACACACATCCTTTTTTAGTTATACCACCAACCGAGAAACAGCCGGCAGTCCGTAAGTACCAAAATGTATTTATTATAAATCAACTCCTGCTTTTCTAACATTAACATTAATTAAAAAATACTTTTTTCAAGGCTAATTAAACTTGAAAAGGAAACAGGGAACTCCTGATGCTATGAAATTGTTTTGTTTTATTTTATTATTGTTTTATTGTTTCATTCAGAACAGTTTTTCATTGCTCCTAATGATTCATTTTGCTCTGCAGTGCCAAATGTGGGTAAGGCCTCTCATGGTTACACTGGTATTGCTGTAGCAGTTGTGTTGGTGATAATTGCTCTTGCAGGACTGGGTGCATTCCTCTTCTATAAAAGACCAACTATCCCAGTAGTTGGAGAGTGTACATTTGATAACACACTCTACTTTAACAACCCTACACGATCTACTGCTACAGTAGACACCAAGGGACTGGTTACCAACATGGAACAAAATGAGCATGCATAACACACACACACACACACACACACACACACACACACACACACACACACACACACACACACAATTGCACAGTGTTACAATACATTTCTACATTAATGGCATAAAAGAGAAACATTTTTTTGGTTTGTTTGATTTTTTTATAATCAATATGTATAGATGATTTTTGTACATCAACATGTCTGGTTGTAGGAAGATATCTGCCCACTATTTAGTAGAGTAACACACAAAACATGGTGACTACTGACTGCTTAACATGAGACAATGAACTCACATGTTGCTTATTTACATCCTATAATGCTTTCTTTAATCCTAAAAATGTTCAAGTTAATATAGGGACAATGTACATTTTCATAGGCTATATACAACCATATTTTTATTCTCAGAACTGTGCTATTGACATTCTGTATTTTAATTTTGGTTTATTGTAAATAAATGTTTAAAGATCTGAAAAGAAATGAGGCATGAAATCTATGTATGTTGTTAAAGAGGTTCTAGATATTTTTGTTGAGCTTTATGAAATGTAAAGCACTTATCTGATGAGTTTTTTTTTTTTTTTTTTACTGCTAACATGAATTGTTCCAAACTTGTTCCACATTGTTTCATTGCCTTCACATAAAATGCATTCATTGAGCACATATTTCAAAATCTATGAACTCTTTTGTCATTCATACACCACCACCTGCACAACTCAGCACAGGCTAATGCACTGTTAAAAACACATTCAAATCAGAATAATGGTGTGCAGATCGGTTACCATACTGAAATATATAGAAAATCTGAATATTTACAATAAAAAAAAATCTTTCTTAACACAGCTTTTCAGTTTCAGCTGAAAGCCTACCAATGTGTCCTGTTTTTAGTCTTGTTACTATCTTTTAGTTGAAAGGGCTTCTGAATGATTTTGTTTAGAAACATGGATGAAGGAAGACAGCTTTGTATGGAAAGATGACTGGCAGAGTGAGGAAGAATTATATATTTCTATATTGATAAAGAAAAAATAAAGGGTATTGAAGCAAATTGCAGCATTTCTGATTCTTTCATGTTACAGTATATATAGTTTTTTTACAGTCAGTAAAGGTGTTATTCTTATTTTATAATGAAATACTGATTTATGTAAAAAATTATTCAACTTCAAAGAACTCAAAAGTTCATCATTTATTTAACGCTCTCTGTTGTTTTTTAGGTCAGTGTAAGTTGCGTGACTGTGTGTGCTTTTTGAGTGAGAATTGTTGCCGTAAGGTTGAATAAACTTAAATTGAGGCATGTGTGAGTTTTGGAGATGATGTTAACTGTTTAGACAAGATTCATGTTAGTAATGTAAACTGCATAAAGAGTTTTGAAAAAGTGGCATCAGTATTAAGTGATGCTGGCCAGCAATTGAAAAAACCCTGTAACATTAACATGAGATGCTCTCTCTCTCTCTTCTCTCTCTCTCTCTCTCTCTCTCTCTCTCTCTCTCTCTCTCTCTCTCTCTTTCACGCACTATTTAAATGCAATTCAATTAGCTTTATTATCATACTGTAATATCTACAATGTTGCCAAAGCTGGTACTATTGGACTATTTTGATCTATGCTTTTTATTTTATTTTATTTTTATCTTCCTATCAGTATCAATACTTCAAATGATCGAGGAAGAAAGAAACAACAACAACAACAACAACAACAACAACAATAATAATAACAATAATAATAATAATAATAATAATAATAATAATAATAATAATAATAATAAAGCAATCAAATATATACAAAATAAGTCAACAACAATTATAATAATTATTATATTATATTGTATGTTCCTCTGGTAGTGGCAGGCCTTCTTTTCTCCCAACAGCTTCTCTATATTACCAGAGCTCTCTCTCTCTCTCTCTCTCTCTCTCTCTCTCTCTCTTTCTCTCTGACTCTCATACAACCTACCCAATCCCCACAAACATTTCTAAAATGAGGCTCATACTGCCATAGTAACCACTGACCTAAAAGCCTGAACCAGAACAGAGGCTACTAATCCTCTGCAAGAGGCACTAGCATATTTGCTCATTAAAGCATTTTACCCGTGCTCTGGAATTCATGCCATGGATTTCTCTCAGCTTTCTGAACCTTGAAGACAGAATATAATCTTTTCTTCAGATACACAGTGGACTGGAAGGAAAAGCAAGGCCGGTAATTTCATAATTAAAGCTGAGAGGGACTAAGAATAAATTGTTTATTGTTTAGAAATAGTTTTTTAGTGTTGCTAGTATTTGCGTAGGGCAATAGTCAGTATAAATTTAAGAGTTAAAAGAACTTGCCAGTTGTTTTGATTTTGTGCATAGTTGATCCATGAATCAGTGTTAATTTCGTTAACGAAGACGATGACGAAAAATATTCTTTAACGACCATTTTTTCTGTGACTAAGACGAGACAAGACTAAGACGAAACTAATATCTGATGATTAAAACTATGATGAAATTTAAGATGTTTCTTTGTTAACGAGACAAGACTGGACTAAAATGCTTTTTTTTAGGAGTATCGGACATTGATAATAAATGATCTCTTTGTATCGGCTAACTGTCTTTAAAAATATGTGTCCCTGTCACTGGACTGGATAAGGGGCGTGTCCATCTCAGACAGAAAGCGGGTAGAATAAATAATCTCCAACTGGCCTGGCGAGCTGCAGTGACTTCAGCACCTGAAGCTTTAGGAAGGAAAGAAAGAACTGATATATGGAAGCATTTCTGTTATAATTCCTCTGAAAAAAAAAACATTGTGCACTGTCACAGGAAACAGAGAGAAGTCCTGTGGCTATAAAATAGGCGGAAAGAATAGCACGAATATTAAGAGGCATCTGAAGGAGCATCACCCTGCTATTTATGCAGCTCCTGTCACGGAAAGTCAACTATTTAGTCTTATTTAAGTACTTTTTCTTAATGTTAGGTCAGTGTTACTGGATGTGTCCACAGGGAAATTCACTAGCAGGTTTTACATTTTAGCTTTCTGTTAATTAACATCAGTTAGTCTTACTGCACAGTTCTGAGCCAGACTTTCATCAATGTACAATGCTTCATTATATATTGTACAGCAGTTCAGCTTTTCTGCAGCATTCACTTCTGTTTCTAATGAAATGTGTATCATGTGCTGTAGTAAGATTATTTAGGCCATAGCCTATTTGTTGTACTAACTTAATAGCATGCAGATAGCAAGCTGTTTCTAAAATGGCAGATGGATGTGGAAGTTGTTTAAGTTATTGCTCATGTATGTATGATTAAGGCTGGAATACACTACATGATTTCCCCCCCGATTTTTTCCATATTGACATTCTGGAGAAGTTCACACTCCCATATCTGAGTTGACAGATTTCATAAAAAATGTTATTTTGCCTCCAAATGTACACCCTTAATGGTTATTATACAGTAAATACTGTTGGAAGACAAAGGTATGTTAGTAATATATGTTCAGCTGATTTTGAACATCTGTCTGTTTATTGCACATTTATTTGAAGTTTCAGTTTTTCCATAACAGCTAAAGAAAACATTTTTGGTTTTTACTTGATACTTGAACTCTAGAGCACTTTTACCTATCCTTAATGATCCTACCTTATAAATGAGCAAGAGCAGCACAGCAGGCTGATATCCAACTAAGAAAAAGAGATATGTAGAGCTGCACAAGTGTTAAGAGTGCAGTATCAATATAGCTTGTTATCTTGATTCAAATCTCTCATAAGCTTAATTGGTCTAAAGAAAGAAAAATTATAATGAGTATTTTTGTCTAAATATTAGACAAACATAGAAAATTAACAAAATTAAAGCTGGTAACTGCAGTTTGACTAAAACTAATGACTAAAACTAATGACTGAAACTAATGACTAAAAGTTGACAGAAATGCAATGACTTTTCGTCAACTAAAACTAGACTGAAACTATGAAAGACTAAAATGTCTAAAATGTGACTAAGACTAATAACCTTTTTCGTCTGAAGATAAAGACTAAGACTAAATCATAAATGGCTGTCAAAATTAACACTGCCATGGATAGAGTTTGTGTGTGCATGTTTCAGGATTTGTGTAGTCATTTGTTGCACTGAGCTTAGATGTTGCATGTGGGAATCGTGAAATTAACAAGCAAGTAAACAAATCTTGCTGTGTCCTTTAGTATTCGCGAAGAACTTACTATTGTCTGTCTACATTCTAAATATAACACAAAAGCCATGATTTGTCACCTATTTCCTAGTTTCTGTTTTTCTACTGTTTGTGTGAGAAGTGCTTTTAGGACTGAACTGGAGTCACTGTAAAGGCTTATGGAAGCTCATTAATGGGGCCTTTTTCTGGCCTCCTGCTATTCCAAAGATTCTTTGAAAAGCCCCTTAATTACAATTCATTAGAGAGAAAAAAAGGCTTGTCCTCTCAGCCTAGTCCCTCCAACCCTGTTGCTATTCACATGCAGGTTTCTCTCCATTTCATCTCACTGCCTTGCACTTTATCACACTGTTTGTTCTGTAACAGAAACTCTAAAAGTTTGTGCTTCTTTTCTCTCTTTTGCTTTGTGCAGGTTCCAGTTATTGTGATTGTGTCTACATGCAGGCGTGTGATAGTCACAATGTGTAGCTTGTACAGATTATGGCCTGTGCTGGGCCTTCTTAATGGGCTGAGTAACTGGATACCAGCAGCAAAAAGTCAGGAAGTCTTGCGAAGGGAAGATGTGGGTTCTTTGGTCAATGAGCTCTTCAGGAGTGTAGAGTGTCCAGAAAACCATCAGCTCTGTGAGAAGGTACTGTATTAAGAAGAGGTCTAACTTACACACCTTAATACAAAGATGGATCTAAGACCACTTCTTGTTCAACACAATGTCAGTAAATCCACTGATTAGATTGAATGGTGTGAATGGCTAAAACAGCAACAACAAAAAGTTTGTTTTGATTAGGTATACTTTGAATTATACCCCTATTGCTTGTTTCCATCTTTTAATTCCACCATCAGATTACAGTCAGCTCCCTAAAGCCACATTCACAGTACTCTCCCTAGATCTGCTAAGCCAAAGAAAGTTTGTTAAGTGTGATGTGAACAGAACTTTCCTTATTGCAGCTTTAACCTTAATATCAACAGAAGAACTTTCTTTTTTCAAGACTCCATGCATGGCACTTATAATTTGGACTTTGTTGTTTCTCTAATCATAAAAGTAACCTATGGGACTGCCAAAAGTCTTGAGTATGATGGCAGAAGTGGTTTATTCTGTGTTCTGTGTGTTTGTGTGATTAGGAAACACAAAGCCTGTCCCTTAAGTAAAGAGCCCCAAAGCCCCAAAAAGCTGCTTAATGGCATGCTTTCCTGACAGACTCAAAGAGGTCTTTGAGGTGTGTGTGTGTGTGTGCGTGTGTGTGTGTGTGTGAAGAAAAAAAGGTACCCATTTTCCTAAAAAGCTCCCTTTAAGAGAGCATTTCTTGCTTATTCATTCAATATTAACAATTAAACAAATAATTAAACAATGGTTATTGTTTATTCTGATTGTTTGACCTTATAAACATGTGAATATAATTCTGTAGCAAGTCTCTATCTAAATTATGTACTTTTAATGTTAAATATAAAGAGAGATGTATTTTACTAATCCCAAAAGCCTTTTGCATGATTTTATTGATATTCTGATGCTAGGAAAGGTGGCTCCTGGTAAACCATGTTCTGGACTACTGTCCTCATAAGTGCTATATGCAAGTATATGTGTGTGTTTGTGTGTGAAGAGAAAGAAAGACAAATAGGGTCACCTGTCTTTCTGAAAAGTTGAAGAGAACATTTCTTGCTTATCAAATGTGTCTTATAAACATTCCAAGGTCTCTGTTTGTTATGCAAAATTGTTGCACAGAGTTGAAGCCCCTTTAACAGTTTATGTTTCCTATTTCCTGTACTTCCTGTTAGTGTGTTCCTCAAGACTGGTTAATGTCAGCACTGGAGGATGACGGGAATGACTACATCAGTCAAGATACCTACCTTAAGATATCCACCATGCTCCTCTTTTATATCATCAACATGAGACAGATTTGTTCCTCCAATGCCTCATCTTTTTCACCTTCTTCCTTCTTTTCACCTTTATATCATGATTTCTCATACTGTCTTCGAGCTTTGACTTCACTCCACTCATCAGAAGATGGACAATTCATCTCAACTAATGAGACAGAGAGCATCCTGCAACTCATTAACCAACACTACCAACTAGAAGAAAGACCTGCCTCAAAACACATACAGGTTGCTGGTCTTATACCTAAACATGTGCATTTCAAGAAAACTGCCTTTTTTTCTTTTTTCAGCATAAGAAAAAATCTTTAATTGTCTGCAGTAATCAAAAAATACACTGATGAACCATAGCATTAACGCCACCTGCCTAATATTGTGTAAGGTCCATGACAGCTTTGATATGCATCCAGCTGTGATGAACAATGTATTGTGATACGGTGTTATCTTAGCTAGACTCATTAACTCATTCAGCAATGTGTACTACAGAAACGCTTTTGTAAATTAGACCAGACGGGCTAGCCTTCGCACTTCATATGAGTCTTAGGTGCCCATGACCCTGTCGTTGGTTCACTGGGTTGCGCATCCTTAAACCACCATTAATATCTAGCTATCAAAATTTGGTCCCTTTTCAAAGTTGTTTAGATCCTCACACCATTTTTGTGCTTTGAACGCAACAATCCTAATAACTGACTGTTCACTTGCTGCCTAATATATCTCACCTCTTGACAGGTGCCATTGTAATGAAATAATCAGCGTTATTCACGTCACCTGTCGCTGGTTTTAATGTTATAGCTGATGAGTGTATATAGTAATACAGATGATAAAATGTAGGCATATTCCTTTGACAGTAAGGTTAAGCAACGCAGACAGTACTTATATGCATATGTCTGCTATCAGTGTATTGATGCTGCACACCTGATGGACGAAGTGGGTGTGACTGACAGCAGAGGTGTCGATTCATCCTCTGTTCCTCTACTGGCTGCGACTATTGTTAATCACTTGCGCAAGGGCCATTGTGTAAAGAGTCGAGACCTCCCCTCACCTGCTTTCTTCACAGATTACATCTTCCAGTCTTTCAATCAAACCAGTGATCTCCATATCATGGGTAAATTACAAACACAGGTTCACACAAACAGAAACACAATGTGTATATGCATAGAGGACAGATGTTACTTATTGTTTATTCAGATCTGCAAAAGCTATTACACCAACTTGGTGTTGGTGGAGCTGCTTCTAATAAATCACAAGCCAGGAGAATGAGGAGCACAACAGGACCAGCTTCCAAAACATATCATCAGGAATTACTAAAAGGAACCACAAACTGGACGCAGGTACTGCCATTTCAAATACGTTTAATACAATTTAAAAAAGTTCAAGTGCAGGTTTGCTGCACAGTTAGAACCTGATTGTGTAGACCTATAGTGTGTTTTTTTAACTCTCAAATTTGATATCCTCATCTAGATGTGCTTTTCAGCTAGCCAGCTGCTGGACATCTTTGTTCTTGATCCTTTCTCACCAATCTCCAGAGATCACTTTAGAAACATTTGTCCAGCAATCATTCAGCAGCTGCTGGGAAAAACCTGTAACCCTACAAAATCAAAAGCTAGGAAATCAACACCAAGTGGCATTGAGAGTAAGACTCATTACTTGTTACTAACCTGTTACTTTGAGTCTGTTTTGCAGCTTTTATTGTAGTGTAATTTATGGTTTTCAGTTCTGATGGATTTCTGATTATTCTTTGCTGGTCCTTGTTAAACATAACTTCCACTGACGTTTAAAAATTCAATTTAAACATAAAAATTAAAACATAAGTTTATTTAGCCATTTATTTGAGAAATAAAAAGAATTTTAGAAGTTAAAATTAAATATAGCTGTATTCTACAACAAATTGAAACTTAAATAAATAAATAAATAAATAAATAAATAAATACAAACATACATACATACATACATACATACATACATACATACATACATAAATAAATAGAAGGTCATATTTAGACATCTTGTTCGCCAAAACCTGATTTGAAGTAGACAGTAATTATGGTCGTCTTATTTGAGAGATCTAAGGATGTCAGAAATAACTGGTGGGCATATATCACTAAAATGATCTAAAAGCTGTATAAATTATTAGAGAATATTTTGAAACAAAATTCACACTGATAATGAAATCCAAATGTTTGAACAGACATACTGTATTTTTTTCTCTATTTTACTTTTTGCTGAATATATTAACCTACATGACATCTGTGACACTTAAAATAATAAATGTCACCTGAAATAAAATACAAAAATTTCTATATACAAATACAAAAAGTTTTTACAGTGAATGTTGCTTTCTTTAACATTTATATCACAATTGTATGTTAAGACAATGTAAAACAAATTATTATGCTACCTGAACAACACCAAATACTGACTAATAGTAGCCAACAAAGTTCAGTATAGAGTCAGTCAGTATAATAGACACTATAGTACATGAATGTATATGTATATTTCTATATCTCTTTTCACTAGAGTATGGCTATAGTTCAGCTGCTGTGTTGCTGATCACTGTGGGTTCGATGTTGGGGATATGCCTGATCTTCTTTAGCTCATGTCAGAAGATTTACAATCTCATCCTGCAGCTGTTTGTTGGTCTTGCTGTGGGCACATTGTCAGGAGATGCACTGCTCCATCTGATACCAGAGGTAACCAACCTAACTCTAGATCATAAACTTATATAGAACAGTACATTTTTAGTTGACCCCCTAAAACTCTCTATACCACCTAACCCAAATGTTTTGAGTAGAATAGTATGCTAGGTGTGTCTCAAAATCTATGATTTGTGTCTAACAGGGTTAAAAACCCTGATTTAAAACCATGATTTAATAGTAGTTAGCATGGTCGTCTTGCACCTCCAGGGTCAGGGGTCAGATTTCCCCCTCTACCCTGTGTGCATGGAGTTTGTATTTGTCCCAGTGTTTCAGGAATTTCCTTTAGGTAATCCGTTTTCCTCCCCAAGTCCAAAGATATGCAGGGTAGGCTGATTGGGATCTCTAAATTGACACCTCGTCCAGGGTGTCCTTTGCCCTGTGCCCCAAGTCTCCTGAGATAGACTCCAGGCTCTCCTTGACCCTGTGTAGGATAAGTGATACAGAAAATGGATGGATGAATGGATGGATGGAGGGTTGGCGTGATGGATGGATGGATGGATGGATGAAATGGACATAATGATATTTATTACTCTAATTTGTTGAAATATAATTGTTCTAATTTTATTATTACTTACTTTATGACCACACCCAATCTAAACTAATTTCTGAAGATATTCATTAAATGTTTTGAGTATTTGATTAGCTAAACCATTATAGCACAGTGTTTTTCTGATTGAGTGTGTAATTATGATTAGTAAGACTGGGGTCTGTTTAGAGGATTTAGGATTGATGTTCTAGTTTTGCTGCTTGCCATCAATGTTCACAGATACTTGATAATACAAATAGCTGTAATCTTATTGGATAGAAAGAAAGACACATTCTTTAACCATATGCTAGCCACTCTGCATGTCATCCAAGATTCATAAACAGGGCTGAGAAGTTAGTAGTATCTTCCACATTTTTATATAAAGCTTTATGATAATGTTAAGGCTGGGTATTAAACTGCTGTCATTACAATTCACATGTATTTTCCAATTAATTTGGAGATCCTTGGCCTTCATGATGACAGCCAGCATGATGACTCGAACCTCATGGAACAAAAAGAATACCTGTGGAAGATCATGGGCATTATCGCTGGGATCTATGGCTTTTTTCTTATTGAGAGAATCTTCTCATTTGTAATGTCATCTCACAGGCATGTAAGTTTTTTCCAAAAGCCCATTGTTTCAATACTATTTTCAAAATCCTCCTCCTTCCTATCCCTATCATTTCTCCTTTTTGGGAAAAGGGTTCTTGATGGATATTTGGCTTCCAAAAAGGGTCTACTTGAAACACTGTTTTATGGGGTTAGTTGTTAGTTAGTTGTCCTGCCTTTGCTGCTGTAACAGTCTCCCCTATTCTGGGAAAGCTTTCCACTAGATTTTGGCTGGGCACTGATGTCGGGAAAGGAATGCCTGGTGCACAGCCATAAATCAAATTCATCCCTAGGTGTACACTGGAGTTGAGGTCAGGGTTTTCTGCAGGTCACTCAGATTCTTCTCCACCACCTATGTCTTCATCGATCTCATTTTGTGCACAGAAAAATTGTCATAACTAAACAGGTTTGGGCCACATGGTTCCAGTGGTAGAAAATCTTACAGATTCTAAACAATTGTGTGCTTTCATGTTTGTGGAAACAGATTGAGGAAGTCCCACTCATGGCATGTGACACATGTCAGATGTCCACATACTGTATATTTGGCCATATAGTGTATATGTAATGTATAAAACAGATCAGTTTTAAATAGTCAACTATTGCATCTTTATAAGAAGGATCTTGTAACCTAATTTTGCTAATTAGCTAGCAAGCTATACAAACAGCACACTACCTAGTTAGCAACCAGCTAGACAGAAAGCAAAGAGTTAAAGTTAAAAGCTTTTGACTTTACAGATTGCCAGTAAAATCTTCTTCTTCATGCCAAGAGCAAGTAATTGACTCACTTCCTCTGCCAGAGCTGGCCACTTGCTTGATGTAAGTGCTGCAAAATGAACTAGCACAAGAGTTCTCGACTCACTCCATGTCTCTATATCTCTATATTCTCTATGAATATTCTATATTTATATCTCTGTATTCTTCTTGAATCAGTGTCATGTAGTGTCTAGAGGTTGCACCATCTACCTCTTTTTTTTTTTTTTACTGCATTTGCATGTGTCCATGTAGTATACAGCATTCATGCAAATGTATTCAAGATGCATGCATATCTCAGTATGTAGCATTGTGCTTTCTCTCAGAGTCACTCACATGGCTTGTCTGTGGAGATAAGCTGTAATGGAGAAGGCCAGAGAGGAAAATCAGTGTCTACTATGCAACTGGTAAATGTTTACTGTGTTGTTATTGGAGCTGCCTTACATCTGTGGGAGATGTTGTTTCAGAGACTTGAGAAATTACTGGCATACTACACACCTAAGTGGACCTGTTTAATTTGTGTGCAGAAAACTTTAGAGGATGCAGAGTGTACAGAAATTCAACCAGTGGAGCCCAGCATCGACCCTATTCAGAAACAAAGCAAGTGTTTTGTATCATCATCATCATCATCATCATCATCATCATCATCATTTTTACAGACTCATTTCATTTCATTCACCTTATTTCCCCAGAACGAGGTATTCCACTGCTGGTTGTAATGGTGATAATGGGTGACAGCCTCCATAATTTTGCAGATGGTTTGGTGGTGGGAGCAGCTTTCTCCAACTCTGTTGAAACTGGCATGGCAACAACAGTAGCTATCCTGTGCCATGAGATTCCCCATGAAATGGGTGAGTTGAGTTTTGAGGAGATCTGAAGACTTGCATTTATTTATTAACTTCCTTGCTTTTGATGTCTTTTTTAATGAATATTTTAGATCTTAAATTATTCAGTCAGCTTACACTACAACTAAATTGTCATCTCTCGTTATTAGAAAAAAATTAGAAATGTGAACCAAAACAAACCAACAAAAATCTCTAAAACAATCTTGTGCATTCAAGTTATCATGCAAGGTTAAAATATATAACATGTACATGAAATTCTGAGGGGGGCACGGTGGCTTAGTGGTTAGCACGTTTGCCTCACACCTCCAGGGTTGGGGGTTTGATTCCCGCCTCCGCCGTGTGTGTGTGGAGTTTGCATGTTCTCTCCGTGCCTTGGGGGTTTCTTCCGGGTACTCCGGTTTCCTCCCCCAGTCCAAAGACATGCATGGTAGGTTGATTGGCATCTCTAAATTGTCCGTAGTGTGTAATTGCGTGAGTGAATGAGAGTGTGTGTGTGCCCTGCGATGGGTTGGCAGTCCGTCCAGGGTGTATCCTGCCTTGATGCCCTATGACGCCTGAGATAGGCATAGGCCCCCCGTGACCCGAGTGTAGTTCGGATAAGCGGCAGACAATGAATGAATGAAATTCTGAGTGAACTCTCCATCACTACATAACACATTGTTGTGAATGTAAGGTAAATTGTGTTGTTATAGGTAGGTTTTTATGCTCTTACTATATGTTAACCTATATTATACAACCATAGCTGTTGATCCTTGATTCTGATTGGTCAGCATTTTCTATAACAGCACAGTCTAGGAAGCAGTTCTGGTTGTGATGCAAATGACAGGTTTATATTAATGCACCTGTTTTAATACGTGATTGTTTTTATAGTAATGATTTCTGCATGGACTTGTATGGTGGACGATCCACTTAAATGCATAAAAAATATATGTAATTGTAGATCAGTTTTCTGTGAGGAGATGCTTATTTATCATTTTTGGATGAGTCAGTGTCAGCACTAACAGTCAGTCAAGTTCTCTGACACAGGAGTCTCCAGGAAGAGGACTTTTCGGGTTCTTGCTGATATAACAAGCTTTGTCTTCTTCTTCTTCTTTCGGCCTTTCCCTTCACCACAGCGAATCATGTCTCTCTCCACCTATCCCTATCTTCTGCATCCTCAACACTTGCATCCACTAGCTTCATATCCACATTTATTCCATCCATATACCTCCATTTTGGCCTTCCTCTTTGCCTCCTGCCTGGCAGCTCCATGTCCAACATTCTCCTACCAATATACTCACTCTCCCTCCTCTGAACATGTCCAAACCATCTTAATCTGGTCTCCCTAACTTTGTCCCCCAAACGTCCAACATGAGCTGTCCCTCTGATGTACTCGTTCCTAATCCTGCCCAACCTTGTCACTCCCAAAGAGAACCTCAACATCTTCAGCTCTGCTACCTCTAGCTCTGACTCCTATCTCTTCCTCAGTGACACTGTCTCTAAACCATACAGCATGGCCGGTCTCACCACTGTCTTGTACACCTTCCCCTTGATTCTTGCTGATATTTTCACACAGATCACACATCACACAGAACTCCCGACACCTTTCTCCACCCATTCCAACCTGCCTGCACTCGCTTCTTTACCTCTTTCCCACACTCTCCATTACTCTGGACTGTTGACCCCAAGTACTTAAATACTTCTCTGCTACTCCTGACTTCCTCATACAGTACCACAGCTCTTCTCTTGGCACCCTGTCATACGCTTTCTCCAAGTCTACAAATACACAATGCACAGAACTCCCTCTGTCCATCCCTATACTTCTCCATCAAAATTCTCAGAGCAAAAATTGCATCTGTTGTGCTTTTTCTGGGCATGAAGCTGTACTGCTGCTCACATATTTCCACTACCTTCCTTAACCTAGCTTCCACTACTCTTTCCCATAGCTCCATTGCATGGCTCATCAACTTTATCCCCCTATAGTTGCTGCAACTCTGCACGTCACCCTTATTCTTAAAGATCGGCACTAACACACTTCTTCTCCATTCCTCAGGCATCTTCTCACTCTCTAAAACCCTGTTAAACAAACTAGTTAAAAATTCCACTGCTGCCTTGCCCAGACACTTCCAGACCTCCACTGGGATGTCATCAGGACCAACTGCCTTCCCACTTTTCATCCTCTTCAAAGCCTTCCTGACTTCATCCTTTCTAATCTTATCTACTGTCTGTTCCACAGAGTTCATCCCTTCTACTCTTTTTTCCCTCTCATTTTCCTCATTCATCAGCTCCTCAAAGTACTCCTTCCATCTCCTCTGTACACTCTCCTCACTTGTGAGCACTCTTCCATCTCTACCCTTAATGACTCTAACTTGCTGCACATCCTTCCCATCTCGATCCCTCTGCCTAGCTAACCTGTACAAGTCCTTCTCTCCTTTTCTAATGTCTAACCTAGTATACAACTCGTCATATGCTTCTGCTTGGCCTTAGACACCTCCCTCTTCACTCTGTGCTGTGACTCCTTGTATTCCTGTCTATTCTCTTCAGTCCTGTCCATGTCCCACTTCTTCTTGGCTAGCCTATTCCTCTGGATACTATCCTGAACTTCCTCATTCCACCACCAAGTCTCCTTATCTTCTCCTTATCTTACTTCCTGTCTCCCTGATCACTTCTGCTGTAGTTTCCCAGTCATCTGGCAGCACTACCTGACCACCCAGAGCCTGCCTCAACTTCTGTCTAAATTCCTCACAATATTCGTCCTTTTTCAGCTTCCACCACATGGTTTTCTTCTCTATCTCTATCTTTGACCTCTTCTTCTTGCAGACCATCAAAGTCATCCTACACACCACCATCCTATGCTTTCTCGCTACACTCTCTCCCACTACCACTTTACAGTCACTAATCTCTTTCAGATTGCCTCTACTACATAGGATGTAGTCTACCTGTGTTCTCCTACCTCCACTCTTGTAAGTCACTCTATGCTCCTCCGTCTTCTGAAAATAAGTGTTAATCACAGCCATGTCCATCCTCTTAGCAAAGTCCACTACCATCTGTCCTTCAAGGTTTCTTTCCTTAACTCCAAACTTGCCCATCACCTGCTCATCACCTGTGTTCCCCTCACCAACATGTCTATTAAAATCTGCTCCTATCACCACTCTCTCACCCGTGGGAATACTCTCCATCACCTCATCTAATTCACTCCAGAATCTTTCTTTCTCCTCTAACTCACAACCTACCTGTGGGGTATAACCACTAACAACATTCAACATCACCCCTTCAATCTCTAACTTCAGACTCATCACCCTGTCTGACACTCTCTTCACCTCCAGAACATTCCTCACAAACTCCTCCTTCAGGACCACACCTACGCCATTTCTCTTACTATCCACACCATAATAAAACAGCTTGAATCCTGCTCCTATACTACGAGCCTTGCTACCCTTCCACCTGGTCTCCTGTACACACAGTATATCCACCTTCCTTCTCTCCATCATATCAGCCAGCTCTCTACCTTTCCCTGTCATAGTACCAACATTCAGAGTTCCTATTCTCAGTCCTACACTCTTACCTTTCCTCTTCTCTCTCTGTCTGTCTACGCACTCTACTCCCTCCTCTACTTCTTCGACCAACAGTAGCCCAATTTCCACCAGCACTCTGTAGGTCAACGGAGCCGATGGCAGTCGTTGTTAACCCGGGCCTCGACTGATCTAGTATGAAATTCGTACTGACGATTCGCATGATGAAATTTGGCAATGTTTTACACCGGATACCCTTCCTGACGCAACCCTCTCTATTTATCCGGGCTTGGGACCGGAACAGAAGTCACTGGACTGTCACCCCCATGGCTAGATTAAGCTTTGTCTTATTAACTTGCAGAAAAAGGAAAAGAAAGGCTCTTGAGTGACTGTTTATAGTTCTGAGACTTATTAGAGACAGGCTTATTTGTTTGATAACTGAGTATAAGATGCTTTTCCTGGTGTTTGATCCTACAATTACAGATCATGTGTTTATGCTGGCTTCCTATGTTTGGACAACAATTTATAATAATTTCTGAAAAAACACATGTGCCAAGCATATACACCAACTAATACTGTAATATCAGCCGATGTTCAATAAAGGATCTGTTGTAGAGATGGTAACAATCCAATGCCCAATATTTGTGTTGAGATAATATCAGGAAAAATTGTGGCTGGCATACTGAAAAAAAAAGAATGAGATTCACATTGTGGCCCTAATTTAGCTGTGGTCTGATGTACAGGACTGATCAACAGTTACTAGAAACGTATTTGCACTTATTGCTACACCATATACTGAAAGCTTCACATACTTTTGTCACTCATTTATATGTAATATTGGATAACTTTCCTCACCAAACTATAATATTTTTGTCTTACTTGTTTGATCATGTTCCCTTTGTCTACTTTTAGGACTTGTGTGAAAATCTGTTTTAGGACCTATTTATTTTTTACAGAAAATCCACAAGCACCATTTTACTCAATGTATTCACAGAAATGTTGATTGTGCTATCTTCACACTGTAGCTACAATCAAATTACAACAATATTACAAATATGTAGAATATCTGATTCCTACAAATGCATTTAACATTGTATATAAGTAATTTTTCAAACATTTTATCTTACACAGAATATATAGATCGGAAAAGAAGTCACAAAAAGGAATGAAAAAAATGTACACAGACTCATTCGATACATGATGTGAATACTTGTAAAGCATTTCATTGGTGCTAATATACTATGCATGATCACTATCATGAACCAGCATCATAGACTAGACTACTATGATCCAAAATCATCCACTCTAACACTACTTACGAATGCAGGAATGCTGTCTCTTTGCAGGTGATTTTGCAGTGTTGCTGAGTTCTGGTCTGTCAGTGAAGCGAGCTGTGCTCATGAACTTTGTCAGTGCCCTCACAGCCTTCATGGGGCTCTACATCGGCCTCTTTGTCTCCTCAGAGATGGAAGTTCAGCAATGGATCTTTACTGTTACCGCTGGGATATTTCTCTATCTGTCACTGGTAGAGATGGTAAATCAAATTAAAACATAATCACTATTCTGAAAGGGTGTTACTTTTTTGAGATCATACTCCATGATTTAACAATCTACACAATTCTCATTTATATTTGTTCTTCTCTCTCTCTTTCTTTCTTTCTCTTTCTCTCCCTGTCTCTTTCTCTAGATGCCTGAGATGAGTAGAGTTCGCTCTCCACATCCATTTCTTATGTTTATTCTGCAGAATATTGGCCTGCTGGTGGGCTGGGCATGTTTACTGCTTTTAGCGCTCTTTGAACACAAACTCATTTTTTAACACACACACACACACACACACACACACACACACACACACACACACACACACACACACACACACACACACACACACGACAGCATCAAAGAATATAATATCGTTTCTTTTAGAGTTTTTTCAAGCAATGTCTTAGCCCCAACCAAAATTTGCTGAAAACAATTGTATAATTAAGTAGTGTTGTTTTTCCCCAGTGCTAGTCTGGGACGTTCAAGCTGCACATTTTTGATGTTTTTAATTGTTGTGATGTACCAAATTCAAAATAATAAAGAACTTGTTACTGTATGCCAGTCCTGAGTTGATATATTAGAGGAGGGAAACTAAGATGTGCCATCCAGAGGTAATGTAGGATTCTTTTCAGTCTTTTTCAGTAAGATATAACACACTACACTGAGACTGTAATGTGTGCTTATTGGCTTTCTTGTTTATCATTTAAACAAAATTGAAACAGCATTTTTAATCCATTTCATAAATGATTTCACCAAATTCACTGCCTCGGCACCACAATCCTGTCTCCAAGTACATCATTTGAACAAAACACCAGTACTTCTCTTCTATCAAGAGCTCAATGACCAAAACGAAACAAAAGCACTGATTCAGAGGGGACTGTATGATTATGAGAAACTGGAAAAATGTTCTGAGATGGCCACACCATTCAAAGGGGTGAAGTTAGCCTTTAATAAATCTGAAGAAATTCATGCTTAGGTAGCATTAGGGCAAAGATTTTGGAGCAGCACACCTCTCTGTAATGCCTATGAGGATGAGCTCTACCTCATAAAACTGAATGTCACAGGAAAAACTGGCCATACACCTGAGCTATAGGCCAAAATATTCCCTACACAGTAAGGCAGCCACTACTTACATAATAAGGACTGCATGTCTTATATTTCACTACATCAAAAAAGCATTTCATTTAGAGCTGCAGACCTTGACCTTGGAGGTCAGATACATTATGCAAAAAAGTGCAAGGTCAAGATTTCTTTCATAAAATGGTATAATAAACAAAAATTTAAAATTGTCCCGCCTCCGCTGTGTATGTGGAGTTTGCATGTTCTTCCCGTACCTTGGGGGTTTCCTCCAGGTACTCCGTTTTCCTCCCCCGGGCACAGTGTGTGATTGTGTGTGTGTGTGCCCTGCGATGGGTTGGCACTCCATCCAGGGTGTATCCTGCCTTGATGCCCAATGATGCCTGAGATATGCACAGGCTCCCCGTGACCCGAGAGTAGATCGGAATCTAACCCCCAACCCTGGAGGTGTGAGGCAAATGTGCTAACCACCAAGCTACCGTGCCCACCTGGAATGTTTCAGTAAATTTTTAATTTTCAATCCTGAATTTATATATTTCTGTAAAGCTGTTTCGTGACAATGTATATATTGTTAAAAGTGCTATACCAAATTAATAAAATTGAATTGGATTTAATTGAATCAGCGCAGTAATAAGCACTTTTGGAATGCCTCTATAACTCTCAAACCAACTGTATAGTATAAATTTGCATAAATATACTTCCATCCATCCATCCATCCATCCATCCATCCATTCATTCATTCCGCTTTTAGAAGCCGATTGATTGAATG
Organism: Hemibagrus guttatus; assembly: GCA_033459395.1. Taxonomy (NCBI): domain Eukaryota; kingdom Metazoa; phylum Chordata; class Actinopteri; order Siluriformes; family Bagridae; genus Hemibagrus; species Hemibagrus guttatus. The sequence continues at coordinate 26,403,063 of JAUCMX010000005.1, read as the reverse complement.
AATGAATGAATGAATTTATAGTGAAAATCAAGCCAGATTGTACACAGGGCCAGTTCGCTGGAAAACCCCTAAACCTAAAGAATTTAGGTCAGTATTACAGACAGACAAAAACTAGGCTTAAAGTATTAATAATTTGCTCCACAATAACACAAAACTACACTACACTAAAGCCAGTGCTGTCTAAAGCTTAGTTGAGTCTCAAAACACAAATGGCAATAATTTAATATCAAATATTTAGCAAACAGTGATTTTACATCATAAGACCATGGTGTATCAGCTCCTGAAACATGTCTATCTTGTGTATGTTGTTTAATGTACTCCTTAAATCCCCAGAAAGAATCGTTGCTTGTGTGTGTGTGTGTGTGTGTGTGTGTGTGTGTGTGTGTGTGTGTGTGTGTGTGTGTGTGTGTGTGTGTGTGCTCTCTCCCGCGCACTAGTGCAAGCGTAGAATAACGGAATTCTGAGTGAGTGCGTGTGGGATGGAAAACAGCAGTTGAATGAGTCAACATACTTAATCTCAAATGGGACTGTTTTATACCTCCAACACCAGTGTTTTCTGCCAGTCCTGTCGTCTGACGCTTGGTTCAAAAAATATAATCTCATCTGAATAAACACCATCGCTTGGAAACTTGGTCAGCTGTGCAGCAAGTGTGCACTCCGGTGAACGCGCGCGAGGAGGCATCAGCTGTCTGCTTCTGCAAGTATTTACTCTTTTAAAGAGCCGAGATTTTTCAGCCTGAAGCTTCACAAACCTGCTTCGTCGAGAAGCAATGTCCAAAGGTGGTGAACAGCATGTCCAAAACTCCTTCAAGTTCACTGGAAAAACATCTGGACACAATCGAGAACCCCGCGCTTCAGGTGAGTGAGGTTCAACAAGCAAACAAAACCAATTGAATATATATGATTTATTCTCCTGTAGAGAAGAGTGAAGGGTAAATAACCTCTGCATTGATTTAACTGCTTCTTAAAGTATAAGATTTTTAAAAAAAAATTTATTTACCCATTATCAAAGTTATTCTAATTATTATGGGATTCATGTTAGAAGCCTGCTTGACTGGGATCAGTTTAGACTAGTGTTTAGTGTTCAGTGATTCAAGAAGTCAATATTCAATATATAGCTGTACACAATATTTGTCAGGTGAATAGAATGATCAATCTGTTCGGTTGTTAGAGGGGTGTGTGTGTGTGTGGGGGGGGGGGGGGGGTGTCAGTGGAGTTTATTTTATAGTTATTTAAATAAAAATGATTTATTATAAAGGTTATTCCTCGCTGCAAAACATTTGAACACCCCTGAATTAAACCATACTATTATTATCAAAAACTATTCTACTTCAAATCAACCCATTCTAGACTATTATAACTGCTATATATAGTAGATACGTAGAGATTATAGATGGTTTTCAATATATAACTGAGGGATTTATTTATTTTATTTAATTATTTAACTCAAATATTCTGCATTCAGGAAACCTTAGAGAAAAGTTAGAAGATCTTCACATGAGAAAAAAATATCTAGGATATTTTATATTTCAGATGTGACTTTTATGTCACTGCATAATTATTTTACTTTAGTGTGTCTGTGTGTATGTGACTTTTTTGAAAGCCAGTATAAACCCACAGACTCCTTCCTCCTTAATTTTAATATTAAAATATGAAGTAAATACAATTTTATATTAAACTCATATACCTGCAATCATATTTTTTATTAGATTTACTGGACCTTATTTTTCTTGAGCATCATTTATAGGATTTGGTAGAACATATTAAAATGTAGATATAAAAGATTTGCTATGATGTTGAAATTAGTTATATTGAAATTAGCATTTGTTTGTCTACTGTTCGAAAGGGAAATAAGAAACTTATGTTGCTGGCATATGTATTAAATAGAAATAACAACGTCTGAACTACCTATAAATCATTTTTTAAAAAGGTTTCATTATAGAATCACAAATCACCTGGATATACAACACAAACACAACGGTTATCTACACACCCCACTTGGACATAGTGAAGTGTTTCCTAGTTCACGCATTCTGCTCTGTTATTAGCCCTTATATTCCCCACGCTGTTAATCAGCTTCACTTGACTGGATGTACTACAATCCTACTTATGCATAACAGCTACAGTTCTGAATACTAATGCTATGAATATAGTCTGTAATAATAAACAATAAAAGTAGACGTGTATTAAAAACAGCAGCATGAGCAACAGGAATGCAATAATACAAGAGTGATGACAAAAAGTGTGACAGCTAATAATTATTATATTAATATATTAAACAAAGAAACAATGTGGGTGGTAATGGCCATCAATCTCAGACTTTGTATATCTCCTTCTGCCTATCTATCACTATCCACTATCTGTGAATCTGACTCTTTCTCACTGTCTCTCTTTTCTATCTTTTTGTTTGTCTCAGTTTAAACTGGGGTGGACTAAAATAAAGGTACCCACCCTACTTGGCAAGTCTCAGAAAGACTTGGCAGAACTTTACATGGCCTTTGGGAATAAGCCATAAAAAAAGTCATTTGCAATCAAGAATGTTTTGCAGTTGCCACTGGTGACATGTAAGCTGAATAAGTTGGCTTTTGAGTTACGCTCATGGTATCAGAACTAAAAAATGTTCATTCACCATTTTCCCACACTTTTGCAGTGTCACAAGAGAAAATTGGGCAGAAAAGGAAGATTCAAAGGTTCAGATGGAAGTACTAGCTCAGACACCACAAACAACAGCATTGTGCGACAGGTAAGAAGACCCAACCTTACCGTTGCAGGTTGGACTAGTGAATGTTCACAGTTTGGATTGAACATGTAGCTAGTAGAGCAGATGTTGCTGCAGGTGTAAAATAATTATGTACTTGCAATGAAGTCATTTCAGAGTCAGAGTATTATTATTATTTCTGTGCTGGGTTAATTGATAGACTATGAAAATGTTCCTTTAATCAATAAAAAGTACATTTTAATTGATTTATTATACTTTAACTACTTATATAATCACTTACCATCTCTCCCTCTCTGTCATACTTTGTGAGAATGTGTTGGTGGCCACTGATAAGCACAGAGATTATATCAGTGTGGGCGATTTTATTTTTTCTAGACTCCTACCTGCAGTTACACAAGCTGAACAGAAGCTTTAGGTAATGCTTAGGTTACACGGTACAGGTTAATAGTGACACACACACACACACACACACACACACACACACACACACACACACACACACGCACACGCACACGCACGCTTGGCACTGAACAGATGAACTGTCAGAGAAAGTGATCAATGTTTTCCTGTAAGGCTGTGTGAAGGTACTGTGTGTAGAGTGTAAATGTTTGTATGCATGAGTGTGTGTATGTCATAAAGCAGAGGTGCTCCCGCAAGAACACAGTGTTTATGATCTGGGAGACGTCTGGTCTTTGTTGCTTTGACCCACTGCTCTGCTCTTCTCTTCAACACAAACCTCTGCAGGAATGCTGCTGCCTTATAAGGAACAGTGACACACACACACACACACACACACACACACACACACACACACACACACACACACACACACACACACACACACACAAACTAAAAAACAAAGACAAATAAATTCTGGTTTCTGACTGTTTGTTACATTTACCCTGAAGTAAATTTGTGCTTGTATATTGGAATGTTTATATGGTGTTACTCAGATTTCATGAAGTCTGATCTTTGCCATAATTGTCAGAATGGTGTGTTTCATGAAATCTTCAAATTTCATGAAACCGCCATGCCAAAAAGACAGAGTTGCAGCTATGAGAGAATCATTTTGTCATGTTTGATCAATAGCCTGAAGAACTAAAGAGCTAAATTAGCATTCCAATTCTAAGTGCGTCCTGAAATAGCCCAACTTCCAGTAACTATCCAGATGTTATGATTGACAAAAAGTTCTTACGTTGTTATTCTGTCATCATAACCCAGTGACCTTATTGTACCCTTCTCTACCACATCCCCCTACCAGTGAGAACTCAGTTACTTTTCAAGTACACATAACCCTGGACCCAAGGGCTTTACATTATTTGGAGATATTTTTACAAGCTTCAGTAACTTTGTTCTGACTCAGTTGGAGGTGGCAGCAAGTCAGATATTTACTTTTACCCAGGAGGCAATGAGTCAGACTTCCATCATGCCTGTGGGCATGTATACAACCAATCAATGACTGGAAGGGTCATGGGGTGATAAGTGGGAGATGCTGTGCCATCATAATCTCTACACCTACCTCTGTACTCCGCTCAGAAAGGTGAAATCGTTTGAGAACGGGAGAAGATGAAGCTGCTTCTGTTTATCATGTGCACCATGCTAGCAAGAAAAGCAAGGTTCTTTTAATATTTCTAGCAAATACCATTTATAATCATTAGCTGACCCTCTTTATTTATTACAGTTTATCCATCAAACACAGGTGAAAGGACTCTAAAGAACCCTTTTGACACAAAAGACTTTGCTGTATGGATGTATTTACATTTTCCTGCTATATTTTGTAATTGTCTTTTACATTGCTCGCTTACATTGTAAAATCATTTTGGCATATTACATGAAAATTTTGTATAATTAGCATTACTATTATCATAACAAGAAATTACTCATTCAAATTATGAATGAATAAAGCCATAAAGGTTCCATATAGAACATCTTCATATGCTACAAACAACCATGTAGAGTTCTTTTGACTGAACCCTTAAAACAGGTTCTATATAAAACCTTTTAGGAATATATTGATAAATGCAATTTGGAACACAGCCTTAAGTGTTCCTTGAATGTGGATCAACTTGCCATTTGTTCCTGTCATGCCTTGGAACAGTGCAACTCATGTTAGCAAAAACAAGTTGCTTGTAATCACATATTTCTACCAAAGAGAACCTCATATTTTAAAGAATAGACTTTTGCTTTAATGACTCATTTATCATTTACTCATCCTCAGCAACTCATTCATTCTGGTTAAGGCTGCAGTGAATCCACAGCTTATACTTGGAACCCTGGCCACGAGTCATAAACAGTCGCCAGTCCATTCCAATAAACACATTTATTGTTAACAGTATCACATTTCTCCGGTTGATTACCAAACACATGAGCAACAGATCAAAGAAAAAACAACATAAATCCACTTTCCATTAAACATCACCATGAGCTTCAAGAACAGATTTTAAGTGTCTGAAGCTGTACAGGAGGAATGAACACCATTTAGCTCATGACATTTACTGTGACTGCTTTCCAAGTGAACTGTAATGTTTATTTAACAGCCAGAAATAAGAATAAATAAGCTTTCCAGAAGCTGGGCCTACAAGCACAGCTACAAAAATACAGTAGCAAGAAAACATTGTGAAAACAGTGGAAAGATTTTTCAGCATTAATTTCATAAACTCATATAATGTTGTCTGATTGTAGTCAAAATAATATATAAATACAACATGGAATTGCAAACAAGAAATTGTTCTTGACATAAACAGTAACAAACTACTTACATATAAGCAATTAGTACACTGATTTCTATATGCCAATGAGTCAACAAAGTGAATTCATGTAAATCGTTAAGTTTTGGTAAAGAACTATTTATAAATAAGTTACACAGTTTATCAACACTAAGATCTAATGATGTTCATAAAAACATATAGGTCCTTGATTGGTCTGTCATTTCAACACAGGTGTTAATTATTGCATTTATAATAATTGCAGTAATACTGCATGTTATAGTTTCTATAGATTCTAATTCACAGGCACTTGTATGGCACTCAAAAATGTAAGGCTAAAAATAAATAAACTAAGTTTTCTTATTTAGAAAAACACATATAATAGTGGATACATGCAATAAAACTTTCTAAAAGGAAATATTTATTCAGTATATATAGTCTTGGGTGTCAGCACTTTGTACCTCTACAGCAGCAAAGGTCTTTGAACTTTTCAGTTTCAAAAAGCAAAACCAGTTGGGGAGGAAACGTTCAGGCAAGGGAGGAGTTTGGAGAGGCCATGGAAAAGACATTCAAGTGAACCCAGGTGAACAAAAGGTAAACGATTCATTAACTCAGTAGCGGAAGACAAGACCCTGCACCAGCTGTGTTAAGCATGTTCATGGGAGCATTGGGGATATTGTTGAGTGATGTTGGAGATATTGTTGAGTGATAGAAGGAGCACATTGAGGAATTCTTCAAGCCAGTGGAAATGCCTGATTTTCATTGGGTAATATCAGAAATCTCACGTTTTTGGGTTCATGATTGACCTAACTATAGTGATTTTAAACCATTAAAGTAGGAAGGCTTCAGCCAGCACTGTACAAGGTTGGGGTTGTCTGATTAACATGCTTTTTCAGTGTTGAATTGAGGTCTGGGGCACTTATGTTAGACAGGAAAACTGGGTAGTTCTGCTGGGAGTGTTCAGGAAACATCTTGGGCAGGGTTCTGGACAAAAGACTCTGTCTAATAGTTAATCCATTCTACATGTTTTTTGTTGATTAAGATAAGGCTTATTATCACATACCTTAACATCTGTTGTTGGAGCTACTGTAAGAGTGGGGTATCTGGTCCCCTACTTATTGCAATCTGGTCTCTGTACGAGTCCAATGAGAATTTGCCCCATTCTTGGATTTCCTTGAAATATTGGGTGTTGGGCTCTATTAAGCATGTAGACAGGATATCAAGATGTGGCCAGTTTTGAAGAGGTGTCCAGTATAGAGGGATAGAGGTAAGATCTGTACATTACTTGCAGATGATGCTGTTCTCTTGAAAACATCCGTAGTGGACCTCTGACAGACACTCAAACAATTTAGTGCTGAATGTGAAGGCGCTGGGGTGCAAGTCCATGTCTGAGGCTATGGTTCTCTCTTGGAAGAGTCAGATGTTCATTTCAGGTAAAGGCAGAGACCTTGCCCCTAGTTGGGAAGTTTATTATATTCAGTAGGGATGTGGTGGCTCAGTGGTCAAGGTACTGGGTCACTGATCAGAAGGTCGGGGTTCGAGCCTCCCAGCTGCCAAGCTATCAACATTGGGCCCCTGAGCAAGGCCCTTAACCCTACCTGCTCCAGGGGCACCGTACCATGGCTTAACCCTGCACTCTGACCTCAGCTTGATAATAAGCTGGGATATGCGAAAACCCTTTTATGGGGCAGTGGTGGCTCAAGTGGTTAAGGCTCTGGGTTGTTGATCGGAGGATCGGGGTTCAAGCCCCAGTACCACCAAGCTCCACTGCTGGGCAATTGAGCAAGGCCCTTAACCCTCTCTGCTCCAGAAGTGCTGTATCATAGCTGCCCCTGCGTTTCTCCCAGCTGAGGCAATCTGGTTATCTTAACAGGGTTCATCATGGTTTGCTCCAGTGGATGAATACACTGGGCAGACCCAGTAGCTACTGAAGAGATTATATAACACAATGTCTGGGAATTCCCCAGCAGGAGCTGGAATCTGAGGTCAGGATAGAGAAGTCTGAATAACCTTCCCAGTCTCTTGTCACCATGTACCACCCTAGGACACCACCACCACAATGTGACTATATCCTTAAATCCTTGAAAGCACCACACACTTTATTCAGGCTCTGATAACTAAAACATAGAATTGAAGGAATGTGTACTTTTTTCCCCATGATTATAGACCTGCTTGTGATTATTCAGTCAGTCTGACAGACCTAGTAGTCCTCAAAACTACCTCTAGTCTTTCACAGTTTTAGGACATGCTTTTAGTGCTAAAATTTTATATAATTTACTCATACCCAGTATAAATTATATGCCTTAATATTAGTATTAACACACCCATTTTAATAATTTCTTCTAAGCTAATTTGAAAAAATGTAGTTTTATCCTTAAGATCGTTGGTGCATATGGCCCCTGGTTTGTATTTTTTATTTAGTGGAAAGTTTTATGTAAACTATATGGCCATATGGCTCTGCTTTGCTGTGTTCATATCAGATCAAACCCACAGGAGGTTCTTAAATAAACTACTGCCAGAAACACAGAGACACACTTTCTCTATTTTCTGCCCTACTAAGGAGTGTATTCTCTAAGAGGAACATATCTTAACATTATATCTGATCTGGAATGAGAAAGCAGAATGAAGATGTGTCCCTGAATCTTCTGATATGAATCATATCAGCAATATAAAAGTGTCCATAAAATTCTGAAATGTACTCAATCAGAGCAACTTTTTTTTAAAAATACGTAATCATACTTTTCCTGGATCTGAATTTGAAGTGTTAATGTCTTTTAGGGTCAATTTTTAAACATATATGGATAAATTGGGAATACATTACAATAGAGCATTTTCTCATGCATTTATTGTATTTGTGCCAAGCTCCTTTCAGCCATTTAACTTTTATAAAAAATCACTAGTAATGAAAGATGAATTATTATGTCCTTCTTTTTGGGAAAATGTATAATTATTTGCTATGAACATAATTATTCTTAAAAAATGTTGAGTGCAAAATAACCTGTGCAATGCAGTGGGTCTAGAGTCTAATAGCAATTGTCTAATCCCATTTATCATTATGGGCTGTATGATTTGTCCTATTGGCTTCTGATCTGTAACACTGTAACACTGCACTCTGGTGGCCATGATGTATATTTACACAAAAGCAATCCCCTTTGGCTTGTGCATTAAATTGTGTACTCTCTTCTGTGTTATTCTTCCAGGTTTTACTGTGCTTTATTCAAGCGCTGTACTTTATGCTATACAACAGAACAAATAAGTGACAGAGTGAGTAGTGAGAGAGTGTGGGAGTGAGTTAGTGTGTGCAACACGCCCTGAAAATAACATTTGTTAATAAAGTGAATGAGTGTGTGTGTGTGAGAGCAAGTGAGTGAGTGAGTGAGTGTGTGAGTGAGTGAGTGATTGTGGGAGTGTGTAAGTGAGTGAATGTGTGTGTCTGTAGTGAGTAGTGAGTGAGTGAGTGAGTGTGTGAGTGTGAGTGAGTGAGTGAGTGAGTGTGAGTAAGTGAGTGAGTGAGTAAGTGAGTCAGTGAATGAGTGAGTGAGGGTGTGAGTGTGTAAGTGAGTGAATGTGTGTGTCAGTAGTGAGTAGTGAGTAAGTGAGTGTAAGTGAGTGAGTGAGAAAGTGAGTGAGTGAATGAGTGAGTGAGGGTGGGAGTATGTGAGTGAGTGTGTGAGTGTGAGTTAGTGATTGTGGGAGTGTGTAAGTAAGTGAGTGAATGTGTGTGTCAGTAGTGAGTGAGTGAGTGTGAGTGTGAGTGAGTGAGTGAGTGAGTGAGTGTCTGAGTGTGGGAGTGTGTAAGTGAGTGAATGTGTGTGTCAGTAGTGAGTAGTGAGTGAGTGAGTGTGAGGAAGTGAGTGAGTGAGTGAGTGAGTGAGTGAGTGAGTGAGTGAGTGAGTGAGTGAGTGAGTGAATGAGTGAGTGTGGGAGTGTGTAAGTGTGTGTTTGTGGGTGAGTAAGTGCGGGAGTGTGTAAGTGAGTGAGAGAGTGAGTGAGTGAGTGAGTGAGTGAGTGAGCGAGCGAGTGAGCACGAGAGTGAGTAGTGTGTGAGTGTGTGAGTGTTTGATTGTGTGAGTGAGTGTGTGAGTGAGTGAGTGAGTGAGTGAGTGAGTGAGTGAGTGAGTGAGTGAGTGTGGGAGTGTGTAAGTGAGTGAAAGTATGTGTCAGTAGTGAGTGAGTGAGTGTGAGTAAGTGAGTGTGTGTGTGAGTGAGTGAGTGTGTGAGTGAGTGAGTAATTGAGAGAGTGTGTGAGTGAGTGATTGAGTGTGGGAGTGTGTAAGTAAGTGAGTGAATGTCTGTGTCAGTAGTGAGTAGTGAGTGAGTGAGTGAGTGAGTGAGTGAGTGTGAGTGAGTGTGTGAGTGAGTGACTGAGTGTGGGGGTGTGTAAGTAAGTGAGTGAATGTGTGTGTCAGTAGTGAGTAGTGAGTGAGTGAATGTGAGTAAGTGAGTGAGTGAGTGAATGAGTGAGTGAGTGTGTGGGAGTGTGTAAGTGAGTGTGTTGGTGAGTACGTGCAGGAGTGTGTAAGTGAGTGTGTGAGTGAGTGAGTGTGAATGAGTGAGTGTGTGAGTGAGTGTGTGTGTGAGTGTGAGTCAGTGATTGTGGGAGTGTGTAAGTAAGTGAGTGAATGTGTGTGTCAGTAGTGAGTGAGTGAGTGAGTGAGAGTAAGTGAGTGTGTGAGTGTGAGTGAGTGAATGAGTGAGTGAGTGTGTGAGTGTGTAAGTGAGTGAATGTGTGTGTCAGTAGTGAGTAGTGAATGAGTAAGTGAGTGCGTGAGTGTGAGTGAGTGAGTGTGAGTGAGTGAGTGTGAGTGAGTGAATGTGTGAGTGAGTGAGTAAGTGTGAGTGAGTGAGTGAGTGTGAGTCAGTGAGTGTGGGAGTGTGTACGTAAGTGAGTGAGTGTGTGTGTGAGTGAGTGAGTGAGTGAGTGAGTGAGTGTGAATGAGTGAGTGTGTGAGTGAGTGTGTGTGTGTGAGTGTGAGTCAGTGATTGTGGGAGTGTGTAAGTAAGTGAGTGAATGTGTGTGTCAGTAGTGAGTAGTGAGTAAGTGAGTGTAAGTGAGTGAGTGAGAAAGTGAGTGAGTGAATGAGTGAGTGAAGGTGGGAGTATGTGAGTGAGTGTGTGGGTGAGTAAGTGCGGGAGTGTGTAAGTGAGTGAGTGAGTGTATGAGTGAGTGAGTGAGTGAGTGTGTGAGTGAGTGCGTGAGTGTGAGTGAGTTAGTAGGTGAGTGTGAGTCAGTGAGTGTGGGAGTGTATAAGTAAGTGAGTGAATGTGTGTGTCAGTAGTGAGTGAGTAAGTGAGTGTGTGAGTGTGAGTGAGTGAGTGAGTGTGAGTGAGTGAGTGAGTGTGTGTGAGTGAATGTGTGAGTGAGTGAGTAAGTGTGAGTGAGTGAGTGAGTGTGAGTCAGTGAGTGTGGGAGTGTGTACGTAAGTGAGTGAGTGTGTGAGTGAGTGAGTGAGTGAGTGAGTGAGTGAGTGAGTGAGTGAGTGTGGGAGTGTGCATGTAATGAGTGTGTGACTGAGTGAGTTTGAGTGAGTGAGTGAGTGGTGTGTGAGTGAGTGTGTGAGTGAGTGAGTGAGTGTGGGAGTGTGGGAGTGTGCATGTAATGAGTGTGTGACTGAGTGAGTTTGAGTGAGTGAGTGAGTGAGTGAGCAGAAGAGTGAGTAGTGTGAGTGAATTAGTGAGTGAGTGTGGGAGTGTGTAAGTGAGTGTGTGGTTGAGTAAGTGCGGGAGTGTGTAAGTGAGTGAGTGAGTGAGTGAGCGAGCGAGTGAGCACGAGAGTGAGTAGTGTGTGATTGAATGTGGGAGTGTGTAAGTGAGTGTGTGAGTGAGTGAGTGAGTGAGTGTAGGAGTGAGTGTGTGACTGAGTGTGTGAGTGTGAGTCAGTGAGTGTGGGAGTGTGTAAGTAAGTGAGTGAATGTGTGTGTCAGTAATGAGTAGTGAGTGAGTGAGTGAGCATGAGAGTGAGTAGTGTGTGAGTGTGTGAGTGAGTGAGTGAGTGAGTGAGGGAGGGAGTGAAGGTGAGTGAGTGAGTGAGTGTGAGTGAGTGAGTGAGTGAGTGTGAGTGTGAGTCAGTGAGTGTGGGAGTGCATAAGTAAGTGAGTGAATGTGTGTGTCAGTAGTGAGTGAGTGTGAGTGAGTGAGAGTAAGTGAGTGTGTGAGTGTGAGTGAGTGAGTGAGTGAGTGAATGAGTGAGTGAGTGAGTGAATGAGTGAGTAACTGAGTGTGTGAGTGTGTAAGTGAGTGAATGTGTGTGTCAGTAGTGAGTAAGTGAGTGTAAGTGAGTGAGTGAGAAAGTGAGTGAGTGAATGAGTGAGTGAGGGTGGGAGTATGTGAGTGAGTGTGTGGGTGAGTAAGTGCGGGAGTGTGTAAGTGAGTGAGTGTGTGAGTGAGTGAGTGAGTGTGTGAGTGAGTGAGTGTGTGAGTGAGTGCGTGAGTGTGAGTGAGTCAGTGAGTGAGTGAGTCAGTGAGTGTGGGAGTGTGAGTGAGTGTGAGTGAGTGTGAGTGAGTGAGTGAGTGAGTGAGTGAGTGAGTGAGCACGAGAGTGAGTAGTGTGTGAGTGAGTGAGTGAGTGAGTGTGTGAGTGAGTGAATAAGTGAGTGAGTGAGTGTGAGTGAGTGTGAGTGAATTAGTGAGTGAGTGTGGGAGTGTGTAAGTGAGTGTGTGGTTGAGTAAGTGCGGGAGTGTGTAAGTGAGTGAGGGAGTGAGTGAGCGAGCGAGTGAGCACGAGAGTGAGTAGTGTGTGATTGAATGTGGGAGTGTGTAAGTGAGTGGTGAGTGAGTGAGTGAGTGAGTGAGTGAGTGAGTGAGTGTAGGAGTGAGTGTGTGACTGAGTGTGTGAGTGTGAGTCAGTGAGTGTGGGAGTGTGTAAGTAAGTGAGTGAATGTGTGTGTCAGTAATGAGTAGTGAGTGAGTGAGTGAGCATGAGAGTGAGTAGTGTGTGAGTGAGTGAGTGAGGGAGGGAGTGAAGGTGAGTGAGTGAGTGAGTGTGAGTGAGTGAGTGAGTGAGTGAGTGTGAGTGTGAGTCAGTGAGTGTGGGAGTGCGTAAGTAAGTGAGTGAATGTGTGTGTCAGTAGTGAGTGAGTGTGAGTGAGTGAGAGTAAGTGAGTGTGTGAGTGTGAGTGAGTGAGTGAGTGAGTGAGTGAATGAGTGAGTGAGTGAGTGAATGAGTGAGTAACTGAGTGTGTGAGTGTGTAAGTGAGTGAATGTGTGTGTCAGTAGTGAGTAAGTGAGTGTAAGTGAGTGAGTGAGAAAGTGAGTGAGTGAATGAGTGAGTGAGGGTGGGAGTATGTGAGTGAGTGTGTGGGTGAGTAAGTGCGGGAGTGTGTAAGTGAGTGAGTGTGTGAGTGAGTGAGTGAGTGTGTGAGTGAGTGAGTGTGTGAGTGAGTGCGTGAGTGTGAGTGAGTCAGTGAGTGAGTGAGTCAGTGAGTGTGGGAGTGTGAGTGAGTGTGAGTGAGTGTGAGTGAGTGAGTGAGTGAGTGAGTGAGCACGAGAGTGAGTAGTGTGTGAGTGAGTGAGTGAGTGAGTGTGTGAGTGAGTGAATAAGTGAGTGAGTGAGTGAATGAGTGAGTGAGTGTGGGAGTGTGGGAGTGTGTAAGTGAGTGTGTGGTTGAGTAAGTGTGGGAGTGTGTAAGTGAGTGAGAGAGCGAGTGAGTGAGTGTGTGAGTGAGTGAGTGATTGTGTGAGTGAGTGAGTCTGTGAGTGAGTGCGTGAGTGTGAGTGAGTTAGTGAGTGAGTGTGAGTGTGAGTCAGTGAGTGTGGGAGTGTGTAAGTAAGTGAGTGAATGTGTGTGTCAGTAGTGAGTAGTGAGTGAGTAATTGAGTGTGTGAGTGTGAGTGTGAGTGAGTGTGAGTGAGTGAGTGTGTGAGTGATTGAGTGAGTGTGGGAATGAGTGAGTGTGAGAGTGTGTGAGTGAGTGCGTGTGGGAGTGTGGGAGTGAGTGAGTGTGGGAGTGAGTGAGTTTGGGAGTGAGTGTGGGAGTGTATGAGTGAGTGAGTGTGGTAGTGTGTGAGTGAGTAAGTGTGGGAGTGTGTGAGTGAGTGAGTGTGGGAGTGAGTGAGTGAGTGAGTGTGTGAGTGTGTGAGTGAGGGAGTGTGGGAGTGAGTGAGTGTGGGAGTGAGTGAGTGAGTGTGTGGAGTGAGTGAGTGAGTGAGTGAGTGAGTGAGTGAGTGAGTGTGGGAGTGAGTGAGTGAGTGAGTGAGTGTGGGAGTGAGTGAGTGTGTGAGTGAGTGAGTGTGGGAGTGTGTGAGTGAGTGAGTGAGTGTGGGAGTGTGTGAGTGAGTGGGGTGGTAGTGAGTGAGTGTGGGAGTGTGTGAATGAGTGAGTGTGGGAGTGTGTGAGTGAGTGAGTGAGTGAGTGAGTGAGTGAGTGAGTGAGTGAGTGAGTGTGGGTGTGTGTGAGTGAGTGAGTGAGTGAGTGTGGGAGTGTGTGAGTGAGTGAGTGTGGGAGTGTATGAGTGAGTGAGTGAGTGAGTGTGGGAGTGTGTGAGTGAGTGTGTGGGAGTGAGTGTGGGAGTGAGTGAGTGAGTGTGGGAGTGTGTGAGTGAGTGAGTGTGGGAGTGTGTGAGTGAGTGAGTGTGGGAGTGTGTGAGTGAGTGAGTGTGGGAGTGTATGAGTGAGTAAGTGTGGGAGTGAGTGTGGAGTGAGTGATGAGTGGTGGATGTGTGAGTGTGTGAGTGAGTGAGTGTGTGAGTGAGTGAGTGTGTGAATGAGTGTGGGAGTGAGTGAGTGAGTGATGTGGAGTGTGTGAGTGAGTGAGTGTGGGAGTGTGTGAGTGAGTGAGTGTGGGATGTGTGTGAGTGTGGAGTGTGAGTGAGTGAGTGTGTGAGTGAGTGAGTGTTGGGAGTGAGTGAGTGAGTGAGTGAGTGTGGGAGTGGGAGTGAGTGAGTGAGTGAGTGAGTGAGTGTGGGAGTGTGTGAGTGAGTAGTGTGGGAGTGAGTGAGTGTGTGAGTGTGGAGTGAGTGAGTGAGTGAGTGTGGGAGTGTGGTGAGTGAGTGTGGGAGTGTGTGAGTGTGTGAGTGTGGAGTGAGTGAGTGAGTGAGTGTGGGAGTGAGTGAGTGTGGGAGTGAGTGAGTGGTGAGTGAGTGAGTGAGTGTGGGTGTGTGTGAGTGAGTGTGGGAGTGTGTGAGTGTGTGAGTGTGAGTGTGAGTGTGGTGTGTGAGTGTGTGTGGGAGTGTGGAGTGAGTGGAGTGAGTGTGGTGGGGAGTGGTGAGTGAGTGAGTGTGGGTGGTGGGGTGGGAGTGTGGTGAGTGAGTGTGGGGTGTGTGGAGTGAGTGGTGGGAGTGGTGTGTGGTGAGTGGTGGGGGAGTGGTGGTGGGTGGTGGGAGTGGTGGGAGTGGGTGTGGGTGGTGAGTGGTGTGGGTGAGTGGTGGTGTGGGGTGGGTGTGAGTGGGTGTGGTGGAGTGGGTGGTGAGTGAGTGAGTGGTGGTGAGTGTGGGAGTGGAGTGAGTGAGTGGAGTGGGAGTGTGGTGGTGTGAGGTGTGAGTGTGGAGTGAGTGGTGGGAGGTGGGGTGGTGAGTGGGGAGTGAGGTGGGGTGGTGGTGAGTGGGTGAGTGTGGTGGTGAGTGGAGTGTGGGAGTGGTGATGTGAGTGAGTGTGGGAGTGTGTGAGTGAGTGAGTGTAGTAGTGGTGAGTGAGTGTGAGTGAGTGAGTGTGGGAGTGTGTGATTGTGAGTGAGTGAGTGTGGGAGTGTGGTGAGTGAGTGTGGGAGTGAGTGAGTGAGTGTGTGAGTGGTGAGTGTGGTGAGTGTGTGAGTGAGTGGAGTAGTGGTGTGTGAGTGAGTGAGTGAGTGAGTGTGGGAGTGTGTGAGTGAGTGAGGTGGAGTGTGTGAGTGTGTGAGTGTGGAGTGTGGGTTGAGTGAGTGAGTGTGTGAGTGAGTAGTGGGAGTGAGTGTGAGTGTGTGAGTGTGGGAGTGTGTGAGTGAGTGAGTGTGTGGTGAGTGAGTGTGAGTGAGTGAGTGTGTGTGGGGTGTGGGAGTGAGTGAGTGAGTGAGTGTGTGAGTGAGTGAGTGGGAGTGTGTGAGTGAGTGAGTGTGAGTGGTGGTGAGTGAGTGAGTGTGGGAGTGAGTGAGTGAGTGAGTGTGGTGGTGAGTGAGTGAGTGAGTGAGTGGTGTGAGTGAGTGAGTGGTGAGTGGTGAGTGTGGGAGTGAGTGAGTGTGGGAGTGTGAGTGAGTGAGTGTGGGAGTGTGTGAGTGAGTGATGTGTGAGTGAGTGAGTGAGTGAGTGAGTGAGTGTGGGAGTGAGTGAGTGAGTGAGTGAGTGTGGAGGTGAGTGAGTGAGTGAGTGTGGAGTGTGGGGGAGTGGTGTGTGAGTGAGTGATGTGTGGGTGTGTAGTGAGTGAGTGAGTGTGGAGTGTGTGAGTGAGTGAGTGTGGGTGAGTGAGTGAGTGAGTGTGGTGAGTGAGTGAGTGAGTGAGTGTGGGAGTGTGTGAGTGTGGAGTGAGTGAGTGAGTGAGTGGTGAGTGTGGAGTGAGTGAGTGAGTGGTGAGTGTGTGAGTGTGTGAGTGGTGAGTGTGTGAGTGAGTGAGTGTGGAGTGTGGAGTGAGTGAGTGAGTGAGTGAGTGAGTGTGTGGTGAGTGTGTGAGTGAGTGTGTGGTGAGTGAGTGTGGAGTGAGTGAGTGAGTGTGGTGAGTGTAGTGAGTGAGTGTGAGTGTGGAGTAGTGAGTGTGGGATGTGAGTGAGTGAGTGAGTGGTGTGAGTGTGAGTGAGTGAGTGAGTGTGAGTGTGGGAGTGTGAGTGAGTGTGAGGAGTGTGGAGTGAGTGATGTGAGTGTGTGAGTGAGTGAGTGTGGGAGTGTGTGAGTGAGTGAGTGTGGGAGTGTGTGAGTGAGTGAGTGTGAGTGAGTGAGTGTGGGAGTGAGTGAGTGAGTGAGTGTGGGAGTGAGGAGTGTGTGAGTGAGTGATGTGGTGAGTGAGTGAGTGAGTGGAGAGTGAGTGAGTGAGTGAGTGTGGAGTGTGTGGAGTGAGTGAGTGTGAGTGAGTAGTGAGTGAGTGAAGTGAGTGAGAGTGAGTGAGTGTGTGAGTGAGTGAGTGAGTGAGTGAGTGAGTGAGGGAGTGAGTAGTGTGGAGTGTGTGAGTGAGTGAGTGAGCCGAGAGTGGTAGTGTAATTGATGAGTGAGTGAGTGAGTGAGTGAGTGAGTGAGTGTGTGAGTGAGTGAGTGAGTGAGTGTGAGTTAGGGAGTGTGTGTAAGTGAGTGAGTAGTGTGGTGAGTGAGTGAGTGATAGTGTGGATGGTGAGTGAGTGAGTGAGTGTGACTGAGTGAGTGTAGTGAGTGAATGTGTGTGTAGTTTGTAGTGAGTGAGTAAGTGAGTGAGTGTGATGAGTAAGTGAGTGAGTGAGTGTGAGTGAGTAAGTGAGTGAGTGTGGTGAGTGTGAGTGAGTGAGTGAGTGAGTGAGTGTGAGTGAGTGATGTGAGTGGTGAGTGAAGTGAGTGTGAGTCAGCGAGTGAGTGAGGTGAGTAGTGAGTGTGGGAGTGTGTAAGAAGTGAGTGAATGTGTGTGTCAGTAAGTGAGTGAGTGAGTGAGTGAGTGAGTGAGTGTGGAGTGTGGAGTGAGTGAGTGTGTGAGTGAGTGATGAGTGAGTGAGTGGTAGTGAGTGAGTGAGTGAGTGTGGTGTCAGTGTGAGTG
Source organism: Hemibagrus guttatus (assembly GCA_033459395.1). Classification (NCBI taxonomy): domain Eukaryota; kingdom Metazoa; phylum Chordata; class Actinopteri; order Siluriformes; family Bagridae; genus Hemibagrus; species Hemibagrus guttatus. The sequence continues at coordinate 26,386,024 of JAUCMX010000005.1, read as the reverse complement.
AGTGAGTGAGTGAGTGTAAGTGAGTGAGTGTGAGTAAGTGATGATGAGTGAGTGTGGGATGTGTGAGTGAGTGTGTAGTGAGTTGTGGGTGAGTGGAGTGTGAAGTGAGTGGTGAGTGGTGAGTGTGAGTGTGTGAGTGAGTGAGTGATGTGTGAGTGAGTGAGTGTGTGAGTGAGTGAGTGAGTGGAGTGAGTGTAGTGAGTGTGTGATGTGTGAGTCAGTGAGTGTGGGAGTGTGTAAGTAAGTGAGTGAGTGTGTGAGTAGTGAGTGAGTGAGTTTAAATGGTGAGTGTGGGAGTGAGTGTGAGTGAGTGAGTGGTGAGTGTGAGGAGTGTGGAGTGAGTGAGTGTGGGAGTGTGTGAGTGAGTGAGTGTGGGAGTGTGGGAGTGAGTGAGTGTGGGGGTGAGTGAGTTGGGAGTGAGTGTGGGAGTGTATGAGTGAGTGAGTGTGGTAGTGTGTGAGTGAGTGAGTGTGGGAGTGTGTGAGTGAGTGAGTGTGGGAGTGAGTGAGTGAGTGAGTGGGGGTGAGTGTGTGAGTGAGGTGAGTGTGGGTGTGAGTGAGTGTGGAGTGAGTGAGTGAGTAGTGAGTGAGTGAGTGAGTGAGTGAGTGAGTGGGGAGTGAGTGAGTGTGGGAGTGAGTGAGTGAGTGAGTGAGTGTGGGAGTGAGTGAGTGTGTGAGTGAGTGAGTGTGGGAGTGTGTGAGTGAGTGAGTGAGTGGGAGTGGTGAGTGAGTGAGGGGAGTGGGGAGTGAGTGAGTGTGGGAGTGTGTGAGTGAGTGAGTGTGGGAGTGTGTGAGTGAGTGAGTGAGTGAGTGAGTGAGTGAGTGAGTGAGTGTGTGAGTGAGTGGGAGTGTGTGAGTGAGTGAGTGAGTGAGTGTGGGAGTGTGTAGTGAGTGAGTGTGGGAGGTGAGTGAGTGAGTGAGTGTGTGGGAGTGTGTGAGTGAGTAGGTGGGAGTGAGTGTGGGAGTGAGTGAGTGAGTGTGGGAGTGTGTGAGTGAGTGAGTGTGGGAGTGAGTGAGTGAGTGAGTGTGGGAGTGAGTGAGTGAGTGAGTGTGGGAGTGTAGTGAGTGAGTGAGTGTGGGAGTGAGTGTGGGAGTGAGTGATGAGTGTGGTGAGTGTGTGAGTGTGTGAGTGAGTGAGTGTGTGAGTGAGTGAGTGAGTGTGAAGTGAGTGGGGGGAGTGAGTGAGTGAGTGAGTGGAGTGAGTGAGTGAGTGAGTGTGGGAGTGTGGAGTGAGTGAGTGTGGGATTGTGTGAGTGAGTGAGTGTGGGAGTGAGTGAGTGTGTGAGTGAGTGAGTGTTGTGGGAGTGAGTGAGTGAGTGAGTGAGTGTGGGAGTGAGTGAGTGAGTGAGTGGGAGTGAGTGAGTGAGGAGTGAGTGAGTGAGTGTGTGGGAGTGAGTGAGTGAGTGAGTGTGGGAGTGAGTGAGTGAGTGAGTGTGGGAGTGTGTGAGTGAGTGAGTGTGTGAGTGTGGGAGTGAGTGAGTGTGGGAGAGAGTGAGTGTGGGAAGGGGGAGTGAGTGAGTGAGGGAGTGAGTGTGGAGGAGTGAGTTAGTGAGTTAGTGTGTGACTGATGGATTGTGGAGTTTCATTTTCTAGTATTTATTTAGTTTATGTTTTTGGTTGTATAGTGAGTACTTTGAAGTTTTAAGTCTCTCTGAAATGGTTATGTATATAGTGATTGAGAAAAGAAACCTCCTGGAGTGCATCTGATTCCTTTTAGTTTTAGGAGGACTAAAGGGTATGAAGACTTTCCTGACATCAGCCGAGTAAATGAGTTTAAGGGTTGGGAGTGTTTTTTGGAAAGGGGTGAGTGTCTGTCACATAGTGGTTGAGTGGAAAATATGATGCAAATGAGTGGTTAGTGTTAGTGAGTGAGTGTGTGTGTGTGCGTGGTGTGTTGTGGGTGTGTGTGTGTGTGTTGTGTGTGTGTGTGTCTGTGTGATATAGTGATCCCTGTGATTTTTTTTTCCTCTCAATGAAAATTATGGAAGTCAATGGCGTCAACAGAGAGAGTGTGGAAGTTGTTAGTGAGTGAAATGGAAAAATTTAAATGAGATGTGTGAGTTCAGTAATTGTGGGAGTTAATTGTAAATAAAGTAAACTGTAGTTTTTTAATGGGGGATTTTTTTTCAGTAAAAAAGTGTTTTTTGGTGTGTCCATTTTCAGAGTTTAATTTCATCATGTCAATTTTTTGTGTAGGTGAGTGACTAAGTTCAGTTTATTCAGTATTGATTCAGTTTTCTAGTGATCCAATCTTTCTGGGTCAGGGGAGTGCCTGTGCCTATTCGGAGTGAGTTGAGTGAGTCAGTGAGTGTGGGAGTGAGTGAATGAGTGAAATGTAGTGTGCCAGTAGTGATGTAGTGAGTGAGTTTAGTGTGGGAGTGAGTGAGTGTGGGATTGTGGATGAGTGAGTGTGGGAGTGTGTGAGTGGTGAGTGTGGGAGTGTGGAGTGGTGAGTGGGGGTGTGGGGAGTGAGTGAGTGGTGGTGTGGGAGTGAGTGGTGGTGAGTGTGGGGTGGGGAGGGGGAGGGGGATTGTGAGTGAGTGAGTGGTGGGATGGTGAGTGAGTGAGTGTGGGGGGTGTGTAGTAGTGAGTGTGGGGGGTGTAGTATGAGTGTGGGGGTGAGTGATGAGTGGGGAGTGGTGGGGTGGGGTGAGTGGTGATGAGTGAGTGAGTGGGGAGTGGTAGTGTGTGAGTGGTGAGTGAGTGAGTGGGGGAGGGGAGTGAGTTGTGGGATGATGAGTGAGTGAGTGAGTGAGTGAGTGGTGAGTGTGTGAGTGAGTAAGGGGGGAGTGAGTGTGGGAGGAGTGGTAGTGTGGGATTGTGTGAGTGAGTGAGGGGGGAGTGGTGAGTGAGTGGGGTGGGGGGAGTGAGTGATGAGTGGGTGGGAGTGTGGGAGTGAGTGGGTAGTATTGAGTGTGGGAGTGTGTGATGAGTAAGTGGGGAGTGTGTGAGTGGTGGGGAGTGGTGGTGAGTGTGGGGGTGAGTGAGTGAGTGGGGGGTGAGTGAGTGAGTGAGTGTGGGAGTGGGGTGAGTAGGAGTGTGGGGAGTAGTGAGTGTGGGGGTGGTAGTAGTGGTGATGGTGTGGGATAGTGAGTGAGTGAATGGTGAGTGAGTGAGTGGTGAGTGAGGGTAGTGAGTGGGAGTGGGATGAGTGAGTGAGTGAGTAGTGAGTGGTGAGTGAGTGGGTGTCAGTGTGGGAGTGATGAGTGAGTGATTTAGTGGGGAGTGTGTGAGTGAGTAAATGTGGGAGTGTGTAGTGTGTGGTGAGTAGTGGGAGTGTGGGAGTGAGTGAGTGGTGGTGAGTGAGTGGGGTGGGGGTGAGTGAGTGAGGGGGAGTGGGGAGTTGTGAGTGAGTGGTGTGGGGGGTGAGTAGTGAGTGAGTGTGATGGTGAGTAGTGAGTGTGGGAGGTTGGGGGTGAGTGTGGGGTGTGGGAGTAGTGAGTGGGGAGTGGTGAGTGGGGTGGGGAGTGGTGTGGGAGTGGTGGTGGTGATGAGTGAGTGGGGATGAGTGAGGGGGGGAGTGGTTTAGTGAGTGGTGTGGGAGTGTGGGAGTGGTGAGTGTGGGAGTGAGTGAGTTTTGGGGGAGGGGGGGAGTGATGGGGGGAGTGTGGGAGTGTGTGAGTGAGTAGTGTGGGAGTGGTGGTGGTGAGTGTGGGGTGGGAGTGGTGAGTGGTGAGTGGTGAGTGGGGAGTGTGGGAGTGAGTGAGTGTGGGAGTGAGTGAGTGAAGGGGGAGTGGTGAGTGGTGGTGGGGAGTGAGTGAGTGTGGGGTGGGAGTGAGTGAGGGGGGAGTGGTGAGTGGGGGGAGTGAGTGTGTGAGTGAGTAGTGTGGGAGTGGGGTGAGTGAGTGAGTGAGTGTGGGGTGGTGAGTGAGTGAGTGTGGGAGTGGGGGTGAGTAGTGTGGGGTGTGGGAGTGAGGGGGGAGTGTGGAGTGGGGGGAGTGGTGGTGGGGGGGGGGTGAGTGTGGGGTGAGTGGGGAGTGTGGATGGTGAGTGAGTGAGTGTGGGAGGGGTGGGGGTGGGGTGGGAGTGATGAGTGAGTGGTGGGGGGTGGGGGTGTGTGAGTGAGTAAATGTGGGGTGGGGTGGGGGGAGTGATGAGTGTGGGGTGTGTGAGTGAGTGAGTGTGGGAGTGTGTGAGTGAGTGAGTGTGGGAGTGGGAGTGAGTGAGTGTGGGATGTATGAGTGAGTGGTGGGAGTGGTGTGGGGGGGGGTGATGGTGTGGGGGTTTTTGTGAGTGTGGGGTGGTGAGTGGTGGTGAGTGGGGGGTGGGGTGGGGGTGAGTGGTGAGTGGTGTGGAGTGGGGAGTGAGTGAGGGGGGGTGGTGAGTGAGTAGTGTGGGATTTTGTGAGTGGGGGGAGTGTGGGAGTGAGTGAGTGGGGGAGTGAGTGTGGGAGTGGGGGGGTGGGAGTGTGGGAGTGAGTGAGGGGGAGTGAGTGATGAGTGAGTGAGTGTGGAGTGTGTGAGTGAGTAAATGTGGGAGGGGGGAGTGGTTTAGTGTGGGATGGTGGTGGGGAGGGGGGAGTGGTTTTGGGGTGAGTGTGGGGGTTGGGGGTGGTGAGTGTGGGAGTGGGGGTGAGTGAGTGTGGGAGGGGGTGGTGTGGGAGTGGTGGGGGGGTGGGGGTGGTGGTGAGTGTGGGGGTGTGGGGGGGTGGGAGTGGTGGTGGTGGTGGGGGTGAGTGTGGGGTGTGTAGTGGTGGTGTGGGAGTGGGGGGAGTGAGTGAGTGTGGGAGGGGAGTGAAAATGTGGGAGTGGGGTGGGAGTGGGGGGAGTGTGGGAGGGGGGGTGGGAGTGGTGAGTGTGGGAGTGTGGGGGGTGAGTGAGTGTGGGGTGAGTGAGTGAGTGAGTGAGTGTGGGAGTGGTGAGGGGGAGTGTGGGAGTGAGTGGTGAGTGGTGAGTGAGTGAGTGTGGGAGTGTGTGAGTGGGTGGGGGTGGGGGGAGTGGTGAGTGAGTGGGGGGGGTGGGGTGAGTGAGGGGGGAGTGTGTAGTGAGTGGGGGTGGGGGTTTGGGGAGTGGTGAGTGGGGGGGGGAGTGTGGGGGGGTGAGTGAGTGTGGGGGGTTTTGTGGTGAGTGAGTGTGGGGTGGTGAGTGTGGGAGTGGGGGTGTGTGATGGTGTGGAGTGAGTGAGTGTTTGGGGGGTGTGGTGAGTGGGTGTGGGGGGTGGGTGGGGGTGAGTTGGGGGTGAGTTTGGGGGGGTGATGTGGGGTGGGAGTGAGTGAGTGAGTGTGGGAGTGGTGAGTGAGTAGTGTGGGAGTGTGTGAGTGAGTGGTGTGGGAGTGGGGAGTGGTGAGTGTGGGAGGGGGGGAGTGAGTGTGGGGGGGAGGAGTGAGGGAGGGGAGGAGGAGTGAGGAGGAGGGGGGAGTTAGTGAGTGGGGTGGGGGAAAAGATGGGATTGGGTGGAGTTGATTTATAGTATTTTTTTAGTGATGGTTGGGGTTGTATTAGTGAGTTATTTTTTTATGTTTTGAGTGGTATGTATAATATTGGGAAAAGGATTGGGGAGGAGGGGGTTTTAGGGAGGGGGGATGGGTTAGTTTGAAATAGGATTGGGAGTTTTTGGGTTAGGAGTTTTGGGTTGAAGTGAGAAAAAAAAGTTAGTGGTTAGGTTTTAAAATTGAGAAAAAATTGGAGTAGTTTTTTGGGGTGGGTTGGTTTTGGTGGGTTGGTTTGGTTTGGTGGTTGGGGTGAAATTTAGTTATTTCCCCCTTTTTTAGGGAGTTTAGGAAGGGTTTTTGGGTTTGGGGGGGGGGGGTTTTTGTGGTTTTTGGGTTTAAAAGAAAAAAGAAAAAAATTGGGAAAGGGGGGGAAGTTTTAAGTAAATTGGGAAAAATAGTTTTTTTAAAGTTAAAATTTAGTAAAAAAAAAGTAAAAAGTGTTTTAAAAAAATGAGGAAAAATTTTTTTTTTGAAAAAAAAAAAAATGAAATTTATGTTTTTTTGGTTTTATTTTAGTTGAATTTTTTTAGTTTCCAGTGTGGAATGACTAATTTAAAAATTATTTTTTAAAAATTTTTTAGTTATAAATTTGGGAGGGGGTGTGTATTAGGGTATTGGGATAAAGGAGGATAGTGGGGGAGTGAAATGGGGAAAAATTATTATGAATTGGAAATTTGTGAATAATTGAATTTTTGGAGGGGGAGGAAATGAGGAGGGGAAAAATGAAAAATTATGTCATATATTAATTCGAGAACAACAGAAACCTCCTGGCAGTGCATCTGCATTCCTTTTAGTTCTCAGGAGGACTAAAAGGGTATGAAGACTTTCCTGACATACCAGCCGAGAATAAATGCAGTTAATGGGCTTACAGGGAGATGTTCAATGCTCTGGAAAGAGTGAGACAAATGTCTAGATCCACATAGTGGCCCTTAAACCAGCACGCTGGAAAGTATGATGCAAAATGAGCTCGGTTAGTTTTACTGTTATCTGTGTGTGTGTGTGTGTGCGTGTGTGTGTGTGTGTGTGTGTGTGTGTGTGTCTGTGTGTGTGTGTGTCTGTGTGATATAATGATACCCATTTTATTTTCCCTTTCTTTCCTTCCCTCCTCAATAAGCCAAAAGTTATGGAAGCTCAATGGCGTCAACAGAGAGCAGAGGGAACGCTTTTAGTGTTTTAGCTGCAAATGAAACAGCAAAGAAAATCTGAAACTGACGAATGCTGTAGATTACAGTAACTTGACCAATAGTTCCCTTTTAAGGAGTTAAAATTCAGCTAAATAAAAACTGTAAAACTGTAGTTTCTCAAATGCATAATAGCAGCAGAAAAGATTCATCTCTTTTTACCAGAAATAAAAAAAAATGAATTTCCACCTGTTTTTGGTTGTCCCCATTTTCAGCATTGAATTTCTTCATCATGTCACATTCCTTAGTGTAGGTCAATGACTCATATGAAACTATTCATTCATTCATTCATTCATTCATTGTCTACCGCTTATCCAATCTATTCTCGGGTCACGGGGTGCCTGTGCCTATCTCAGGCGTCATTGGGCATCAAGGCAGGATACGCCCTGGACGGAGTGCCAACCCATCGCAGGGCACACACACACTCTCATTCACTCACGCAATCACACACTACGGACAATTTAAAGATGCCAATCAACCTACAATGCATATCTTTGGACCGGGGGAGGAAACCCCTGAGGCACGGGGAAAACATGCAAACTCTACACACACACGGCGGAGGCAGGAATCAAACCCCCAACCCTGGAGGTGTGAGGCAAACGTGCTAACCACCAAGCCACCGTGCCACCCCCCGAAACTATTCATATTTATATTTTTATCTAGCCTACTAGAGGCAATAAATTCATATAAAAGTTTATTTTTTACTCAGTTGTTTATATCTTCAAGGTACATGGTGATATCAAACCCATTTCTTCTCTCTGAGGTTCCTTTAAGTGCTTCTTCATAAGCAATTAAAATTTGTAAGGTTAAAAGGTGTTATCTTTATCCACTAAAATGATCTCTCAGTGAAATCCAACACTGTCCTGACTAAATTTATATCAGCCTTGTGGCCGTGAAATTTCTTTCTATTCCACCAGCAGAATGTAAGACAAGTGTACTGGGGAAAAAGGGTTCAAATGTAAGATACAGACAACTTTGTTCTCACTTACAAACGCAATTATAAACTCTTAAACAAGAGCAAGATTTCATTCATCTTTAGTAACCGCTTCATCTTAGTCAGGGTTGTGGTGGATCCGGATCCTGAGAACCCTGGAATATGGATGGAAAAACAGATCATGCATTACATTTAAATTTACTAGGGCTCCCAAGTGACCCAATTGTCCACGTTTCCAAGACCTCATGAATCCTGATGATGCTGCAGCCACAGATTTGTATGACTAATGCCCACCCATATTCATTATGGACACACCCTATCTTCATGCCATCTGAAAGACATTAACTGGTTTATGTAAATCAGAGTTATAACTGTAATAGCAGTGGGCCTACACGTTAAGCCTCCTTTTTAACCAACAATTACATACCAGACACTTTATGCCGTATACTATAATGGCAAATGATGTAGAAGCTTCCTGTGCTGTGGTCTGTGCTTAAAAATGCCTGCTCATTCACTAGGCATGACTGTTAGTGTGTACTAGCCCTCAATTAACTCCAATAATCATTCAAAAATGACTACAAAATGTTTTGCAATGAAATAAATACTGGCAAAGAGTCGCATGAGGAAAATATCTGAACTTCAGCCACTCACTAGAGGGCATTAGAGATACACGAGATATCGCCTTTACTTTTGAACCGCTTGTGTTTTGACTGCTTGCATTGTGTTTACAGAGTCAGTGTGATTTGTTTAGTCTGGAGAATCTTACAAACTTTTAATGGATCTCAGATAACACAAAGAGGTCCATAAAAATTTAGACAAGATATATATGTTATATATATATATATATATATATATATATGTATATATATATATATATATATATATATATATATATATATATATATATATATATATTATTTAGCTGTCTACCGTATTGGAGCTGAAATTAAATAATAAATATGCAGACTGTTAGCTTTGAATTGGGGCATTTACATGCAAATTGGGGTAAAAGGTGTAGGAATAACAACACTTTTTCTGTGAGATCCCACCTGAAATCTCACCAAAGTCTCACCTTTAAGTGAGCAGCTAAAATGTCTAGAGATGATTCCAAGCGTGTCATCTGCATTTAGGATCTGTTACTGATAACTTTCAATATGAAGTCCAAAATGCTTTCACTGCAAGTAAACCAAGCCATCGTTAGGCTGAGAAATCAAAAGAAACCCTTCTGAGAGTCAGCATAGACATTAGGTGTGGCCATATCAACTATTTGGTACTTTCTTTTTTTTAAAACAAAAAAAGAAAGAATGTACTGGTGAGCTCAGGAAGTCCACAGAAAAAATTGTGGTGAATAAGAATATCATCCATTCATTCATTGTCTACTGCTTATCTGATCTATTCTCGGGTCACGGGGAGCCTGTGCCTATCTTAGGCATCATCGGGCATCAAGGCAGGATACACCCTGGACGGAGTGCCAAACCATCGCAGGGCACACACACACTCTCATTCACTCACACAATCACACACTACGGACAATTTAGAGATGCCAATCAACCTACAATGCATGTCTTTGGACCGGGGGAGGAAACCGGAGCACCCGGAGGAAACCCCCGAGGCTCGGGGAGAACATGCAAACTCCACACACACATGGCGGAGGCGGGAATCGAACCCCCGAGGTGTGTGAGGCAAACATGCTAACCACCAAGACACTGTGCCCCCCAAATATGAATATCATTATAATCAAATTCATATGAACAACATTGTATTGTATCCATATACAGTATTTTTTTTCTTCTGTTCTGTACAACAAATTTCATTTTGTTTTATTTTATTTTATTTTATTTATTTTATAAATATAATTTATTTATTATTATTATTTTATTATTTATTTGATTATTTTATAAATATTATATACTTTTTTATGATTTTAATTTTGACTTTTTATTTTGACTTTTTATAACTCTGAGTCTTAAAAAGCATTTTACTGCATGTCGCACTGTGTATGATTGTGTATGAGACTAATAAAATCTGAATTTGGTGGATGACAAACCCCTTCACAACCAGAGAAAGAACACCCTCCAGGAGATAGACATACCTTGTCAAAGTCAACAATCAAGAGAAGATCTCCCCAGAGTAAATACAAAGGGTTAACCACAAGATGTAAAGCTTTAATAAACCTCAAAAACAGGAAGACCAGACTAAAGTTTACATAAAACACGTTAAAAAACTGTTGCGGTTCTGGAGCCAGATTCTATAGAAAGATGAGACACAAAGATCAACTTGTACCAGAATGATAGGAAGCTGAGGACAAAAATTAAGGCAAAATGCCTCATATACAAGCAGGAAGTGATGACAGCAGCAATAAAGGCCTGACAGAGCAACAGTAATGAAGAAATCTAGTGTCTGGTGATGGCTGTATGTTCTAGATCTAATTCATGATTATGTTAGTTTGTCCAATTTCTATTGGTCTCTTAAAAACAGAGGCCCCACATATAAAGATGATACACTGTGTATATTATGGTGCATTTGTCTTTGTCTGCGATATAGAATTGATGTGACAAGCTCTACATTAAGCACAGAGACAGATGGTTAAAGGTCTATTTATTTAAACTGTGCTCATTTGTGTGTGTGTGTGTGTGTGTGTGTGTGTGTGTGTGTGTGTGTGTGTGTGTGTGTGTGAGAGAGAGAGAGAGAGAGAGAGAGAGAGAGAGAGAGTGAGAGAGAGAGAGAGAGAGAGAGAGAGAGAGAGAGAGAGAGAGAGAGAGAGAGAAAGACCAAAATACACAGGGAAAAAAACACTAGCAGCTTGCAAGGAGGCGAGGAAAGCGGAACTGATTAAAGGATGCAGTGATCACATGGTATTGACCAAAAGAAGTCGAATGGAAAGCGGTGTACAGATCTAGTGAGTGTGAAATGAAGTGAGAATGCAGCAAGGTGGGCCGGTGAAAAGATATTACTAGTAAAGAGAAAGTGATATAATTGGTGGGACAACCAAGAGAGAACTGTAGTTTTATTTGCTCACTATTTATTAGACTAAGCCTGAATTCTATTGGCTATCGCGTAACCTTGTCCCTCCCAGACCAGAGCAGAAAACTGTCCCAGTAGACAGTGAAAGGCAGAGCAAGGTGGAAATGAGAGAAAGAGAAAGAGAGAATATTCTGGGTTTTTTTTTATTATGTAAATCCATGTGTTTATGTAAAGATTGGGACAGAACAGTAAAGGTAAAGCTGGAGCTTGTTATGTTCTGCATGTTGAAATCTCTATACCCCAGGGCTAAACACACTGCAAAAATATAATCCCTAGTTTACCTCTTTGTCAGTGCTCACTTCATGTGCCCCATTTCCCCACCCCTTTTCATGTATTTCTGTAGTGATACCTATCTCGTGCACGACAGCAGCTGCCAAATCCTCGCTTCCTAATTGGTGGTCTTTCTCAGGCCCAGCTGCATGAGGTTTTTACATATTTATATCTCTTCCATCTAGGGACTGAGAGTTTCCACAGGCAACAAGGAGGAAGAAAAATGGGAGTTTTCTCACCTTGCTTCACAGGATTCGTTATCACCTTCTGTGGAGAATGCACTGATTTCAGCACTTTCTTGTCTTCACTGTCACTTTATTATTCCATCACTTCTTCCAGGTTTTTAGCTACCATTGAAGTTCCCATGGCTGTGTTTGATATTGTTTATGTGGATATATGAAGCTAAACTGAAGTGGTGGTTCTGATAGATCACTTGGTCAAGGCTGATCTAAATGGAGCTCCACATGAATCCTTTTGACTCGACTTTGGAACCGTTCATTGACAACAAAACAGTGAGTGTGAGGCCTTTCCTCTGATCTGGAGTCTTCACATGGCCATGCAAAAAACACCCAAGAGCAAGAACGTCTCCTGGGTGAGTGTGAGTTGTCTAGATACGGCTAGGTCAGGGACTTGAATGTGTGTGTGTTTGTGTGTGTGTGTGTGTGTGTGTGTGGTGTCACATGCTTCCTACTTGTAATTCTGTATCTAGCAAACTCTAGGTGTCATTTCAACAGGTTTAGGTGTAAAATATGATCTTCAATTCTTAAGTTTTTTTGAATAAAGTATGTCTGGACCCCACAAATACATATATACAATTTTATAAGCACTACTGCTGAGTAGTATAGGGCTAAAAACATATTGTGCTAAACGAGCTCTATTAGACATGCACAACTGAAGGTGTTGTGTTAGAACAAGTATATATATACATATATATTCATTCATTCATTCATTGTCTACCGCTTATCTGATCTATTCTCGGGTCACGGGGAGCCTGTGCCTATCTCAGGCGTCATTGGGCATCAAAGCAGGATACATCCTGGACAGAGTGCCAACCCATCTCAGGGCACACACACACACTCATTCACTCACGCAATCACACACTACGGACAATTTTAGAGATGCCAATCAACCTACAATGCATGTCTTTGGACCGGGGGAGGAAACCAGAGTACCCGGAGGAAACCCCCGAGGCACAGGGAGAACATGCAAGCTCCACACACACATGGCAGAGGCGGGAATCAAACCCCAACCCTGGAGGTGTGCGGCAAACGTGCTAACCATATACATACATACAAGTATGATATGTATATGTCAAGCTCCAAACAGTAAGGATTAACATTTGGAAAATTAGCTTTAGAATTTAATTTTTTTTCAAATAGTGTAAATGTTTTGTGTTTTTGAATAGAACTGGAAACTGCAAAAGCTCATGAATTGGTAAACTGGTAATATTTAATTGAAAATGTAAAAAGAGAGCAAGCTATATTTTCTGTTGTTGATGTGACTTGATGAGCGATGCTTTGTCCACATGTTGGACTGTTGGATATACAGTATGTACAATGTATTTCCGGTTGTATGCAGAATTAACTGATCTTGATACACTTTGGACTCTGTTGAAAATTTCCATTTGCTTTGCTAACTACATGTAACACCCTTTACATTTATGTGTGGAGTGGCATATAGTGCTGTTTTTAGTATTGTTGAACTCTTTTTATCACAGGCCAAAAAATGGAATTTGTGCTTGTTTTGGTTGTGGTTGTGCCTGTGTTCAACTTTTAATTTCTTTATCATGTCACACTCTACAGTGGTGATTAACGGCTCACATAAAAGTAAACAGTGATTTAAGTATTTCTGTTTCTACCTACACTACTAGGGTCAATTTATTCATAGGTCCAGTTCCAATGTTCCAAAAAAAAAAAAAAACAGTTTTCACAAAAATGTTTATATATATAAATAATGATATGAAACCCATTTTTACTCTCTGAGATGCCACAAGTGCTTGTTTCTAAGCATCTGAAAGTGTTATCTTCAACCGCTAAAGTTCTGTGTAAGGTTATCCCAACCGAGGTAAACACAACTCAAAATGAAAGTCAACAGTATCCTGACTAAATTCATAAACATTTTATAAAGTTAAAAAATATTGATTTTTTTTAGACTTGCTGTGAAATGGAACCCCAGTAAAAAACATTATTCACACTGCTTGTGGTTTAAACAGGAAAATGCCTTTAGTGAATAGACACAGAAGAATTTGTGACTGTGTTAAATTCACCTTCACTTGTTTTGATATTCTCACATTATTTTTGCTGAATGGTAAAGAGCTCCGACAAATTTTATAAAATTTTTCATTTTATAGTTTTTAAACTCCAGATTTATAATACAGGACTACTGTAACATTTGAGCGGTTTATTATGGCAGTAACATTGCATGTGGAACCAAAGGAATATTCCTTTTAGTGAGTTAGCAGTCTGGTGGGAAGTGTTGTGTTGTTATAGGAAGGTAATGCATGCAGGGGTGGTGTGATACAGCCTGATGTGAAGCAGAGGAACCTGGCTTATGCTTGACATGACTTTGCGTAAACAGGCAGAAGCAGTGGTAATGTGAGTGGCATTTTTCACACACTCTCATGCTTAATTTATGTACATCAGGCGGATTAAATACGATATTTATTCTGATGGTACGTCAGAGTGTCACAGCCCTGTCTGTCAGGTATCCAAGTCCAACTATAAAATATTTAGCAATTTCATGCACAGTGATGTTAAACACGCTGATGAGAAAACTTTCAGACACAGCACTAGTATTTTTAGCAGAAGTGCACTAGTGTAGTGTGTCAGTGAAAAGACTAAAATAATATGTACCCTACTCATTTAGGTTTGGCTCTTCGCAACGTGACATCAAATAATATTTTAAAAACATTAGCACAAAAAATCTGTCTAAAATATTTCTAATATTAATTTGAAAAATATACGATTGAAACCATTACATTTTCTCTCACATCATTTCTAAATCAGACGTCATGACCCCTAGTTTGGGAAAACAATATTGTGACAACTTCTGGGTATTCTTCTGACTCACAATGTAGGTTTGATGCCCCCTGCATTGCATTGCCGTTGCCATCTAAACCTAATCATTTTTTTACATTTTCTTTTCTTTTAATCAGTAGAAGTCAGTTTGAAAAATGTGACAGATATCATTTTTTTCTACTTTCAACTACAACAACTAACTTGCAAAAAAGTTCCATGATTGACTGACCTATTTTTACAACATCTTGTCAGTTGTGGGGTTTTTTTCAGGGCTCTATCATCAGGTCTTTAATATTTATTCACCAGTCTCCTGAGCTTTAAAGTGTACTCACACAATTCTTAATTCTTGTTTATCCTATTCTGTGATATTTACAGTATTTTAACACTCGCAGCTGAATTCACCTACATTTACCTAAACTCAGTAAAATGTCCTATATGGTCATTGCTAAACATATTCTGTAGTCTAATCTGAAATTTTCACTACACACTGTCACTGAGGCTTTGTGGCAGTCAGGGATATCAGACCTCAGGCCATTTAACTCCACACCAAAGGATTATGGTTCCAGATGGTGTCTGGAGTCTGTCATGTGACTCACCACAGCATCTGTCAGCTTGTTGTGGTCAGTTCTCCACATCCTGTGAACATCTAAGTGAATTCTGCACTCAGTCTCTAAGATTGGATTTTTGGTAGCACTATTTTTTTTCTTCATAGTATGCTCAATGAGTCATGTTCAGACACACAAATGCATATACATTTACATTTCTTTCATTTGGCAGATGCCTTTATCTGGAGCGACTTGGCAGAGCAGTGGTAGCTTGGTGGACCTGGGTTTCAAACTCACAACCTTCCAATCAGTAGTCCAACACCTTAACCAATAAGCTAACACATCCCCCATGTTTAGCGGTTTTGATTAGCTTTGTTTTCTACAGGTACTACAACTGCAGATCTATCAGATGAGAGGCAGATCAAGCTACAGCAAGTTTTTTATTTAAACCTGCTTTTCATTGTTTATTGGGGCAAACACTGGACTTGCATTGTGTTACACTGCAAGTTTACACTTTCCTGTAATACTGTGTATCTCATTACTGTAATAGGAAACTTCTCAGAATTTTGAATGCTTGCCAGAACCTGTATTATTGATGGGGTTCAGTGTGAGAGCAGCAGACAGCCCCAGTGTCCCTGTGGCACTTTGGGAGTGCAAGAATGTCTAAGAAAGTTAAGGTAATATCGATCATTTTGAGTGTGCATGTGTGTGTTTTTTTTATCTTATATATTTATTTATGTGTTTTCATTTCTAGGCCTTTTTTCATGCAATATTTGAACTTTCTGCATGGTTACATTATTGCGTTGTTTATGTGTGCAACACCTTTATGGCTTTTTTATGTGTGACTAATCTAGACTTAGTGATGGGTGGCATTTATATTTCTATACCTTGCATGTTACATTTTATTTTTCTACTATAACCATTTTAAACACGAAGCTGTGCTGGGGTTAAATCAGCTGTTTTAGAATAAAATATTGCAAATCAGTGTGTTCCCAGGAATGCAGTGGGTACTTTAATGTACTTTACTTTAATGTATTCATTTAGTGTTTATCAGTAACTTGGCTAATCTCAATTAAAACCTGGAAGTAATGTATTTACATGGATTAATGGTTGTCCACACACCATGTCACATTGTTACACCAATCTTATTTTATACTAGACAAATTAAAATAGCATGTAATTTACCAAAAATTCACTTTGATACATAATCGTCTCATAGAGAAGAGTGCATTCTCCCTATTGGTGTGTTTTGATTAGGCATGTGTTAACAAAGCTGAACAACCAAAAACAACCAGTCTGTGAACGTTTGAGTGAGCTGGTCATCATCTGTTTCCAGTTCAGATCTAGTACAGTTTGACTGAGAAAGTGCAGGATCTACCAAGCTACAGGAGATCCCTGTATGTTCAGGGGTTCAGGTGATTTTTTCCTGCTTTTAAACTGATAAACTGACCCGTGGGGTACAACCTGACATTGGATGAAGTTATAGCAGTGCAGAAATCCCATATTTTCTAGATATTTGAAATGCCAAACAAAAATGAGAAAATGAATGGTGGTTATGATGCACATAATGTTGAATCTGAAACACCTGGTTTTAGACCAAAATAATTTATTGGTATTGTGTCGGGCTTCCTTTAACAGCCAATACAGCAACAATTCGTCTTGGTAATGACAGATCCAAGTTCTACACAGTGGCCAGAAGATTATTGAGTCATTCTTCTGACAGAACAGTGGCCAGGTCACTATGTGATACCGCATATTGATGTAACTATTGAGTAATGTATAGGGCCATGCCCATGTTCTCCATAGTTAGGTAATTTTCATTCTTTCAATATTTCATTATTCATTATTTTCAGACTTTTCAAAGGTTTATTGGTTTTTTTACATTACACATTTACATTACACTTTCTGCCCTACATATGCTTTTTCTTTGCAAGTATGTGCAGAAGGAATCCAAGTAGCAAACAATCAGGTTCACAAATGTTTTTACACAAATAAATGAGTGCCGTAGCTTCCATAGCTTATAGCAAATAATACTCATAATATTGATATGTTTTGCCATTTATGTATATAAAGTGTGTAGTGCTGCCAGTTAACAGCTCCAGGATTCTGGGTTCGATTCTGAGCTCAGATTACTATTTGTGAGTTTCTCGTTTGCCCAGTGTTTATATAGGTTTCCTCTGGGTTGTCCTGTTTTGTCCCCCAGTGGTTAAGGTGTTAGACTACTGATCAGTAGGTTATTAGTTTAAATCCCAGGTTTACCAAGTTGCCACTGCTGAGCTTGACCAAGGCCTTTAACCTTCAACTGCACATTTGTCTTAAAAAATGGCGTCAGGCAAATGTGATAAATGTAAATATAGTTGTGAATGGGTGTGTAGATGAATGAGAGCATGGTGTCTGTATTGCCCAGTTTTCCCAGGTTCAGATCTGGTTCAACCATTAAAAGAAAAAAAGGAAGGAAAAATCTGTACTCTGAGTAACCTTTTGCTTTATGCATGAATAATATCTAAATGGTTTATTCACATACACTCTGTGTGTGTGTGTGTGTGTGTGTGTGTGTGTGTGTGTGTGTGTGTGTGTGTGTGTGTGTGTGTGTGTGTGTGTGTGTGAGTGCGAGTGCGAGTGCCCCAGTTGGAGCTCTGGGTTTTTGCAGTCACCCAGTCAGCTGATCAGTCAGCACCAGAAAAGCATCCAGTATCAATACTGAAGCACTAGTGCATTGTTATGATGTGTTTGTAGTGCAACAGCAGTACGAAATATATCATTCTAATTAGATTAATTATATATTACCTCTTTCTATTACCTCAATTAGTTCCTCAGCAGTATAGCATCAATTATTATTGCACCAGCTTGATCATTTTGGCTTTGCTTGCTATGTTGGACACGCTTACAAAGTCTCCAATACATAAAGATGTGGTGACCAGGGTAAGCATTTTAATTTATATATCATGTAATTTATAAATAATGTATGTTTGTGCAAGCTGGACTGGTTTTGAAATAATACTGGCTTGTACTGCATTATATTTTAAGGTGTTAAAATTAAAATGAATAAATATTAATAAATATAAAATTCACACATATATATATATATTCTGTGGTTGTGGCAAGGTGCGTTGAGATATTGTCTAAACAAATTTTAATTCATTTCAATATTAGTGCTTTGTGTCCACTTGATGAACTGATTCATTACTGTTGATAAAAGTACTGTTTCACTGTTTCAAGGCTGCATGAGGTGTGAATCTGGTGGTGTTTTTCCTGTTAATGTGATATAACTATCGATGATATTCAAGTGAAAACAGAGGGTAAAAGTCTACAAACTTCTAAGCACATCATTATTTGGTAATTCTATCCTACTCTTCCTTCTGATAGGATTTGAATCTAGGCTCTGACTGGGCCATTCCAACGTTATCGTTTTCTTTTCCTTCTGAAGCTGTTTCTCTGTTGACTTTGTGCTTTGTGTCGTTGTCATGCTGGAAGGTAAACTTTTTCTTTATAGTCAGATGTGTAAAAGAAGGCTGCAGGTATAGATTGGTATTTGGGGCTACCCATGATTCCCTCTATCTTGATTAAAGCTCAGCTGTAGAGAATCAGCCTCATAGCAGGATGCTTCCACCACCATGCTTCTCCATACATATGAGCTCTCTTGTTTGAACTAAATATAATGCCCATAAAGTTCTACCGTGGTTTCATCAGACCATAACACGATTTATGTAAGCTTGGGGGTTTCGATATTTTACTTCCGTCTAGCCATCGCAGACATGTGAAGAATATGAGACATTATTGTGACATGCAGGGAGTGATGAGTACTTGCCAGATATTCCTGCAACAGCAGCTTTAGGCAGCCTTGCTGATAAGTTTTGTCTGTTTGGTCTTTTATCCTTTCCTCAATTTTGGAGGTATGTCCTGTTCTTGCTAATGTCACTATGGTGCCCCATTTTCTTTACTTGCTGATGATGACTACTGATAACAGTGTTCCATTGTACATCTAATGTTTTGGAAATTATTTTATACCCCTCTACTGATCAATACCTATCAACAATGAGATCCTGTACATGTACATTCAGCTGTTGAATGAAATGACGAATCAAGGAAAATCTTACAGAGACAGCTAATCATTATTAATCACTGTCACTTCATTTATGACACGTGTATAATAATTTCTTTTGCACACGATTGGGGAATTTGCCGTATAAAAGTGTGTGCAACCGTAACGTGTTTGGCCTTATTTATATTCAACGTATATAACTACAAAATACATGCCTTACCTAAATAATATATTATATAATAAATAATAAATTCAGTACATAATATATGTACATAAATATTTAATACTTCACTTGAGGTCAGCAATTTATGTCGCATTGCTCATTCTACACTACGCAAAATAATAGGAGGCATCATGATGTATAATAATGTGGTCATTTGTCTACATTTATGTTATTTAAGCTGTGAATATGACTAATCCCAGACTGAGGCTAATAGTTTTACTATAACGTTTCTACAGTGTACCAGATTAATAAATGGAAATCAGATACTGAATGACTGTTCGTGTATGTGTGTGTGTGTGTGTGTGTGTGTGTGTGTGTGTGTGTGTTGTGTCCTACAATGAACTAGCATCCCAAGCCTCGTTCTCAGTGATGCTGGGATAGTCTCTGAATCCATCACAACCCTGACCGGGACTAGTAGTTATTATTATTATTATTATAAAGATGAATGAATAGTTTAGAAAAAAAATCACACAGTCTCTCTCTCTCTCTCTCTCTCTCTCTCTCTCTCTCTCTCTCTCTCTCTCTCTCTCTCTCTCTCTCTCTCCCATACATTACTGGAGCATTATTGCTTATTAGACCATGAAAAATGTGACGAATGTGTGTTCAGTGTAAAATGAGCTATTTATGACACTCACATTTTCGAATCTTTCAGTTAAAGTGCAATATATCTGTACTACAGTCTTACAACAGGGTATAATACAGCATACTGAAGGGTTTGTTCTATACTGTATGCCATCTGGGGAGCTTGTAGTTTCTTTGTAGAACCCTGTTTCTGTTCTCTCTTTAGAACAGTATGATCTGTCTGACTATATATTTGTAAATGTTGCCCTCTCTGGTAGAATAAAGCTATTGCAAGCATTAGGTAGGTTGGTTGTGCTACAAGGTAGGTTGTGCTACAACCCTCAATACCATCCCGATTAATTTAACAGCTGAAAAAAAAATGTCAGTACATATTGATAAATAGTATAAGTTGTATACTATTACTAGTATACTAGTTGTATACTATGTATACTAGTTGTATACCCCCCCCCCCAATTATTTTACATTTACAGCATTTGGCAGATGCCCTTATCCAGAGCAACTTACAATTTATCTCATTTTATACAACTGGGCAATTGACGTGTAAGGGCCTTGCTCAGCTTCCCAGCAGTGGCAGCTTGCTGGACCTGGGATTGACAACTGACAGCCTTTCAATCAGTAGTCCAACGCCATGTGCTGTTCATGATCCTGCAGAAGCTTTAATCAGGTCAGCTATTCATGAACAGAGTGCTGTAGGCAGTTACAGTGCTAACTAACTAGTTACATATACAAGCTCTTGTTGAAAATGGGAGGTTTTACTCTTGCACCTTATACTCAGTCAATGTGTCAGTCACTTATATTGTTATCTCATTATAGGATTTTGTTCTCCAGTCTGTAAAAATCATTAGTATTAGCTGATAGTGTTAGCATGCTAGCTGAGACACAAAAAATTGTGAATCCAGACAGAATGTAATGAAAGACTGAACAGCACTGAGGGAAAAAAAATCATAATCTACTGAGCTGTTGACATTTTTTTCCATGCAGTAGTGATTAACATAGCTACTACAAGGCCAACTAATAATAACAATGTAACACCAGCCTCACTTTAGTATTCAAATATCCACAAGAATTAATGACTGTATATTAAAAAGCTATGACTGTTTATTAAATCAGACAAAATGATCAAGTGTCATTTTTCCAAGTACCAGAGTTCTTCATTTAGCTTCTCTTCTTATATTGATTGTTTATACATTTGGTTTGCATTTTAGCATTACATTTTTGTAGTAATAAAGGGTTTTTCAATAATAATAATAAGAAGAAGAAGAAGAAGAAGAAGAAGAAGAAGAAGAAGAAGAAGAAGAAGAAAAATAATAATAAGAAGAAGTAGAAGAAGATGGAGAAGAAGAAGAAGTTGAAGAAAAATAACAATAATAAGAAGAAGAAGAACAACAACAACAGCAACAACAAAAACAATTTTTTTTTAATGTTTCATAATGTTTCATTTTTTGTTGTAAAATTGTTTTTAATATTAT
The DNA here is from genome assembly GCA_033459395.1 of Hemibagrus guttatus. Taxonomy (NCBI): domain Eukaryota; kingdom Metazoa; phylum Chordata; class Actinopteri; order Siluriformes; family Bagridae; genus Hemibagrus; species Hemibagrus guttatus. The sequence goes on along the minus strand of JAUCMX010000005.1, from coordinate 26,365,307 downwards.
GAATACAATGGCTGCTACTACTACTACAAATAATAATAAGTATAATAAAAGTATTTATAATGTAAACAAATAAAAAATGTAAACAATTATTAAAAATGGCAAATTCTTAAAATAATTTTTCTTTTTTATATATAAATACAATTTAGATTACTACTACTATGACTACTACTACTACTACTAATAATAAAGATATTTATAATGCAAATAAATGAAAAAATATAAACAATTATTTAAAAAAACAAATTCTTAAAATAATTTTTCTTTTTTATATATAAATACAATTTAGATTACTACTACTATGACTACTACTACTACTACTACTACTACTAATAATAAAGATATTTATAATGCAAATAAATGAAAAAATATAAACAATTATTAAAAAAAACAAATTCTTAAAATAATTTTTTATTTTCATTATTTTGATATAAATACAATTTAAATTACTACTACTAATAATAATAATAATGTCAACTATTTATTTATTTATTTATTTAATTATTACTAATTAGTAGTATTATAATTATTATTTATTTATTAATATATTAATACTATTTAGATTGTATTACTTGCTCTATTAATTCACTTTTGCTAACCCTAACCCTAGTTAGCTGGTAATCCCTGTGAGGGACTGGCATCCCATCCAGGGTGAATTCCGACCTCATGCTCATGTGTTCACAGGATAGACTGCGGATCCACTGCTTACTGAAAGTGACAGAGTGAGTTGTGTGATTAGTGCTATTTTCTTAATTGCAGCATGTTGTAGAGAGCTGCTTTACTGAGTGGTCAGAGCAGCGCTCTGATGAACCTGTGCTCCATCAGCACATTTTTGTGGTGTTGGTCTTTCAGTGCCTCAGGGTTAGTGTTAGATTATGGAACATGTTCTGTTTTTAGTACAGTTAGGAATACTTAATTTTTAAAAAAAATTTTTTAATAATTTGCTGATTATATACTTGTTACTTTCTGGTGAGAAGATGTGTGATTTCATCTGGTAAATGCAGTTTGGTTAAAAAAACAACACTGTGTTGAATTTCATGGTGTCCTTTTGCCCGCGTCTCTCTGATCACCTGGTTCATCTCTTAAAAGTCTCCAGAACTTTCCTGATCACTGGTTGAACGTGACCACGTCTGCTTCCGGTATCTCGGTTTCTGGCCCTGTAAAGCTTTTAAGTTTTATTTAAAACAGATCTTCTACTGTGTATGAGGTGACCACGAGCACACATGCTATTCATGTGCTCTGTGCAGTGTGTGCAGCGTGTGAACTGTGACGTTGTATCCTGTTTGATGCGAGTGCAAGTTGGGTTTTTTTTGTTTTGTTTTGTTTGTTTTTATTTTGTCATCACTATAAATATTGCTTTTGGATTAGTGACTATGATTTACATAAAGGTTGAGGTCCTTGTGTTTTAAGAACCCAGCCATGGAAGAGATTCTTGCAGCATTGTCTTTGCTTTTATCACACACTACATACATGACCACACACACACACACACACACATACACACACACACACACACAACTACTGCAGCTGCTTTTACTATATTCTGGAATTTATTTCATACTTGCGTTATGTGTGTGTGTGTGTGTGTGTGTGTGTGTGTGTGTGTGTGTGTGTGTGTGTGTGTGTTTTTGGGGTTTGGGGATGTTTTGTCAATGTGGCGTTTTTTTTTTTTTTTCAAAGCATGGGAAACAAGCGCTGCTAAGTAACGGGGAGAGATTCTGAAAGAGAGAGAGAGAGAGTAAGGGGGGAGTAAGAGAAAGGGGGAGAGAGAGAAAGAGAGAGAGAGTATAAGAGAGAGAGGGGGAGAGAGAGCATAAGAGAGAGAGGGGGTGAGAGAGAGTAAGAGAGAGAGAGAGAGAGAGAGAGAGAGAGAGAGAGAGAGAGAGAGAGGAATGGGGGGAGGTTTGTGGGATAAGTTTGCGTCAAGATTTTACGTAGGTAAATTAAAAAAGAAACATTTTTTTACAAGATCACATCAGGTCATCGATCACAACGTGCCGCACTTCTTATGCACAGCTGCACAATATTGGAGAGGAAAAGAAAAAGTGGCTGAAGCACAGCCCCCTAAATGAGGCTTGATCCCCTTTTTTCTCCTCCTCCTTCTGGGCCTGTCTGAAAAGTTTCTGGGTGGAGTAGTTCACTATCTTCCTCACACTCATATATATACACACACACACACTGGCAATACACAGACATGTACCTCTCAACCAGCGAGGAGTCCGACGTGGTGAGTCCCTCTTTAACGATGTCTTTACACACACACTCTCGCATGAGTATACACAGACACACTCACTCACTGTTAAACACATGCTTATGTGCAGCACTTCAGTATAGACCCAGTTGTTTTCTTTCTATCCAAACAAAGGAGCAAATTCCCAGCTCTTTTCTGGAGCTTTCCATGCCGGAGTCTGTGGAAGCGAGTCGAGCAACCCCTGGAATTTCTCGCTGTTTTTCTGCCTTGCTAGTTGTGTGTTTGCGAGTCTAACTCTGTGATTGTCATTAATGTCCAGGACTGTTAACATCTGGTCAGTGGTAACAGTGACAAACTGACAGTGTAACTTGGAGGCTGTGGTGTATGTAGATGCCCGGGACAGACTGAGCTCATTACCTTTTAAACTTCCCTTCGGACCTTATCACATATGTGCAAACCTTTTCCTGTTTTCTTTCTTGATGTTGTTTTCTTCAGGTTGTAGTTGAGTTTGTATAACGGATTTAAAAATAAGAAGTCTGAATTTAAACTGTGTAGTCGAACAATTGTACATTATTTCACATGTTCAGCTGTGTATTAATGCATGATGCTGGAGAGGTGATTTTTATGTCTATCCTTCTTAAAGCCTCAATACAACCACTGATGCTAAAACACTCACATTACATATGCAATGTTGTGAACATGTATATTACATGTAGAGCTGGCTAGTTTAAACAGTCTTGTTGAGATGAGCCTTCTCTCTCTTTCTAGGAAAAAAAAATGCAGTTATTTGCTGTTAACAAATGGCTTGACGTGGACTTTTTACACGTTTGTGGAACAAAGAACAATAATGTAAATAATTAGGGCTGATTTCTTTCTAGCTCAGACTGTTGACTATTGCCTAACAGGGAATACACAGAGTGAAAGAATGAAACACCTCCTAGATTTGGTTTTCAATAAGACTAATTTATTTAACTCTAATTTAACCAAAAATGGAATTTGCACCTGTTTTAGCATGTCCTTGCTCAAATTTCTTTATCATGTCACACTCCACAGTGGTGATTAATGAGTTTGAAAATAGACATTCAGCACTTGTTTTGAAAAATGCTTTTTTTCCACCTAAAATGTTTTTATATGGTGATATCAAACCCATTTCAGCTCTCTGAGATGCCTCAAGTGCTTGTTCATAAGCAGCTAATATTTGAAGGTGTTATCTTCAGCCCCTAAAATTCTGTGTAAGTTTGTCCCAACAGAGGTAAAACACCTCACACTGAAAGCCAGCAGAGACGTCCGGCGATGAAAGAATTCATTTGTTTATACTGACTGAAAATGTCTGATAAGTCATTTGTACCAGTCTAAAGGAAAAAAGGGTTAATCCCGCTTCTCGGACACATCCGTAACACATTATTCACAGTGGTTTAAGAACACTTAATGATTAAGAAGCTAGAAGTAAATAGACTGAGCACACATTATACTATTAGCGTACACAAAGGGACAAAAAACATAACTGAAAGCGTAGAGCTGGGCAATAGCGAGAGCAGCTTTTTAGTTTATTTGGATGAGACAGTGCATTAATACAGACTTGATTTAAAGTAAATTAGAAGCACAAATGATGCCGCTATCTGTCTTTCAGTGAGTGTGAAATAAAAAAGAAAAAATCTTGCTGAATTTATTTCATTAAAAGGTGTAAATTGTGATTGTGATTGAATCAAGCATGATTTGAGCAGGTATTTTTTAAAGCCCTGAATAAAATCAAACACTGAGCCATCACCTGAGCTGAGACTTCACCCCAGAGACTTGTGTTCTTCTACCATGCATGTTTTATTTGCCTAAATTTAACACTATACCTATATTTCCTATCAGTGCCAACATCCTTGTAAGATTTCACAATGTAAGTGGTTTCCTTTAACATTATGTGAATTGATCACACTCACTCTACACCATTTAATCTACTAATTAGTAACTTGTTTAGATTACATTTAAGAAGCAATAAAATCACTTTTATATTTTATATAAACTATGCATATAGTTTCGTCTCCTTCTTTATTTTTTTCTTTCTGACTGACCACTTAGTCCTTTTTTTCACTCTGTTGCTATCTATACGAGAGGCTGTGCTATAAGTCTTAACTCTAATGGTTTTGTAATAATAACACTGAGTTGGTGAATACATTTTTAGCGCTCTCTTTCAGTTATCATGACCAGCCTCACTGCTAACCTGTAATACAAATAAGTTTGTTTATTTATTAATTCCTTATTTGTTAATATGTGTTGCTGGAGCAGATATGCACCAGTTAATAACAGCACAAACAGTGAGTATGTGTATGATTGCACTATTTAGTAACATAAGGCTCATCTTCAAACCTGTCTATGGCTTTTAATGGATGTTTTTTTCTGGCATATCACTTGAGAGGAGAATAGACAGATTTTATATATCTAGTTATCTAGAGATGGCATGAGACGGTCAGTGTGACTATAGAAAGGAGATAAACCAAAAGCACAAGTACATCTCAGCTAGGGAAATAGTGGAATCTAAAAACCTGAGGACAGATTTTACTGGTAACACACCATGTTAATAGGGTAGAACATGCTGTCTGGGCTCTTTCTCTCTATCTGTTGTGTGCGTGGTGGACAGAGAGAGAGAGAGAGAGAGAGAGAGAGAGAGAGAGAGAGAGAGAGAGAGAGAGAGAGAGAGAGAGAGAGAGATAAAGAGAGATCTGGCACACAATATCCATATCCAAAGCTGCACATTTACCGGAACAGTCCATGTTTACACATACTGGGCCAAGCATGATAAAGAGTCATTAAACTTGAACAATGGCATGATCTAAAATAGCATTGTGAATGAATGACATTCAACATGGCTATGTTAATAATTGCTAAAGCACTAGATAGAAATAGGCCAAATTAATTTGTGCGTTAGAGCAGGGGATCACAAACTTCCAGTAAACCCTCACAGATTTAATAACAATAATCCTCATTTTAGACACATTAGGAAGTTCTAAGCATTTTATTTTTAGTTTATTATCTTAGTATGTTATTATTTGCATTCTAAGGTGAAATAAACAAATCAGCAAATGAGCAAATAAACATGTTTCTGATTAGAGTTGCATAATGACTCTTACTTAAATCCATTTTAGCCATTTATTCAAAGCAATAGTGTATTATGAAACTGGGAATAGAAAGGTAGGTAGGCTGAGTATTTTCTGAACTGATCTGAAACATTCTGGAATTTTGGTGTTTTAAAACCTAAGAACATTTAGGATTCAATATATTCATGAGACTTGCACAGTTTATCAGTTTTTGCAGAGATAGATGACAAATGGAAAGTTTAGATAGCAAACACATGGATCATGCCCCATTCCCTGAATTTGGTTTCATTGCACCAATGCAGAGAATGCTGATTTACAGACGTTTGGTTGGTGTGTGTGTGTATTTTGTTAGCATTGCAATGTGGCATTCAATGTATCTTGGAAACAGAGCATTGGTGGATACAGGGCATTGGTGGGTTAGTGGTGGGTTTCTCGCCTACCATGTGGAAGGCATTGGTGGCTACAGGGCATTGGTGGCTCAGTGGTAGGTTTCTCACCTACCATGTAGAAGGTCTGGGTCCAATTTCCAACCAATGTCCAAACCCCAGCCACTGGATGCAGTGCTGGTCCCAAGCCTGGAAAAATGGGAGGGTTGCATCAGGAAGGGCATCTGGCGTAAAACCTGTGCCAAATGGTTGTGCGGACCAGTTGGTCTGCTGTGGTGACCCTGAACAGCCGAAAGAACAACAATTCAACATATCTTGGAAGCAGGAAGTCATTTTCAATCTCTGTATATTTGAGCTGCAAAGTGGGGATAAAACATGGACTCATCCATGTTCAGCTTTTGTTAGAAACAATCAAGGCAGCTAGCTGTGATGAGTGATGTGTATTTAGATAGATAGATAGATAGATAGATAGATAGATAGATAGATAGATAGATACATAGATACATAGATAGATAGATAGATAGATAGATAGATAGATAGATAGATAGATAGATAGATAGATAGATAGATAGATAGATGCCAATTTCTTGAGCAAAGGACTTCCAGTAGGAGTAGGACTTCCAAGTTGAGCTGGGATTTGCTTTGCCTTTTCTAAATTGGAGGTTATGAGTTTTAGTCAAATACAGCATAATTGCTACCACTGCAATGAGTTGAGGATATCCTTTTTAAGAATTTTTTTACAGATGAGCTAGTTGGCTCTGGGTCAGTCTAAACTCCAGGTAAACAGAATCCTGCATGTTTCACACTGCTCGTACTTTACACGAAGTTAACAATTAATCCTGAGTATTCATAATCTGATGTTTCCCACTCATAGACCCTGGGTTAACCTTCTTTTTTTTTTGCACATTTGTAGTGTCAACAATGATAATTGATTAAATACACTGCACGACCAGTTTAAATAACAGCTTGTCTCATGCTTTTGAGGAAAAATGTGGCCACATAAATCCTCCAGTTTCTGATTTGGTGTCTGTTGCTAAGCATCTAACCGTAACATTCTAACACCGTATTATTTCACACTGTACACATTTGACACAGCACAACATGTGGGGTTAACAATGTAAAAGTGGGGCTATAACCTGACATTTTATAACCATGATTAATGAAACCCTTTACAGAATAGATAAAAGCTAAACATTACATCACTCTAGATGTTAGACCCATGGACCCAGGCCTTCCTTCTGCCTTAAATACAGCCATAAAAGACAGTGAGCTTTCTGAACTGAAGATCACTGCAGTCATGTCAGTGTTGTGATTTTTATAGGCACACTCCAACTACTACTCTCTGCATGCACCCGAAAGCAGCGCTAACATTACTTCTGAATTACTAGTGTTAGTGCTTCAAAAATGACACACAGCCCTTACCCAGGGTTAAAATTGGGGTTTAGTGATATAACACAGGGTTAAGCACAGAGTGAAAAGACCTTTAAAGAGATAGGGGGCCAGTCTATCTCAATTCGAGACACCTGCTGGAATATTACAGCACAACACCAGCTGAAATGACTTGAAGATCTGAGAATAAATAGATCCTGATTCCAGTGCTCTAGACATGTTGGAGACTAAGGGCATCATCACTCACTAAATACACTGCCAGTCTATTTGCCTAGAGAAACTCTGTTATTTCAGCAAACATTTCTGTAATGCCATCTTTTAGCTGTTTTCCCCAGAAGCTTTATTTCCTTAATGAATGCCACTAATTTTGTTGCTGATTTTCAGTATAAATGTGCAGACTTTTTTGACAGATTTTTTGAGCAAGTTTTAGTCCTCACTTAGGTATGCCAGATTGACTGGGCTTGAAAAGCTTGCTTAGAGATAAGAAACTCTGTGCATAACTAGAATATCTGCTGTGATACTTTCCCTTTCAAGTGCCAGCACACTTCAGAATGAAGTCATCATGCCTAGTTGAAGTCACTGTCATTATGGCTGTATTTGTATATGGCTGTAAGACCTGGGTCTATGGGTCCAACATCATGTAATGTTTAGGGTTAGAAGATTTAATCTGTTCTGCAAAACCACTTTCATGGCCAGTCGCTCTCTCTGCACCATTTGTGAATACAGCTTTACATCCCATCCCATCTAGCTTTACTGAAAAAACATTAAACAGGCTATCACTTAGTATTTATCCAGCTGAAATGAAAACTGCCAACATGTCCACAATAGCTGTCCTCTAGCTGTGACTGGATATCAGCCGAGAGATCAAGTGGGCATTGACAGTTTATCATCACACCTTCTTAGTCTCCAGCAGCCGAGGCCACCCTGTCACTCATACAATGCCAGCCTCCAGTTATACTAGTTTTCTTTTCCTGCTGAATGTTGATATTCCACACAGGAATCTGGGGCATCCAATCTGCCTGACACTGGGATCCACATATTAACTGAGGGGTCCTGTCATGGTTACCCTGTTCCTGATGTTCCTGAGGAGAGCCATGTGTTTTTGTTTTAATTTTGGGTCCTACTCGCTGCGTATGCACGGAATCTCATACTGTGACAGTACAGACTGCATTCAGTTCAGGATCTGCTGCTCAGCTGTTGATACAGTATCTACTGATCAGTATATGTGTGTAAGTTAAATACAATCCAGACTTACTACATCCACCATGTTGGCATGGTCATGTGACTTCATCATCAACATCATAATAACTGAACAGGGTATGCAAAAACTCAACAGGTTATTATTTTTTTCTTTGTTTGTTTTTTTGCTCAGGTGTTGTTAAGCAAGTACGGTTTAACCACAGCGAAAATACCTGTAGCTCTTTCACACCTGTCCTGTTGCCTTATGGGATAGCACAGTGTGCAATGGTTCCCTACTGCAAAATCTCAGCAAAAGCAGTAGGTCATCTGAGTATTTCTCACATGCTGTTTTATAAATAGTGAGAATTTGGACATACTACTCCTTTGGTGCACTACGTTTCACTTAGATCATAGTAAAATAGCAGCGATTTTCAGACGCAGCTTCTGTCTCCTCCCTTATCCTGTGAGTGGGTTATTGCACCATATAGATATATATTTTTTGTCCTGTATTTTTTATCAGTTTCAAAGTTCCAAGCTTCTTTCATATTTGACCCTGACCTGTTTCTCAGTGTATGGTTATGAACGATCCTGTCTGCTTGTGTACTGCCCCATGCTATGGATAGATTTTCCTTTAGAAAGCTGATGCTGAGTTCAAACACTTGTAGTTTGGTAAGTCTTTCACCTGAAATCATTACTTCTAAAAAGATATAAATTCACACAGTGCATGCATTGAAATTCTCAATGGCTTGTGAATTTGCTCTTGCTGAAGGCTTATATATCAATATCCAGTATAATCCAGCTGTCTTACTGTAAAGGGATTAAATGCAGGTGGTAAAGCACCAGAAATCTCGTTTACAACATTTCATGGTGCTGTGTAAACGAATAATGTTTATCTATAACACACTTTAACAGTAATAGAACAATGGTGTATGCTATAAACAGTATTATAATTCATTACTCTTCTTGAATTTACTCTGTATAGTTGATAGCCAGGAATTGAATTGTAAGAAAACGTTTAATTTTGGCCGATTTATCAAATGCATGTCGATCTCCGTCTCTGTGTCTCTTTCTCATATTCAATGGGTCTCTCGGCAATGTGATTTGCACGTGAAAGAGGCACAGATTGAGCATGTTCACAATGTCCCCAGAGAGAGAGAGAGTGAGAGAGAGAGATACACACTGCTGAACTTTAGTTGGAGGAGAACAAAGCCAAGGAACAGCATGTGCCTGTGTGTGTGTGTGTGTGTGTGTGTGTGTGTGTGTGTGTGTGTGTGTGTGTGTGTGTAATTTGTATATTACGCATGCTGTCATGTGACATCAGCAAGGTGGCAAAGATGGCAAGCTTTGGAGTCACAGACACAAATTTAGAGACACGCACTTAGATGCGCACACAATCCCATTTACACACACACATAGACACAGTGAAGCAAACAGGCAGAGGCATTAATCACAGCAGAGAAAGAGCAGATGGAGATGCTGTGAAGAGGAGCTGAGAAGTGTGTGTGTGTGTGTGTGTGTGTGTGTGTGAGAGAGAGAGAGAGAGAGAGAGAGAGAGAAAGAGGAGGGGAGAGGAAGGGGGGAGAAGAAGGGAGGGGACTGAGTAAAAGCGAAGGTGCTGATAGAACGCAGTAGAGAGGGACAAGAGAGAGAGAGGAGAGGAATAACAGGATGCAGCCCATAACAACATCATATGCAGAGAGTAGAAAGCTTGACACACACACACTCGGTGAGAGGATGGATGGATAGAGACTCCAGGGCAGGGACCAAGTGAGAGTGGGCTGACTGCAGCACCTGTGAGCCGCAGCAACAGCATCATCATCTGCAGCTCCACAATCCTGGACCTGCTTTCTCATTTCGCGGAGCATGGCAGCCTGGCCTTTTTAATTGAATGAGGATAATACAAACAGCAGCCTGTGCACCAGCTTCTGCAGACCCTCTTCATTCAGCATGCGCTGGGAGAGCGAGAGAACACGCTCAAGTGGAATCACTGGCGACCGTCGAACACAGCATAACACGAGCAGCGCGAATCTCTGTTCTCAAAGCAACAGCAGCCGTACAACTAACGCTCTTACTGTTAGCTCCAGCAATAGTAGGGACATTAGGTAGCATAGTAATAAGGTTGCAGAGGCAGGTGTACCTTTTAAAATAGCAACAGTGACAGATTGTAATTAAAAAAAAAACAACAACAATAAAAAAATCATACAGTGTAGCTCTGTTGCAATGTTGCATTTGTATAAGTGCACTGAATTACTTTTTAGTGATAGTTGTTGAGCTCTGTAATTACTATATGTTGAAAACTCTGAAGGGAATTCAGTGTTTTTTTTAGTGTAATATCGACACTAGTAGTAGCATAAATATCACTGGTATGAAGTGCTGACATACTTTAAGATTTAGTTTAAGTGTGTAGTAATTTGTTGTCATCACTTTAGCATAACACTAGGTAGTGAGTGATAGCTCCTGTTGTGCGATTGTAGTTAGTGTGTCAGCTGTGTTTGTGGTTATGGTGAAGAGAGCGAAGGCTCCATCCATTTTGGCTGATGAAGGCCTCCTGGATACGGCTGCTGAAACGAGCAAAGGGGGGTCGAGTCAACAACGATATTGGCGTAAGAATTTACTTTACGAAGTGTGTGAGTGAGTGCTGAAGTGTGAAAACTGAATTGCATAACATGCCTGCGTGTGTGTGTGTGTGTGTGTGTGTGCTTGTGATTATGGCTTGTACTATGTATGAACTTTGGATTATGTTATAAGGCATTAACAATTCATTGGCTATAACCATGTAATGTCCTTATCCCGACCTGACCTATGGAACTCTATTTTGAGTCCACTAAATTGTCCACTTACTATTAATATGAATATTTATTACATAAATGAACAGGAATTAATAATGAAATTGTGCACTCTGGTATTCAGATCTCAGATGTAACTGTTTGCTAGTTGGACAGTTGGAAAAGTTTTCCTCAGTTTTGTCTAAAATAGAAAGCCAGATTAATAGTTAAGCCCATTTACTTGCATGTTGTTAGCATATAGTCTGTGTGCCACTGTCTGAAAATTTGATGTAATCACATTATGGCTGAAATGTATGTTTTAGGATGTATATACACTGGAAAAAACACACAGAATGCCGTTTTAATCAGAGCTGATATTAAAACTGGTATTTAATCAAAACTGATATTAAATAAATAAATAGGACATTATTCATTCTTTCATTGGTCACTCCAGGATTTTGAGTTTTTCTTATTGTTGCAGGCAAAAATGCTTGATTTTGTAACCGCTTTTTGTTTTTTAATTTGCAAAGCAGCTTGTAGTTCTTTGTGCTTTTTTTGTAGAAAACTACTTGATTTGGAGAAAAGCACATGATTCTTCTTTCAAACTTCACTGTTATCAGTGAAGACACATATGTACTTCCTATGATACTATGATAGCTGTACTCATGTTCGATGAACAGGAATTGAAGAGGGCTTTGGCCGAATGTGTGTTTGATGATGTCACATCATGCAAGCTCCTCTAAATATTGCTGAGTTTGCTTGATTTTGCCTCCATTTCTGCGATTGCAAAAAATTGCGAGATCCTGGAGGGAATGATTAATAATATCATCTCTTTAAATTCCACCAAATATGAGAAGATAGAGTCTTAATTAGAAAAAAATATTATCTTGTGGGGCTGAATTTTTGTAAATAAAATTAAAATTGAGCAGTAGGTGCAATGCCTGGTAAGCTTATCCTTCAAAGTATGGTCACAATTTTTTTTTACAGGAGTACACATGGAATTAACCATAACTTTGGCAATGTTCAACAGCAGGAAAAAATAGCAACAGGTTGATAAGATAAAAAAAAAAAAAAAAGGCTGCATCCTGCATGTACTTTGCAATTTTATGACCTTGATTTTAGTATTTCAAGACCATATTAAGAAGGATGTGCTGGATCAAGTGGAATTCCAAATAAGGAGCGTTGAAGTCATGCGGTTGAAAGCAAATAAATAATTGCAGTGATTAAAGTGATCATTACTACCAGAAATATTCATGCAGCGTTCAAAAACATTCGAAATCAACTTCTATTTGATGTTGATTTCATGTTCCCGCTTACCATATTCTCATTCATATATCATCATATTAGTCTTAATTTCATTTTCTTTTTAAAAAGTTCACATAATCTGAATGCCCCCCCCCCCTCCAAAAAAAAATCAACTGAAACACACATGTCTCTGAATCTCTAAATATGGTCTAAAGTCTACTTATATGTAGGACACAAGAAGAAGAGAAGTAGGAATTGGAGCAGTTTACATACTCTGTAAGATTTAAACTAAACAGTTATATATGTGACCCAGCAGCAGGTGTAAAGGAGCAGCGGGCTCTTGGAAAGACTGGCAACACAGTTTTCTCACACAATCGGGTCAGTTTGAGTAATGAGCTCGAGCTCGAGTAAACTAAATGTTAATGTCAGACGCATTGGGAACGCATTTTGTCGGGTACATTGAATTACATTTGTTGCTGTGTTTCCTCATGTACATACATTCAGCCTGCAACTCTAATCAATTACAATTGATTCTCACATTCAGGCGCTCCTAAAGGCATCCTTAATTTAGTCATCTGTAAATAATGTAGAAGAATAATGTGTAAAATGGGTCAGAAAAAAAGGACTGATATATATTTATATATTTGTTAAAGAACGTCATTGCAAAACAGTGAAATATTGTAGAAATAAAATTCACTGCAAATAAAAACATTTTGTCAATGTCAGTTTATAGTCTTGAAAATGAAAATGTTTCAGTTAAATTAACATGCATGATTTCGTGCACTGGCGTGTAATGCAGAAATGCAGTATAAAAACTCTGTAACGTATAACTGATGTATTTTCGATATGATGACTCATTCACACATTTGCCTGGTAATAATATCGATGTAGTAAACATTTTTTCACTCCATTTTTATCTCACTGAATCATTTCCTTGGGAGTCCTTAGAGTCAAAAGTTACTATGAATGTATTGTTATAGTTGAAAATCAGCATTGCAGTGACTGCACCACAAGTGCCATGGGGGGCTGTTTGTGTGTGTGTGTGTGTGTGTGTGTGTGTGTTTGTATTTATGAATATATTTGCATTCATGCATACTGTATGACACAATTATTCTCTCATCTTCCACGATGACATCTTCTTCCAGTGCACTATTTAAAGGAGGAAACTGTAGAGTAAAAGGATTTAGAGTAAAAATTCAAACAATGTAGACTCACTGCTTTGCAATCATTGTATAGTGAGTCATATATAAGTGTTCTAACACAAAAATAGACTTTAGAATAAAAGAAAATAGTGCATCCTCTGTCAGATCTTAAGCCAGTCATTCCTGCATTCTTTGTGCTTTGTTTAAATGCAAAATATTAACAAAACCATGTTACATATTCCTGCCTCGTACTTTTACTATTCCACTCCCGCCTCAGGTATTATACATCTATACTATATGTATATTTACCTTCACCACCGATGCTTGTCTCTAGTCTATGATAATATGTGACGCTCTATTTCTCCAGAGTATAAGTCAAGAGCCTGAAGCTTTAAGCTCTTGCAGTGTTATCATTCAGCATGTTGCTAATCCAGAAAAAGCTGAACTGTATCTACAGGGGTATGTGATATTGCATGTGATACTGTGGTAAAGCTTGTTCCTCTGCTCTCTCTACAGGGTTCGGCAGACTCGTACACCAGTCGCCCATCTGACTCAGATGTGTCTCTAGAGGAGGACAAAGAGGCATTGCGCAGAGAGGCTGAGAGGCAGGCCCAGCTCCAGCTCGAAAAAGCCAAGGTTAACTTTTATTTGCTAGCGTAAATGCTTGTCGAAATTTTTACTGTCTGTATGAATGTGTTTTGTGAATGAAGTTGTGGCATTGTGTGCTCAGAAGATGTGATCATTGGGTGTGTGTTATCCTCTTAGTCCCAAAGGACATAATTCAGTAGCTACTATTAATGATTTAATAAATACAATAAAACTAATAAGAAAGGTATTTAGTTCAGGGAGTGAGGAATGTGAGTCTCCACCCACTGAGTGTTAATTAAGGGGTTAATCAATAAACAATATGACTATCAATTCCTAATCTATTTTTAGGTTAGGTTAAAATAAAAAAAAATGTTCGCACTATCAATCAGAGATCACATTTTTATATCAAGATGCAAAGCCATTCAAGTCTGTTTTTAACCAGGAGGAAAGGAACGCTGGTATATACCCTGCCCCCATCAATCATAGCAACACTGCTAGTGATTGTCTGGTAATACTAGTAATAATGGGTGTCTGTGAGATCATGGTTGTGGGAGTGGGTAGATAGCACTTTCCTTCTCGAGTGTTACACCACTCACCTGATGTTGCATTGAGCCTCAGTTCAAAAAGATGCGGTTGGTTTTCCTTCACCTGCTTGCTAACTGTTGTGTGCTGTGGACAGGAGAGATGCATGATTTTTACAAACTGTGCACAAACATCCTAAAAATCATTGTTTGGGATACAGAGTTTGGGATATGACTGTGACATGTAGCATACAGTTAAAGAGTTATGACTCATATATCTATGCAAATATTTCTGTTTTTATTGCACATTCATTTCCTGGAACAAATACTGTCTGACAATTATTTAATAGCTACTTACAAGAAAATGGGGCCAATCAAAACAAGTTGAAAGACAGTGTCATGACTCACAGACAGAGGTCATGAAACATGTAAAAACAGAGCCAATCCAAAATGGCAAAGTACTAAGCAAAGCTAGGTTCAAAGCCAGAGAGAGCCAGGAATGTAAACAATGTCTCAGTAACGTCACTGACATGAACGCTGGAGAGAGAATGAACAGTCCGGTGCATATAAGTGGTCGAACTGATTGGAACCTGATGTGTGTGTGTGATTAGAAGGTGATTGTGAATGAGGATAGAATTCCTGGAAGTCTAGTGAGTGTTCATATGATTGGATGTTGGCTTCCTTGGCTGTGACATGTTTTTGACTGGAACTCATGGGTATTGTAGTTCGAGTGGGTATTGATAGCAAATTAAGGTCAGTTCTGTGAGGATAGTGGGTGATAGACAGTGCAGTGAGGTATAAATTGTGAGAGATGTTGCAATGATATCTATAGTTGAGATGAGCTGACTGAAGACTGGGCCTGGAACATTTCCTACTTGTATATATATATATAAATCAGACCAAAGGAGTATGAAAGAGAGAGAGAGAGAGAGAGAGAGAGAGAGAGAGAGAGAGAGAGAGAGAGAGAGAGAGAGACTAAAGATTTACACAAGAGAAAATGAGAGAGGTGACATTAGAAGGAAAGGTGATAAGGAGGACATTTACAATAAGGAAATGATAAGGATTTAATAAGTGAATGACGTTTCCTAGGAGGTCATCTGAACGATAGATAACAATAATATGAGAGTTGTATGAATGGTATTAAAAGGATGAAGAGCTGAGATGAGACAAAGTGCAAAAGAAGTTGAGTGCAAAAGATATGAACTCAAATTTCTGGGATAAAAGCAAAACTAATGAGCGGAGACTGAGGAACAGGGCAGCAAGTATACTGTAGCTGAGTTTTCTAGACGTATCTAGGTCTCAGAAAACTGAGAAAGTGAAGGGAAACTAAAGCTGAGATAAAGTGAGCACTCTAAGAGGCTTTGTGTACGCCTTCCCTCGTTCTATAAGGTGTAAGGACACATTAAACCATGGCGCATGTTTGAAGAAAAGCAACAATAACCAAGGATAAATAAATGAGAGCAATAGTAGGCTGGATGAAAAAGACGATGAAGATGAAACATAGTCGAGCAGAAGTCCAGTCTGGAGTGAAACTTGAGCTTATGGAGGACTGAAACCATGGAGACAACTAAGTATCAATTTACCAACACACTTTAAATCAGTATTAAGTCAACAGCACCAAGAATATGGTACAGTAATAACTAGAAGACTAAAGAGAGCCAATGTAAGACATGACAAAATGATATGCAATGCAGAAAAACTACTTTTTAAAGTGAAACTAGGTTATAACTCTTTGCCCAGTTTTTATTGTTCATTTACAAGAGATTTTTAATTAAAAAAAAAAAAAAAAATCAATTTACCTTAGAGCTTTTGTTAAAATGAATGCATGATGCAGGATTTTTAAATAAGGCAGAACTATTCCATTAGTTTTAATAATGTAAACATATTTTAATACGCACTGTGCAGTTGATTTATTAAAATACAAAATGCATTGCAATTTTGGCTCAACTGGAGATTAGGACAAATTTAAGGAAGACTTATATATTGTTGTGGTTGTGCCAGAGTTAGAAAGGAAAGGATAAAATAATTGACCTACAAGCTGCAATTGCTGAATCCACCACAGACTTTATGTGTGTCTGCAGTGATCTGTTTATCATCTTCCTACTGCAGTGAATAACTTCGGACCTACTTTTAGTCACCCTCACTTGCTAAACACTCATTTGTTTCGCGACTTGCTCTACATTTGAAATGGCGAACCATAAAGTTCCAGACTGAACAGCTTTAACTGTATACTGGGGAAAGTGGAGCATTGTCCCACCTGCCTTTCCCTGGTGCCGCCACTAAACTCGTCTTCTAGCCTTTGTAGAACAGAACCATTTGTTTTTCAGCTGACAAAGCAGGCTACACTTTCTAAAGGTGTCCACTGAAGGACACAACTAGGAGGAAATGCTCTGATTTTGGAGTCCCAAGATCCCTCTGCTACAAATTCTCACTTTCTCATGCCAGTGGAGTTCATTTGTTAGCACTGATTCCCTAATTCATGCTAGGGAAAGCAGCTTACACTCATTAGTACAGGACCTTGGAATGATAAGTAAACATTATTAACATAATATGTTGGTTTCATGCCCTGCCCTGCATATTTGCTGCCAGAGAGTAAATTTGCTAATTGCTGAGTTCTCCATTTAGCTCACGATGAGTGTTTTAAAGCAGAAAAATGGAAAACTGTACAGTGAGCACCTCGATATTTATTATATAGCGCCTCGATATCCATTGATATTTGGTGTTTCTTCTCTTCGTTCTCGCTCTCATACATTTGCATTTATTTTAGCAGAACCTTTTATCCAAAGTGGCTTTCAAATGAAGAAATATGTCCAAGCCGATATATCTAGCAGAGGAAGTAGTTCTACCGTACAAGATCTTTAATGCAGTGCTAGAGGAGTAACATGCATGGAGTAGAGGTGTAAGAGCTAGTCTAAGTGCAGTTTTTTTGAGAGTTTTGTGTGTGTGGGGGGGGGGGGGGGGGTTGGATTAGTTAGGTGTTTACAGAAGAGATGAGTTTATAGCCACTCTTAAGTCATCATCCACCATAAGCTGCTGACTGAATGCTAACCAACAAACATAAAATTGATCAAAAATGCCTTTTCTACATTTTATATCAGCAAAGTTTTGTTAAATGAAGATAAGAAAACTGTTTGCTACATTTGCTTAAACAATATAGCTAGGAGCAATGCAGTTCATTTTCTAAATTTATGATACCTCCATGTTAAAAATAACAAAACAAAATAAGAAATATGAACGTTAAAACAGATGAGGCTTCAGCTTATGGACTAAGCTACCCAACATAAACAGAATGCACAAGTGAGCAGCAACTGAAATATTTTTCTTCAATGAACTACTTCATTTAGAACGGTAGGAAGACACAATATTGCACACTCTGTTTGTTTGTTTTTTTTTTCCTTTGTTTTTTTTTTTTCCAATTCCCACCCACAAGCTAGCTCTCCTCTATCACACGACAGCTACTAATCAGAGAGGCTGTAGGCTAACACATACTTCCTCTAAGACACATAAAGATAGCGACCTTTTTGACCTGCTGCTCATTCTGCATCACAGGGTAGCATAACACACACACATTTGCCCTGTTTGACATACATGAGCTCACAGACACTCATGATTGGCTAGTATAACTGTGATTGGCAGGGCCAGAGTACTTAAATCCCGCCCACACAGAGAACATGGCCAATTACTCTCTCCTGAATTCCCAGTCACAGATGGCTGTGAGGATTTGGTGTAGTCAGGATTTGGTACTAGTGATCTCCTTACGACAGAGCGAATGCTTTTCTCCTGCACCACTTGGGAACCCAAATCTGCCAATTCTAATCTCACACATTGTTGACTGAAAATGAACTTTCTGGCCAGTAGCATTGAATTGATTCACACAGCAATTTTAGATATACCTAATATAGATTGGTCTGTCTGTTATTATAGTCGAGGGAATATAAATAGCTTGTGAATGAACTCATGTGAGCTTGTGCGTGCTAATTAGAAAAGACCTTTTACTACAATAGCAACATGTTATACATGACTGTATGCACTTTTCATTCACAGACATACACATCTTCCTCAAATGTCATCTCTCTCTCTCTCTCTCTGTCTCTCTCTCTCTTTCTCACAGACACACAGATAAATGCACACAAGACACGTACACTTGCTGTTTCCAAAGATTTTTTAGACACAGCTTTAGGGTTACTTTAGGTTGTCTGGAGCGTCTTTCATTTTTAGAAACAGGTTTCTGAAAGGCAAAATGAAGCAGGTGTTCAGAGCTAGGCTATTTCTTATACTATTTCTTTCTCTTTCTCTCTCTCTCTCTCTCTCGCTCTCACACACACACACACACACACACACACACACACACACACACACATACACACACACACACACACACACACACAAATACACACATACACAAACTTCCTCAGTCATGTTTTTTTTCATGTCTCCCATTAATCTCTCCTTTTTTCCTTTTTCCCTTTCTCTCTTTTTCGCCATGTTTTTCCTCCACTGTGTTAAATATAGCACTGGCCATCAATCTCATATTAAAAATGCATCAGAAGCATGAATATTCATAGCAAGGCCAGATGTCCAATAGCACATAGGCATGGGGACAGGAATAAGAGATTATTCATTACCCTTGGACAGGAAAACAGCCATATGCTTCCCTATGCACACAGCCATACAAACAGCACCCTCATAAACCGTGCTTTTATCAAGACAAATCATCTTGAGATTCTAATTACTCAGGTAATTATCCATAATTTGAATCTTTCTATCCAATTTTAACCAGGATACAACCTTATAATACTCAGGTCACAAAATGTGTCAGGGAAATGTAATTGTTTAGGCAATCTACAATAGGCTTGTTTTAATGTTTAGTGTAGTGTAAGCAGGTTATAGATGATACATAAAAACCATACTGAAATATAGTCCTTATGAAGCTTATATCAGTCTATGACATCTTTATTAATCTACCATTAACCTAATTTAAATCAATGTGACCCTAACCAAAACGTTACTAAGGATAAACGAGATTAATTATTGCGTTTTTTGTTTGTCCCAGTGACATCATATCTGATCACTCACCCACTTAAAACAATCCCAGTTGTGTGACTTTTTTTTGTTGCATCCCATGTTATCCCAGTTCCGTTGTACTCTTGTCTCAGCCAGACTATCTCAGCTAATCCTGTTCCCCATTGCTACCGCACAACACCCGCCCACTTCCCGAGATTTCTATTCTTGGGGACCAAGATATAAAAACATAAAGCCACTACAGTAACTGCCAACCCTTCAAACACACACACACACACACACACACACACACACACACACACACACACACACACACACACACACACACACACACAGAAAGGCGTGCTCTCTCCGCCTGGTCAGTACTGCATATATTATGGAAGCCTGTGTTGCATAACAGATGGTCTGTGAGAAAGAGCGGCATGTAAATAGAGAAAAAGGAAAGAAACATTGATAGAGAAATATTTTCAAATGTAATAATAAGGCATGTTATATTTTAGATCATACAGCTATGGATATTAATTATCTTAAGTGTGCTTTCTCTTGGTTGAAAGGTAACGTTTGCATTGGGGTAGAGGATTAGGTTTTTGTAAGGTAAGAAAGGAGGGGGATGGGAAGGTCAAAAAGGACGGACACACAGAAAGAGAAGAGCTGACATCAGTAGTCTTACCCGGTCATCCAGAGCAGAAAAGTAGTGTGTGTGTGTGTGTGTGTGTGTGTGTGTGTGTGTGTGTGTGTGTGTGTGAGTGTGTGTGTGAAGGCCCTCATTGGGATGCTAGTGACACTTATTTTCTCTTTTTCAATTTGCTTGCTCTCTCTCTCTCTCTTTATCTCTCTCTCTCTCTCTCTCTCTCTTTATCTCTCTCTCTCTCTCTCTTTCTCTCTCTCTCTCTCTCTCACTCTCTCTCTCTGTCTCTCTCTCTCTCTGTCTCTCTCTCTCTCTCTCTCTCTCTCTCTCTCTCTCACCCCCCACACACTCACTCAGAAGCATTTGTCTCAGTTAAACTGTATGTGAATGTGTAATGTATTCATGCTCATTTCCCCGCTTTCTGCAAAAAAAAAAACAACATTGAGTTTTACTTATTTGATGTCTGTCCATCAAAGTCTCTTGAATTATGTATTGCACTGGAGACCTTCCTGCCATCCTCTTGTTTGTGTTCACTCAGTCCAAAGGTCATTTAAGGGGCATAGATCCTCAATCTGTCATGAAACTACAGTCAAGCATTCAGTCAAATTTTATAGTGCATATTGGTCAGGTATTAAAGGCTGCCCTTTGATGCTTTTTCATTTTACACCTCAGTTTTTTTTTGTTTCATTTTAAAAACAAAAACGATGCAGTGTGATAATCCAATTCCAGCCGTACAGCACACTGTAGCTGCATTTTTTTGTCTCATTTAATCTAATTTACGTGAAATGGATTGTAAAATGATATTCCCAAAGTCTCTTTTCGCATTTTCTCTCGTCCTTCTTGTCAACCCAAGCTATTAATAAACCCCTTGTTTTGAAATACCCCATTCTCAGAATTTGTTTAATGCTACAGTGAGGGGAAATATGACGTGCTGGTTTTTTATGTCTTACGCAAACAATGCCGCATTGAGAATGCACCCATCTGTTGAGTGATTGGTGCACTGGTTATGCCAACACACCCATGAGAATCCTAGAATTGAGATGAGGCCTGAAACAGGAAATTTGTAAAGCCAGGAAATGAAAAATAAAGCTATAAATCCTAACCTACTTAAGCATTTCTCTCACATCATGATGCACACATAGTGTTCCTATAAACTACAGACGCTCTGCTCCGCATTTTGTCTTTGTCTCGTTTTGTCTGTTTTCTGAAACCTAATGCTTTTCCTATTGACAAAGCTGACAGCTTTATGTGCTCAATATGTGGCTAGTATATCAAATAGATTCCATCTAAGTATTAAAACCATTGTACTGAATTTAATATCTTAAAACTCTAATATTATACAGTGGTGTGAAAAAGTGTTGGACTCTTCCTGATTTCTTATTTTTTTGCATGTTTGTCACACTTTAATGGTTCAGATAATCAAACACATTTAAATATTAGTCAAAGATAACACAAGTAAACACATCATGCAGTTTTTAAATGAAGGTTTTTATTATTAAGGGAAAACAAAATCCAAAACTACATGGCCCTGTGTGAAAAAGTGTTTGCCCCCTAAGCCTAATAACTGGTTGGTCCACCCTTAGCAGCAACAACTGCAATCAAGCATTTTTGATAACTTGCAATGAGTCTGTTACAGCGCTGTGGAGGAATTTTGGCCCACTCATCTTTGCAGAATTGTTGTAATTCAGCCACATTGGAGGGTTTTTGAGCATGAGCCACTTTTTTAAGGTCATGCCACAGCATCTCAATCGGATTGAGGTCAGGACTTTGACTAGACCACTCCAAAGTCTTCATTTTGTTTTTCTTCAGCCATTCAGAGGTGGACTTGCTGGTGTGTTTTGGATCATTGTCCTGCTGCAGAACCCAAGTTCGCTTCAGCTTGAGGTCACAAACCTACCGATCTATCAGTCTGGAAAAGGTTATAAAGCCATTTCTAAAGCTTTGGGACTGCCGCGAACCACAGTGAAAGCCATTATCTACAAATGGCGAAAACACGGAACAGTGGAGAACCTTCCCAGGAGTGGCCGGCCAACCAAAATTACCCCAAGAGTGCAGTGACAACTCATCCAGGAGGTCACAAAAGATCCCACAACAACATCTAAAGAACTGCAGGCCTCACTTGCCTCAGTTAAGGTGAGTGTTCATGACTCCACCATAAGAAAGAGACTGGGCAAAAATGGTTTGCATGGCAGAGTTCCAAGACGAAAACCGCTGCTGAGCAAAAAGAACATAAAGGCTCGTCTCAGTTTTGCCAGAAAACATCTTGATGATCCCCAAGACTTTTGGGAAAATACTCTGTGGACTGACGAGACAAAAATTGAACTTTTTGGAAGGTCTGTGTCCCATTACGTCTGGCGTAAAAGTAACACCGCATTTCAGAAAAAGAACATCATACCAACAGTAAAATATGGTGGTGGTAGTGTGATGGTCTGGGGCTGTTTTGCTGCTTCAGGACCTGGAAGACTTGCTGTGATAACTGGAACCATGAATTCTGCTGTCTACCAAAAAATCCTGAAGGAGAATGTCCGGCCATCTGTTTGTGACCTCAAGCTGAAGTGAACTTGGGTTCTGCAGCAGGACAATGATCCAAAACACACCAGCAAGTCCACCTCTGAATGGCTGAAGAAAAACAAAATGAAGACTTTGGAGTGGCCTAGTCAAAGTCCTGACCTCAATCCGATTGAGATGCTGTGGCATGACCTTAAAAAGGTTGTTCATGCTCGAAAACCCTCCAATGTGGCTGAATTACAACAATTCTGCAAAGATGAGTGGGCCAAAATTCCTCCACAGCGCTGTAACAGACTCATTGCAAGTTATCGAAAACACTTGATTGCAGTTGTTGCTGCTAAGGGTGGCCCAACCAGTTATTAGGCTTAGGGGGCAAACACTTTTTCACACAGGGCCATGTAGTTTTGGATTTTATTTTCCCTTAATAATAAAAACCTTCATTTAAAAACTGCATGATGTGTTTACTTGTGTTATCTCTGACTAATATTTAAATGTGTTTGATTATCTGAAACATTAAAGTGTGACAAACATGCAAAAAAATAAGAAATCAGGAAGGGGGCCAACATTTTTTCACACCACTGTACATGTGCAGGAATACAGTTGTATAAATGTAATAATAGCAGTAGTTTAGCTGTTAGAAAATTTGTTGGGGATGGGTCAGTGTGGTTTATTCAGATAGGGGGTTAGTATCTACCCCACTGGGGTTTAACCCTACCTCCAGAACATTTTCTATCAATTCCAAATGCTTATTTGTGTTAAATTAACATAACACATGTACAGCTGAGATATTATATATGATTGGGTCAAATAATGTGTATTGCTTGATAATAATGTTCATATGCACTGCAATTTCATATTTAACCACCCCAAAGGCAAAATGAAAATATCCCTTATATTTCACATTTTATTAGCTTAGTTGCTTATGGTTAAAAAAAAACAACAGGATAATCCAAGCAGAATCCTGTGTTTTTCTCTCTGTTTCAAAGCTACACTAGCTATCCTCTGAGAATATGAATGTCAAGACTACAGGCAGTGGAATAATAATGGTCTACTGCAGGAGGAGAAGAAAAATGATGCTCCCTACTAGAACTAGCATGCTGTTTTGGTTAATTTTAATAGAATGGATTTATAGTTATTTAATGGCAATAGTATTAACAGTTTATATGTTTAAACAGCACAGTTGTGTCATCAGCACATCCGAAATGCATGACAATATATGTAGAATTGACCTGTACAGTGCACACAGTGATTTTGTTTAGTATAGTGTGTAGTTGTATTCTGAGTGTGTCAATAGCCTTCAGCTTCTAAAATTCATACCAATTAGCCTATCTTGACTTGTTCTCTGACTTTTAACATTGTGTTGTGTTAGTTAGTGCTCGTGAGCGCTGATAACGTAAATGTTAGCATTCACTCATGACTCATGAGTGAGTCAGACTCCCCCGTTCCTCTGACTGAGCTCTATTTTTAGAGCCGGCACAATGGCGTCTAGCCACACACTGACTAAAAAAAGCTCTTTCCTACACAATGATGACACTGTTGCACTACTTGAGGTAGTTTTGCTATGAAGTTCCTTCAAATTGGCCTATATGGTATATACAGCACATAACAAAATTGCATCCAGGTGTAATCCTAACCTGTAATCCCTGCTGGCATGATGTTTTAACTGTCACAAAGGTATTTTATGGCAGTGTATTATTAATATTGTGAGACTGGCTTGGAAAGTCTTGGTTGTTACGGTTGTATGATTTTAAAGGTCTTGCTATTGTTACATAAAATGATTATGAATTATGTAATACTGAAATCTCACACATGTCATCAGGTGACAAGTTTCCTAGCAGGTAAATACATAATAATAAACAACATTGTGCAGTAGTCTCAGGAACATTCATTCATTCATTCATTCATTGTCTACCGATTATCCAATCTATAATCGGGTCACGGGGAGCCTGTGCCTATCTCAGGCGTCATAGGGCATCAAGGCAGGATACACCCTGGATGGAGTGCCAACCCATCGCAGGGCACACACACACTCTCATTCACTCACGCAATCACACACTACAGACAATTTAGAGATCTCAGGAACAGTAAGTAATTATATACTATACTATTCGGACATGTCAACAGTTAATTTTGATAAAATGGTTGGTTGTCTTTGGACTCTAAATCAGTTTCTGGGCAAAACATACAGGGTTGTAGGGTTTCACACAGGGAATGTTATCATAAAGGGTCCAAGCGGAAAATACACTACACCAGATTCCACTTGAATCAATGTATATCAGATGACTGTTAGGTGTAGTTAAGGGAGTTAGGCTGGATAAGATGATCCATGATACAGGTAACAGTAACAGTGTCAAGTGGTGAGGTCAGGAGAGCAGAAACTTTAAGTTTGAGATTTGACTGGACCTAACTTTGGTTGGACCTAACTTGTTGAAATTAGATACTTATCACTGCTCTCTCTCTCTCTATTCGTTTTGTTTCTATTTACCCGGAGCAGACAAAACCAGTAGCATTTGCTGTTCGTACAAATGTTAGCTACAGTGCTTCCCACGAAGATGACGTCCCCGTGCCTGGCATGGCCATTTCATTTGAAGCTAAAGATTTTCTACATGTAAAAGAGGTTAGTCAGACTCCCACACACACACTCAAACACAAACCACACATAAACACACACACAAACACTCACACACACACACATGCTCAAACACACACAATTCACTGTAATTCACTGTGTGTCTGAAACAGCGCTAATGGTTTTGTGAGTGTATATATATTGAGCTGATGTATATAATGATGGTGCTGATTTACAGCCTCTATATGTGCTTTTGGCAGAAATTCAATAATGACTGGTGGATTGGCCGCTTGGTGAAGGAAGGATGTGAGATCGGTTTCATCCCCAGTCCAGTGAAGTTAGAAAACCTTCGAATCCGCCAGGAGCAACGAGCCAAACAGAACAAATTCCACTCCAGGCATATGTTCAAACAACACACACACACACACACACACACACACACACACACACACACACACTCAAGACCAGTAGACTGGAATAAATGACAGCATACTATTTATTTATGTAGACTTATTGTGCTGCTGAAGTGTCACTTGCTATCTTTCTGTCACAATCAATCTCTTTCTCTTTCTTTCTGTAGCAAATTGGGGGCGAACTCCTTGTCCAGTTTAGGGGACATTGTCCCAAGCTCTCGAAAGTCTACTCCTCCCTCCTCAGGTTAGTTGCTTATTTAGTTATCACACTCGTTTATCATTTACAAGAAAATATCATTTCAGGGTGTAAATATAAAAGTATATTATGGCTCTCTAGTAACATGGTCTTTATATCATGTACTTTTTCAGCTAAATGATAAATAATCCTTACATGTGACCAGACACTATGAATGTTATTGTGTAAATCCTGCATACTTGCTTTTGTTCCATTAGTATTGCATAACAGTTTTTACTTGGAATAGAGGTTACATAGATGACCAGGTTACAAGTGAAGAGTTCTGGACAAGAAAGATAAAGAAATTGAAAATAAAAATCCGTTCACTGTGTCATACTGAATTCCACTGTGGCCAGTGCAGTGTTTCAGAGCCACTGGTTGCACATCACTGTCCAATCCAACTCAGACAGTTCTGTCACATCAGCACAGCATGTCAGCACTAAGAGGTCAATTTTTTATGCTAATGAAGCTGGATTTGAACATGGCAAGAAAAACCTCCAGAACACTGCTGTGGACATCACATCCTTCATTCAGTTTTAGGCGATAAACTTTCATGCCATGTTATACACTCCTCTCAGCTGCCAGATCTTCCACACAAGCACATTTTAAGAAATGGCATGGCCTTAAATAGTGAAAAATGGTTTATTAATTCTTTAATTTCAAGTGAAAATGTCTTGAATATAGATAAATTTATCCAGTACTTCCTATTATAAGATTATAATTAATTAAATATAAGATTATAAAAACTGTTTCTAGACTTTTTACACATTTCTATCAGTGTTAATTTTGACAGCCATTTTTGATTTAGTCTTTATCTTTATCTTCAGACGAAAATGGTTATTAGTCTTAATCACATTTTAGTCATTTTAGTCGTTCATAGTTTCAGTCTACTTTTAGTCGACGAAAAGTCATTGCATTTTTGTCAACTTTTAGTCATTAGTTTTAGTCATTAGTTTTAGTCATTAGTTTTAGTCAAACTGCAGTTACCAGCTTTAATTTTGTTAATTTTCTATGTAGTATTTAGACAAAAATACTCATTATAATTTTTCTCTCTTTAGACCAATTAAGCTTATGAGAGATTTGAATGAAGATAACAAGCTATATTGACACTGCACTCTTAACACTTGTGCAGCTCTACATATCTCTTTTTCTTAGTTGGATATCAGCCTGCTGTGCTGCTCTTGCTCATTTATAAGGTAGGATTATTAAGGATAGGTAAAAGTGCTCTAGAGTTCAAGTATCAAGTAAAAACCAAAAATGTTTTCTTTAGCTGTTATGGAAAAACTGAACCTTCAAATAAATGTGCAATAAACAGACAGATGTTCAAAATCAGCTGAACATATATTACTAACATACCTTTGTCTTCCAACAGTATTTACTGTATAATAACCATTAAGGTGTACATTTGGAGGCAAAATAACATTTTTTATGAAATCTGTCAACTCAGATATGGGAGTGTGAACTTCTCCAGAATGTCAATATGGAAAAAATCGGGGGGGAAATCATGTAGTGTATTCCAGCCTTAATCATACATACATGAGCAATAACTTAAACAACTTCCACATCCATCTGCCATTTTAGAAACAGCTTGCTATCTGCATGCTATTAAGTTAGTACAACAAATAGGCTATGGCCTAAATAATCTTACTACAGCACATGATACACATTTCATTAGAAACAGAAGTGAATGCTGCAGAAAAGCTGAACTGTTGTACAATATATAATGAAGCATTGTACATTGATGCAAGTCTGGCTCAGAACTGTGCAGTAAGACTAACTGATGTTAATTAACAGAAAGCTAAAATGTAAAACCTGCTAGTGAATTTCCCTGTGGACACATCCAGTAACACTGACCTAACATTAAGAAAAAGTACTTAAATAAGACTAAATAGTTGACTTTCCGTGACAGGAGCTGCATAAATAGCAGGGTGATGCTCCTTCAGATGCCTCTTAATATTCGTGCTATTCTTTCCGCCTATTTTATAGCCACAGGACTTCTCTCTGTTTCCTGTCACAGTGCACAATGTTTTTGTTTTCAGAGGAATTATAACAGAAATTCTTCCATATATCAGTTCTTCGTTTTCTTCCTAAAGCTTCATGTGCTGAAGTCACTGCAGCTCGCCAGGCCAGTTGGAGATTATTTATCCTACCCGCTTTCTGTCTGAAATGGACACGCCCCTTATCCAGTCCAGTGACAGGGACACACATTTTTAAAGACAGTTAGTCGATACAAAGAGGTCATTTATTATCCATGTCCGATACTCCTAAAAAAAAGCATTTTAGTCCAGTCTTGTCTCGTTAACAAAGAAACATCTTAAATTTCATCATAGTTTTTATCATCAGATATTAGTCTCGTCTCAGTCTCGTCTCGTCTTAGATGCAGAAAAAATGGTCGTTAACAAATATGTTTCGTCATCATCTTCATTAGCGAAATTAACACTGATTTCTATAAATAAAAGTGCTTAAAATGAGCATATTAACTATTTCAAGCTTATAATAAGTACAAATAGAAATAGGTTTTACTAATTGTGTATTTGGTTTATTTTAATCTTGTAGGAAATATTAGATACATGTGACCATATTCAAGATATTTTCACTTGCTATGGTGCCATTTTTCTGCAGTGTGGGCAGAGTTTACAACATTCTGATGATATATAGCTCTTCAACTATATCTGTTGAAATGACTGACTACTTTTTTGAATTCCTGGTTGACTGGTAAAAATACGCATACTAGCATTGTACGTCAGTGACAATTGGGACTAATACAGATTACTTGTTGGAAATGTTAAGTACTGGGAAAATTCCTAACTCATATGGATTTTTCAATTGTCCTTCCTGGAAAAGATTTTCAGTAGACAACAGTGTTTCCCTAACAGGGTTCTAAATAGAACTGTATTTGTAAACAAATCTTTAATTATCCAATAAACTCTGAAAAAGCCTTTGAAGAACCCTCTTTTCTTACACGAGAACACATCGATTACACATCCTTACACACACACACACACACACACAAATATATACATATATACATATATATATATATAGAATAACACTGATTCTTCATGACACCTGTTAGTGGGTGGGATATATTAGGCAGCAAGTGAACATCTTGTCCTCAAAGTTGATGTGTTGGAAGCAGGAAAAATGGGCAAGCATAAGGATTTGAGCGAGTTTGACAAGGGCCAATTGGACAATTGGATCAGAGCATCTCCAAAACTGCAGCTCTTGTGAGGTCTGCAGTTCCCGGTCTGCAGTGGTCAGTATCTATAAAAAGTGTCATTTAAGTTCTGTAAGTCCTTTAAGGCCCCACTTCACAACTACAGGACTTAAAGGATCTGCTGCTAACATATATGGTGCCAGATACCACAGCACACCTTCAGAGATCTAGTGGAGTCCATGATTCGACGGGTCAGGGCTGTTTTGCCAGCAAAAGGGGGACCAACACAATATTAGGCAGGTGGTCATAAGGTTATTATGATCAGTGTATTATGCCATTGTATTATATAATATTTTTTGGACACTTAAGTAATGAGAGTTTCAATAGAAATAGTGTGATGGATTGGTGTCCCATGCAGCATGTATTCTGCACTCAGGAAAGGCTCATTATCTCAGACAGGGGACTAAAGATGGCACATATCTTTGGTTTATGGATTATGATAGGCACTTTTGAAATCTTTGGAATAAAACTGGAATATTGATCTTTTACAGTTCTATACATAAATGTCAAGGAAAATTGACTACTTGAACAGTTACATTTGTTCTGAAAGCCCTAGTGTTTTTGTTGGTACTTTATGTGAGGAAGATTATATAAAGAACATAATGCATTTTTTTTTTCGATTTTACAGTTTTTTTTCCATTGGTAGCAGTTAAAAAATAAGTTTGTTTTTTTCAGCCAATAGTTTTAGTATTTTCAGTGTGATTTTTTTTTAGAGATCCATAGAGTCTATTTCCTTGTGTTTGGATTGTGTAGTCTCATATATAACTGTTTGTATATGTCTATATCTGTGTATAGCCATTGACATAGACGCTGTGGGTTTAGAGTCGGAGGAGCCTGAACCTCCTCCTCCTCCTCCCCAGCAGCGTTCTCCTAAAGCCAGCCCAAACCAAGTCATATCCACTTTAACCCGTGAGAAACGAATGCCCTTCTTTAAGAAGGTAACCCGAGAAGCAGGTCATCCCGTTTTTCCGCACTCCTTTGTACGGTTGTATGTCTCTCCAGCACCAAGCGGTGTGCGTCCACCTGTCTGTCCATGCAACATCTCTGTCTGTTTGACTGCACGAGAGCAATAAGCATGCTCGCCTAGCTAACCAATTGACTTTTTCCCCCTCTGTCTACTCTCCCTTCTCTGACCTCTTCTGACCACAAATTCCTACCCTGCTATCCTCTTCTGCTCTCTTCTTTCACTTAATGCTTTCACTTCCTTTCTGTCCTTCTTCCTCGCTTCCTCTCTCAGTTAAGCAGAAGCTGAAGTCGGTAAGTTAGGCTGCTGTAAGGAGTCTCCTGAAGCCTGAAAGGCCCACTGGAGTCTCTGCCTTGCTGTGTGTTTTTCCCCGCTCCACTAATCTGACTCTGAAACTGAGTCTGTGTGTGTGTGTGTGTGTGTGTCCGATACAATGAATGGGACCTCAGTTTTTTGTTTTTTTTTATTTTATATCTCCAGCGGTTCACATGCAATTTAAACCTGGAATGATTTCGTTTGTTTCGTCTATCCTGATGTAAACACTTTTTATTTAAAACAACACATTGAACTTCAGCTATACTGAGAAAATACCCTCAGGATCTGTCTTCAGGTCTGGATTATTTTGTATTGTTTTCTATGACTAGACAACTTGAGTTCCCATTCGCATTTGTGTTACAGAATGTTCTTTTCTTGCTTGCTTGACTAACTTGTGTATGTTGTGAAATGCATTGATTGTGTCGTTGATACCAATCCTGTATATGCCTTTGATATGAAATATGTGATATCTGTGTTGTTCTGCAGTTTTTCTGATAGATTAAAGTGATCATCTTTACTGTAGAATGTATGTGAAACAATAAAGCATGATCACACTCAGAATGAAGACCTGTTCTTGTGTTAGTTATGTTAGATCTTTTTAGTGTGTGAACTTATTGGGCCTTATTTATCAATCTTTACATTAAAATGTTTGGGTGAACTAAACTTGCTGCCAGATTTACACAATCTACAGTAAAGCTGGATTTCTTTGTATTCAGGTGCATGTGTTGCTAAATGCAGATAATTTATAAATTACTAAGCACATTCACATAAGCACAACTGTTTTGCATTGTAGTGACGGCTACAAAAGTCCGTAAAAGGCAAAACGTTCACATAGAGCAGAAAATAACCAAATGATGACTGTGGAAGTGCAGCTCTTAATGACAGAGTGCACAAAATCTCCCAGTAATGCAGCCACTGCAGCGGTTCGGCTACCGCAGATACAGATTAAGTGCATATTAAAAGGTGTCACTTATTATTTGAAAAACTGATGTTATGTTTTTAATCAATGGATTTGTCTTGGATTGCTAATAAAATTCTCAGCAAGTAAATAAGTCATCCAAATGTAATGAAATTCACACTAGTGAGTCTCCTTATATGTAAATTTACAGAGAATCAGGTTATCAACCACATTTGAACACCACACTACCTGTGTGAATGCTCCTATAGATTATTTATGAATAAATTCATTTGCATCCAGCTTGATAAATGAGGCCCATTGTTGATGCTATTATATCATATTTTGTCCTAGATGACTGTATCATTCACCAGAGAAGTGAGATCTTTTATAAACACAGACTCTGTTCTCACATTGCAGACCGTAACCAGAAACTCTATTTATTTATCTACAAGTAATTTTATATTTAACTTTTCATAACATTTCTTGGGTTGGTCATTTGGTGTGGCTATACAACAGTGGTTTTCAATCCCAATAACAAAGACCTCAATGTTCTACACATTTGTCATTTTCTTTTAATGCGCCAGATTGAACGGGATCATCAAACACTACATAAGCTGGATCGGATGTGTTTAGTGCAGGAAAACCACTCAAATGTGCAGCTCATGGGGTCCAATGAATTGGGATTGGTAAACCCAGACTAGTAATATGGTGTGTTTTAATCGTTGTACTGAATGTGATGTAGGTTTATGTCAGTGTGTTGGGTGTGTGTGTGTGTGAGTGGGTGGGCATGGAGGGTTGACTGTGGGAGAGGGAGAATAATGTAGTGTCCTGCACTCTACAGACCGAGCACATTCCCCCGTATGACGTAGTTCCCTCTATGAGGCCTGTGGTTTTGGTGGGACCCTCACTAAAGGGCTATGAGGTCAGATTCTTCAACAATCATGGTTGAATGATTTATATTTATATTTATGAAGCATCATAAATTTTGCCAAAAGATTTCCAGGCAGTCTATACTTTTCAATGTTTCAATGCTTGATGTTCAGTTTGAATGAACATCAGGTGTAAACTACTTCTAAGTCTATCTATCTATCTATCTATCTATCTATCTATCTATCTATCTATCTATCTATCTATCTATCTATCTATCTATCATACATAAAAGAGATAAAGATATCACAAATATACCATATATATGAACAGTTGTGTGTGTATTTACTGTATGTCTATTCTGTGTCCCTTATTTACACCCACATCTTTTTTGTACAGGTGACAGATATGATGCAGAAAGCATTATTTGACTTTCTGAAGCACAGATTTGAGGGAAGGTAAGAGCTTACTCAAAGTCCATCTCTATCTCTTTTCTCTCAAAGCGCCTGTCCTGACTGGTCCTTCTTTGGGGTAGTTTATGTGTTACTGTGTGTATGTGTGTGGAGCTACTTTAAATAGTCTTGTCTCATTGCCTTAATTGGCCATGCTGGACCATAAGCACAAGACTGGCTTGCATGCCTGCGCCTTCTCCTAGCCTGAGTGTTTTCCCGGAACGAGACCAATGCCTCTTCCCAGTGCAGCGCAGAAAAACACAGACAACACAGCTGTGTGTGTGTGTGTGTGTGTGTGTGTGTGTGTGTGTGTGTGTGTGTGTGTGTGTGTGTGTGTGTGTGTGTGTGTGTGCTGAAATGAAAGCAAGTTATGAGCAATAGAGTAACAGTGTTTACCCATTAAAATTATTTCATATAAATGACAGAATTGGATTTCAGTAACCACAATTCAGAATGCAGACTGGGTAATAAATGTATGCTTATTTTCTTCAAAATACAGTTTAAGTGAAATGAGTTCTGGCTAGTACATGCTGCAGTGTCACTTTCTTTCCTCTTGTAGAATTATTTTTGGGAAGTCATTTTCTTAAATGGCTTGTGCACATGCTCTCTCTTTTCCTTACTCTCGTCCTAGGATATCAATCACTCGGGTAACAGCAGACATTTCTCTAGCCAAGCGATCTGTCCTGAATAACCCCAGTAAACATGCCATCATTGAACGCTCCAATACGCGCTCCAATCTTGGTAAGTGCATGCGTGTGGTGAGTGTGTTTTTGTATAGCTTATGTACTGTACTTGTGTGCTTAGGCTTTCAGACTTACATTTGTCTTTGGAAATTGCTATTGTGCATGATTTCAGTGCTTATGAGTGTCCATAAAGCATATGTGCATGCACCTTGAAAGCCATAGGAAATGATCAATGGCCTTCATAAGGATGTTCCAGCCATCTTTTTTTCCACAAGGTTAAGAAAGTGACAATATCTCAACAACCTAAAAACAAGACTCGAAAGTAGGACACACGGGCTTTTGTCCCAAAGTGTCAAACTCAAGGTCTGATACAGCTTAATGATATATTACATTTGTCTCCCAAAAACTTGCAAAAAATAACAGTGTAGTAATGTCCTACTACTCTCAAATTCTCACTCAAGAATTCACAACAGTTCTGTAGCATAGTGATTGCCTATGTGCTGCACGGACCACTCGAATTTCACAGAGCTGATTAAAATCAAGGCCTATCTGCTGCATTTGCTGCAAGTTAGTCCTGTGTCTAAAAAAAAAAAAAAAAGATACAGAAAGGCATCAGATGTTGGCCTTTAGTGTAATTCAGTGGGTCGCATGTATTTTCTTAGCATACAAGATACAAATCTATGTCGATTCTCTTTCCTACTGTTATATATTTTGGATATAAAACAGATATAGTCCATATAAGGGCTTACATGATTCAAATAGTAGAGCTAACTTATGGATTAGTCAAGATTTTTCATAGTTAAAGCAAGAACTAATGAGAGCACTACGCTTACAAAATATCAGATATCAAATCCAAAAGTAAAAATATTTTACTGAAGCGACACAAACTACAGACATAAGCATAGTCTTACACAATGTGCAGTTGAATGTAGAAGTCATTTAGTCTGAAATATTACAATTAGACCATCTGTTTGCTTTTTTTTACCATCTGCCACACTGTTTTTTACCACTACCTTGACTGGGGTCACATCCCCACACCAGCAAAAAGTGAATATATTCACTGTTCATTAAAATATATTAGTTTAATGGATTACTTTATCCTTAATATACTGAATATTTATTTGCAAAACAAGTTTAATTGGTAGATTCACTATTTTTATTTGTCACATAGAGTTGTATATAGTATACAACTTGCAGTGACATAAAAGTCCGGCTACTTCTCCTACACTGTGCATACAAATAAACTAAACTCAAGAACTTAGTTTAAAAAATGAATAAAAATAATAAGAAGGAAAAAGAGTTAATAGAATACCATGTGCAATAGGTTTACATGTCACATATAGTAGCATGATGTGCCAATTATTTTATATGTAGTAACTATACAGAATGTGCAAATATTACATAATGGAAAGGGATAAATTATTGTACAGAGTTTCAATGAAGTCTTCATGGAGTTCAAGAGATTTGTAAGATGAACATTTTGAGATGAGTCTAAGCCTGGCCTAAGAGAACATCACCTAATAGAGCATGTGGTTAAATACTTTGTATTAGCCTTCTTTTTCATTCTATTATCATTCAATCAATATACTAAATAAGAATATGTTTCCAAATGACAAATAGCTTTACTTTATAGCTTTATAGCTTTACGTCTGTGCTAAATAACTTGAGTACTTGAATATAATCTAAATATGTTAATTCATGCGGTATATTCATGTATTATAAGATCGTGATTTTACTGTCATTTCAAGACAAAAGGGTATGCCCATGAGGAAGGTGCAGGAACTGAAGTGTGTGAACGGGAGACAGGGAGAGCAGGAAGCTTGTTATGATTGTTAGTTTGGCTTGATTAGTGAGCCATGATTAAGATCAAAGGCATTCCTTGTAGCATGACCTCCTGATTGCACTCCTGGCAATCTTTGGTACAATCGGCATTGAGCACACACGTTAAAAGCACGCGAAGGGCGCACACACACGCACACACTCACCATTAACACACTCACAAAACATCAGCTTCAACAAATAGAAGAAGAAGAAGAAGCTGCTTTCGGCTGCTCCCTGTTCGGGGTCGCCACAGCGGACCAACTGGTTCGCACAACAACTTGGCAAATGTTTTACGCCAGATGCCCTTTCTGACGTAACCCTCCCATTTTTCCGGGCTTGGGACCGGCACTGCATCCAGTGGCTGGGGTTGAGGCATTGGCTGGGAATCGAACCCGGGCCTTCCGCATGATAGGCGAGACACATACCACTGAGCCACCAATGCCCCTATCAGCTTCAACAAATGTAGTATTTAATTGTATGACAGATGAGTAATTGTTTGGAAAGAAATGGCTACAAATCAGCTTTACTCAAATGTGGATACTTCTAGTTTTTACATAGCCTGGTTAACTAGATCAAGGGCTCTTAATCTATGTCTGCCACATCATCACCACTTATCATATCACTTACTATATTGTATTGATATCAGTCTATGTCTCTGAGTATCCTTGCATGTTCATTACCTTCCATAATATGTTAGTAGTGAATATGTATATTAAATATTTCCCACTAGGGCACAGTGGCTTGGTGGTTAGCACGTTTGCCTCACACCTCCAGGGTTGGGGGTTCGATTCCTGCCTCCGCTGTGTGTGTGGAGTTTGCATGTTCTCCCTGTGCCTCGGGGGTTTCCTCCCCCAGTCCAAAGACATGCATTGTAGGTTGATTGGTGTCTCTAAATTGCCTGTAGTGTGTGATTGCTTGAGTGGATGAGAGAGAGAGAGAGAGAGAGAGAGTGTGTGTGCCCTGTGATGGGTTGGCACTCTGTCCAGGGTGTATCCTGCCTTGATGCCCAATGACGCCTGAGATAGGCACAGGCTCCCCGTGACCTGAGTATAGATCGGATAAGTGGTAGACAATGAATGAATATTTCCCACTATACCGCTGTCGCACTATGTCTGGGTAGCTGTATACAACCGTAGCATAAAATTTTCATTGTATATAGATGCTTAAAGCACTGTTTATGCACATGACAGTAAACTTTGTGGCCAGGAATTACCTGTAAAATAAATTCCACTGACTTTTCAGTACAAATATATTTCATGAAACAATAACAATAAAAACTCATTAATACTTATAATAAATTGTGGTTTCTCATGCTGTAACTAAATAAAAGCTTTCCTCTCGACGTGAATGTAAACTTGTGTGAATAAGTTACTGATATGAGCATGCATTGTAGTGAGTGTCGCTTTACATTTCTTTGTGTGTAAGCTGAGGTACAGAGTGAGATTGAGAGGATCTTTGAGCTGGCACGCACACTGCAGTTGGTGGTTCTGGACGCTGACACGATAAACCATCCGTCTCAGCTGGGCAAAACTTCGCTTGCGCCAATCATCGTCTACGTCAAGATAGCGTCTCCAAAGGTACACAGACACAGACATATAGCTGACACTCATTCTGTTCCTCTGTATTTACGACTCTCAGTGCATCGGCTTTGTATAATTTATCTGTGTATGGCTACAGCAAACAGAAAGTTCCCATATGATTTCCATTTGGTTATTTTATGGAGAAGCAAATAACATTCTTGGAACGTTCTCTGAAGGCTCTTTTTCTGTATACTTTGACTATGCATTGCTATCTCTTTAATTCAATTTTATTTGTATAGCACAAATCACAAAGCAGGTTTACAGAAATATATACATTTTGGATAGAAATTATAAATTTAAATGTAAAGCCAGAGTTAATGGTTGAAAGGAAAAATCTCCCTGAGGAAGAAAACTTGAAAACTCCAAGTCCAGCAAGACACTATGACATAAAATGACAGTGATAATGAACAAAGGGTGAAAGGACATGCATTTGTAAAAGAAGTATCAATGCTGCATTCATAAACTTGGAATAATCTACTGTATCCATGTTTATATCAGTAATATGTACTGATAATTACTGCATGGAAGAACCTTAATACAACAAAACAGAAATAGACAGTTAATGCCAGCGTCACCTCATTGGGGGATGTGTTGGTATTGTGTGATTTCTATACTGATGTTGTATTTGTGTTTGTTCAGGTGTTACAAAGATTAATAAAATCTAGAGGAAAGTCGCAGGCGAAACACCTCAATGTGCAGATGGTAGCAGCAGACAAACTGGCTCAGTGCCCTCCAGTGAGTATAGACACATGACGTATACATACAGACGTAGAGATTTACTTTGACAATTTGGATAGATTTGAGACAAATCTAAAAAATGTGCATGTGAAAAGGGCTTTCTTTTGAACTGAACAGTACTTGTAACTGTAGCATTTAACAAAGTTGTGAAGTTGTGTTGAGCATTCGCATGAATTCCCCAAAGACAACAAATTCTGGTCAAATTACTTCCGCTTAATCTATAATTTTGCAGCCTTGAGATTAAGCCCATTGCAATGCATAACATTTTTAAACATCAATGAAATGTGGCTGTGACTTCAGGCAAGTAGCTAAAAAATAAAACATACTAAAAATAATTCTAAATAAATAAATAAATAATTCTAAATAAGTAAATAAATAAATTAATAATAATAATAACAATAATAATAATAATAATAATAATAATAATAATAATAATAATAATAATAATAATAATAATAAGTGTAAAATTGTTGTTGCCTATAGCACACTAACACCTCAACTTCAGAAGATTTTTTCTATATCTGCCTAAGGACATCAGTCTGCCTAAAGATCTTTAAAACATTGCTAGCTGTGTGAGTTCCTCACACAGGGAAGTTCTCGGATATCTATATGTTGTAGTAACATTAACATAAACCTTATTATTTCGATCAGATACAGACACTGTTCACAATGCTGCTGTGATCAGAAATCAGAATAGAATTTAATTTTTTTTTTTTTTTTTCATTTTCCTTCTTTTCACTATTTGGAAGTAACCAGACTTTATAAAATGCTACACACTTACTGAAATGCATGTTAAAAGGAAAGCTTGCAATTCTCACAACTATATATAGTAGAAAAAAAGTTGAGTGAAGGGTTTTCCCAGGCCAAAGTATGCTATTTTTATCTATAGCATGCACCCCTAGAGTGTGTGAGGGGATAGTCTAAATGTCCCAGTCTTAGTTTAGTTGCTATAATCTTTGAGAATTTTGAATTCCCTTTTTGATTTCAGATACATTCTAAATGGATCTGTAAAATTCCTAAATGGGTCACCTTATTTCTGGGACACATTTCTCGCACCAAAACAGACAATACACTTCTCCCAAGTTACTTGAAAATTTTATATGCTGTTCTAATAGTAGCCTGCTGTGCCGTCTCTTTTTTGAAGCAGAAGTAACAGCTTAAATAAGAAATATTTAATGATCATTTACTTTTGTTTCTGTTTAACTTCCTGTTATATCATCATCTCTCTTTTTGCTTCTTTTCCCTTTCTCATCCTGTTTAATTCCTCCTTCCTCCATGCTATTATGGCATTAATCAATCATTCATCATTGTTTACTTCTCTGCCCCACATTCTTTTTCCAGGACCTTTTCGACATCATCCTGGACGAGAATCAGTTAGAGGATGCCTGTGAGCACATAGCTGACTATCTGGAAGCTTACTGGAAATCCACACACCCGGCCAGCTGCACTCCAGCCAATCCTCAGTTAGAGAAACTCACTGCCGGCCAGTCAGCCACTCCTGAACCTCTGTCTAGTCTGCATCTGCAGGTGCTCACCAAATTTCTACACCTTCTACACCTGGGTTAAGAGAGGGATAGGAGAGATGGTGAAGTGGGGATGGTAATCTGTAAGGAAGAAAGGAAGGAAATAAAAACAAGACAGATAGGCACAAGAGTATGCTCCAGGACTTGTGGTGGTGGAAGAGAAAGTGACAGAAAAGATAAAGAATGAGGGATGAGACAGACAGAGAGAAACAGAAAAGACTCAAGGCCAGGGTGAAGATGTAGCCAAGTGGGATTGAGTCTGTCAAGAGCTTTGTGAAGTACAGCACTCACAGAATCACTGATGTATTTCTCATCAGACTTTAAAACCATTGGAAAGCCATCATAAAGATTATACATCTCTGTTGGAATTTTGTCTTTACAGTATTTTGCTTAGCCACCCTTTTCACATTTTGTAGTGTTATAATGTGGAAATGAAAGGTTATTATAAAAAAAAATATATGATTATATGCCAGCAATATGTTGAAAATAGCCTAGAAAATTGAAGCAGTGGTAGCTCAAGTGGTCAAGGGTCAAGCTCTCAGAAGATCTGGGTTCAAGCCCCAGCACCACCAAGCTGCCACTGTTGGGCCCCTGAGCAAGGACCTTAACCCTCTCTGCTCCAGGGGTGCTGTATCATGGCTGACCCTGTGCTCTGACCCCAACCTCCAATATTTGGGATATTTGAAGAAAGAATTTCCCCGTGCTGTAATGAATATGTGACAAAAAAACAAAAAAAAACAAAGGCTTCTTCTTCTAAAGTTTGTGGGGTGAAAAGGTTCTAGAAAATCAGGATCAATTAGAAAAATCTCCATCAACAACCAGGAAATATTCAGAGAAAGAAGGGTAGCTATAAACATGATGCTTCACTGTTGGGATGTTCTCAGGATGATGAGTTTAGTTAGTGTTGTGT
This sequence comes from Hemibagrus guttatus, assembly GCA_033459395.1. Taxonomy (NCBI): domain Eukaryota; kingdom Metazoa; phylum Chordata; class Actinopteri; order Siluriformes; family Bagridae; genus Hemibagrus; species Hemibagrus guttatus. Next base: position 26,325,475 of record JAUCMX010000005.1, on the reverse strand, counting down.
TTCTGCCAAATGTACATCTTTGTTCCAAGGCCAGAAAGGTCCATTTTGTTCTTGTTAGACAAGAGATTATTTTTCCACATTTTCAGACTCTCCTACATGCCTTCTGTAAATTCTAACAGAATTTCCTCTGGGTCAGCATGGTTCCTTAAAGCTCAGCTTTCTGGAGAATCTGGGATATAACTGTCCTGTGAACAGCTCTCATCTTTCTAGCTCCTCTAGTCCCCTTTGGCCTTGGGTGAATTCTCTGAAGATGTTGTTTATATTTTACATAAAGGATTAAATGGTACTGCATAGGATGTTTGAAATTTGGGATATTTTTATGGTCAAATTTATGACTGATACTTGACTTTAGCTCTGACTTGTTCCTTGGTTTTCCCAATCCTGCTTGTTTAGGTATTTAAAATAAATTCGGGGGTCTTCCAGAACAGGACTCGTGGATTCTGTGAAAACTCTGTGAAAATGTGATTTAATGGTAAATTAATGTTGCTTGGATTGTTGTCCAGGACTTTTCTTTATTCTGCATAATGTTGTTTATTTAGGTGTTCCCTAACAAACTCTGGGTTCTTTCAAAATGCAGGTGTAGTTATATTGAGAGTGGACTCCGCTTAACTAATTATGTGACTTCTGATGGAAACTGGCTGCACCAGAACCAATATCCCAGGAAACAGAATGTGTCCCTAACATTAGCATATGATTATTTTATTGGGAAGCAAATAATAATGTTCTAGGAATGTTCTCTGTGGGTTCATTTTTTTTTTTTCTTGTAATCAAGCACTAATCTTCCCAGAATGTTGCAGGGTTTTCTTTGTAACAACCTAAAGAGAACCTATACAGAACCTTCACATTTATTATAATTTATTATCATTATATAACAAAACTTTATTGTTTTTTTTTAGGTTTTATTTTGATAACCATAAACTGTAAATAAATGATTAAATCTGAGGTTAAGAGAACGTTAACAAAACATTAACAGAACGTTAACAGAACATTAACAGGGAGTTTTGCAAACCTATAAACACTGTTCTATTTCCATAAAGAAAACTTTCATGGCTAACCTAAAACAAACCCTAAAAAATGTATGTTCTGGGAACCAAACATTGTAAGCTGGGTTAGTGGTTTCACAGCGCTAGGGTAAGTACTAATAATGGGGTTATGAAGGATACATAAAGGATTATGTGCTATTTTGTGTAGATTTATGACATGCAATTGCAGTTCAATCAATTTCGAAGTTGTAACTCTACTAATGTGGAAGTTCAACAGGGGTGAATATTTATGCAAAGCATTATACAGTGTGTGTATATGTGTGTCAGTACATGTTGTATTCTAAAAATAATTATCTCTTTATTGCCTGCTGTGGCTTTTGTTCAGTGTGAGGAGGCTACAGATGCATAGCTTTGTCTATGGTGAGTGTGGGTGTGCTGGTGATGAGAAAAGAAGAAGAGAGTGTCGGTTATTCTTACATTCAGAGTCATTTCTAAATTTTACCATTCGGTCGACTATTATGAACACGAAGCAGCCACCGTGAGTAAAAAGGTTAAATATTAAACGTAAAGGTCTACTTACTTCTGAATAAACATTAGTATTAATGTGGCATATCTGAGTGTGAGAAAGCTGACTGAAATGCTGTGCAGTGGTTTGCAGTGGTCTCATGTTCTGTATGGATATAACACATATCCCTCTGAAACACAAGGTGCTGGAGCTGGTGCTGCTCAAAGGAACTTTTTTTAAGAACCTGTTTAAGCACCAAACTACAGTATTATCTAATCAGCTTTTGAACAATGCACACGAACAAAAGTACATCTGGTTCTGAGAGCATGCGATATCATCCAAAGTCAAATACTTTGACATCTGATTAAACTCTAGTGATCTTTAGATGCTTAAAGCATTAATTACAATGTTGCCCATCATTTGGCTGTTTACTTTTCTGTAACTTATTTTAGAGTTACGTTTATGTTTAGTTTCTTATTTCAACAGCTTGCCATTTTTATGTCTTCATGAAAAAACTTGTCCCAAACTTTCCTTGCTCTAAAGCACTTAACATTAATGTTTCCTTGGTTCCAGACCAGCAACATTTTAATGACATAACTGAACAGATTTTTTACACACTGTAAAAATGTGGAATGATTCCAGCACCAGAACCTTGTCCGTTGTAAAGAGTCACCAGTGTGGTGTGTACTATAAGTGTGATTTTTACAGCATTGTATTGGATTGAGTGTAAGAGAGAAAGAGAGAGACATATGTTCAGTTTTGTGTTTCAGCACTAATGCATGTGTGCATGTGTGTGCATGTGTTTGCTAACCCAGGGCACGGGGGCCACCCAGAAGGCTGAGAAGTCACTAGGAGAGAGGAAAAGTTCTCTGGAAGATCACCACCATCACCATCACCGTCACCACCATCGCCTGCAAAAGCAAGAGAGCCTGGACCAAGCAGAGGACGACGATCTTCAGGAAGAGGCTGTTAAAGAACAAAGAGTCGTACGGAGTGAGCGGAGAGCTCCGCACATACACCACCGCTCTTCATCCACGCGGACTGAACATCACAATCACCACCATCACCACCACCATCACAGTCGCACAGCACACACACTCTCTAGACAAGAAACACTGGAGAACAGAGACTCTGCGTGTGCAGAGCCACATGCCACTCACACACACTCAGATCAACCCACACACTTACACACACGCCATACAGGGGAGGAAGAAGAAGAAGAAGAAGAAGAAGAAGAAGAAGAAGAAGAAGAAGAAGAAGAAGAGGAGGAGGAGGACGATGAGGAGGAGGAAGAGGAAGAGGAAGAGGAGGAAGATCAGCCTGTTCAACATAACCATCATCACCACCATCATCATCATCATGGGAAGGGAGGAAGGGAACGGGAGCGAGAGCACGATCACAGTGAGCGCAATGGCCAACAAAGTGGACAGCAGAGGTCACAACGGGAACGCTATCATGGGTGTGAAAGACAACACTCTGTTGAAGGAGAAGAGAAAAAAGTCGAGACAGACTGGGAGACAGATCCCTACATTGAGCAGTAATGCACAACAAACACACAAACACAGCCAATGACTGCATCGAACAGACAAAACATACACCTTTACAAAACCTAGATTCAGGTCCAGAATTTTTGCCAAACTCGATCTACAAAAGTAAGGAACGTTTAAAGGTGCAGTTTGTAATGTTTTAGTGTGTTACTAGATCTAGAACGATGAAAGCTATATGATGTGCAATAATATGGCCACGTGATTGATTTGGCTAGTAGCTTCACGCCAGGTTTCTCTTGCAGTCTGGAAATAAGCTCCACCTTACAAGATGTTTTGAAGCAAAGCTAGAAAAGCAACTTATGAAGGAAGCATCCAATCATTTTAGTGTCATTACAGAGGAAGAGAAGGTTCATCAGCATTTTCACAGATTCATTGTGATCGACCTGACAGATTGCAGAGAGCTTGAATAATTACAAACTGCTCCTTTAATAGCGAGATTTGACATAATGTTCTATCACGTTGCTATGGCAACCCATAGAATTTTGTTCTAAATCAAGGGAATAAGCAAAACATCTTCCAAACAGAAAGTTAGATATGTTGTAGACCGTCCTGAATATTGTGTCTATCATTCCGATTACTATTATAGTACACAATGTTTTCAGTTTAGAATTATGGGTTTATGGTTGATTTGTCCACACAGAGACTTACGTATGGACACATAACGCATAACCCTTAGTGTTATGCCTGTGAACTGCCAAAATCTGTGGCTATGATACTTTTTTGTATTTCTAGGCTGCCAGGACTGTCATCAACTCGTCAAAAAATTTTCATTTCCTTGAATGCCACAAACACTTGTGGTGTAGATGACACACAGGGTCAAATTTCTGTCATGGTCTTATCTGACATTCGTTCCCGTTCACTTTAGGTTCATTGCAAAGAATAAATGTGTAGTAATAGAAAATTAGATCTAGAAAACAGATTTCTAGAAAAATTACTAGAGAACTATGAAGCTAATAATGCTAATTCTGCGCCTGTCACACCTCACACATTTACACACACACATACATGTGCTGCTATCCTGCCCTCTGGACTTTTGGCTCTCTGTTACTATGCCTCTTTGTAAAGACTGGTGTTTTTAAAGATGACATACATTATTGTAAATAAGATATAGGTATCCATGCATACTTGTTCTATCAGTGTGTGGAAACGTGAATATTAAACAATAAATATGAGTCATTATTAATTTCATATGGCATGAATAATAGAGGTATGTTTTTAATATCTGGTTGCACGGTCATCTTTAATCTTGGTTTCTTTTTAATAATTCAACACATTTTCATTATGCAATGTGGTTGCTCTTTGATTAGAGAGACGTCTCAATGAAATATTTAATTAAATGTAATCCAAATTTATACACTTGACAATGGAAGTGGTAGTTTGATAACATGGGTTAAGATGTATAAGATGTATAAATCTGGGCTTTTGTACACCTTTAGCATGATTATGTCACAGAAAAACATGTCCAGATGCATACACTGAAATTCATACCAGGGAAAAAAAAGTATATTATAGTGGTATAATGAACTGTTTAAGGTTAATCTCAGTAAGTCATACAAAGTCTTTCGAAAGATTCATCAAGTCTTCTTATTGCAGTTAGTTTCTAAATTCAATTTATTTGTCATGTACACAACCATACACAGTAAGACGTAACGCTTTCTATATGTACGATAAATCAGAAAGCTTTTTCTCACCATGTTTTTTTCACAATCAATGATTCACAGTACATCCAAAAAGTTTATGAACACCTGATTGTCAGTGTTATCTACGCACTATAAACATCCCTTTAAACATTTAGTGCCTCCTTTGCTGCTGTAATAACCTCCACTCTTCAGGCTAAGGGGATTCAGCACCAAGGATATTATCCCAGAGCTGTACAAGCCTTCACAATCTAATCTGTTTTTAAACTCTCTATATTTACTGTGTTGAAATCTTCTCTTGATTGTTGACTTTGACACACATACTGTATGCCTACTTCCTGGGGATTCGTCATCTGGCCAACTGTTGTGAAAGTTATTTTTTCACCAGGGAAAGAATTCTTCTGTTATCCACCACAGTTGGTTTCTTCTTACTGAGTTCCAGGTGTTTTGGTGTTCCTGAGCTCAATAGTGCTCACTATTGTTTCTTTTTAAGAAGGTACCAACTAGTTGATTTAACTACAGCTAATCTTTTTTGCTCTGTGATGAGTTTATATTGATTTTTCTTCAGGCATAACATTATGACCACCTGCCTAATATTGTGTTGGTCCCCCTTTTGCTGCCAAAACAGCCCTGACCCATTGAAGCATGGACTCCACTAGATCCCTGAAGATGTGCTGTGGTATCCGGCACCAAGATGTAAGTTGCGAGGTGGGGCCTCCATGGATCGGACTGTCCAGCACATCCTACAGATGCTCGATTGGATTGAGATCTGGGGAATTTGGAGGCCAAGTCAACACCTCAAATTCATTGTTGTGCTCATCAATCCATTCCTGAACCACTTTTGCTTTGTGGCACGGCACATTAAAGAAAGAGGCCACAGCCATCAGGGAAGACCGTTTCCATGAAAGGATGTACATGGTCTGCAACAATGCTTAGGTAGGTGGTACATGCCAAAGTAACTTCCACATGGATGGCAGGACCCAAGGTTTCCCAGCAGAATATTGCCCAAAGCATGACACTACCTCCACCAGCTTGCCTTTTTCCCATAGTGCATCCTGGTACCATGTGTTAACCAGGTAAGCAACGCACACGCACCCGGCCATCCACATGATGCAAAAGAAAACGTGATTCCTCAGACCAGGCCACCATCTTTCATTACTCTGTGGTCCAGTTCTGATGCTCATGTGCCCATTATGCTGGATGCCCTTCTTGACGCAACCCTCCCATTTTTCCGGGCTTGGGACCGGCACTGCATCCAGTGGCTGGGGTTTGGGCATTGGCTGGAAATTGAACCCGGTCCTTCCGCATGGTAGGCAAGAAACCTACCACTGAGCCACCAATGCCACCAATGATGAGGAGATCAGTGTTATTCACTTCATCTCTCAGTGCTCATAATGTAAAAGAAACCCAGAGAGGCTTTCCGTAGTCACTGATCAATCAGTTTAAGATCCCGAAATACTTTTCTGCTCAGCATGGTTTCAAACAGTTTTTATTACTACAGCTCACTGTTAGACCATGTCTGAACTCTAGAGAGTGTTGTGTTTAAAAACTCCAGCCGTTTACTAAATACTCTAGACCATATGGCACCAATGACCATGCCACAGTCAGTCACTAAGATCACAATTTTTCCTCATTGTATTCTTTGATCTGCATGATTTATACTTCCGTTGTTTAGGTAGGTGGTATGTGTCAAAGTAACATCCATATGAATGCCAAGGTTTCCATTACCCAGAGCATCACACTGCCTCTGCCAGCATGCCTTCTTCCCATAGTGCATCGCGGTGCCATCTTTTCCTAGGTAAGCGACACACACACACACACACACACGGTTATCCATGTGATGTAAATAAAACATAATTCATCAGATCAGGCCACCTTCTTTCATTGATCCATGGTCCAGTTCTGATGCTCATATTGTAGGTGCTTTCAGGGGTGGACAGGGGTCAGCATGAGCACGCTGACCAGTCTACAGCTACACAGCTCTATACACACTAAGCTGCAATGCACTGTGTTCTGATGCCATTTGTTGTTTTGGAGACTGGCCCAATCATAAAGTCACTCAGATCCTTATGCTCACCCATTTTTCCTGCTTCCAAGACATCAACAATAAGAACTGGCTGTTCATTTACTAACTAATCCAACCACTTGACAGAGTAAAGAGATAATGCTATTCACAGCCCTGAACTATACTGTATGTTTGTGTCTTAGCATTCTTTAGTCTTGTGTTTTGCACAAATATATGCAGGAGCTTTGATTAACTGAGACATTGAAGCCCGTCTTTACTGCATGTACACACAGACACACTCCCAAACCATCACTGCTCCAAACCCCACCTCAGCTGTGTTCCTAAAATAACCAACACGATTCTCCTCCCTGATTCCCCTTCTTCATTTGTTCTGCACAAGATCTGCATCTGAGTGGAATATGTTGTACATTTTTAGTTCATGACTTGTTACCTATTGCCGGTACATGGTGATTACCTTCTGCTAAAATTTATCCAAAAAGTATTAATGTGTGTGTGTGTGTGTATGTGTCTGGAATAATGAGGAAATGATTCTGACTAGTCACTATAAATAGGATTCTGAAAAATCTGTGAATGTCCCAGGTGGGAAGGCAGTCACTTTAAGTCGTCATAACGGCAGCAGTGACGTTGCTGTAGGCTAAATTTGGGTGTAAAAATTCTTCCATACTCCCCCACACTCACACACACACTTGCATGCAGTTTTAATACACTGGTGCTATATTCATTATATCAAGTTCTGTACAACTCTTTACCACGAACTTTCTTCTAAATCGGGATTCATCTATATAAAAATAGACATCCCGGGATTAGACTATAGCATGAGTCATAAGGAAACGTCAACTATATAGAGTTACCAAGCTGAATGAACCTTCCTCAGAGTGTAGGATTTTTTTTAATTGACTGACCACAAGGACAATCAGAGCAGTATGTGGGATTTTTTTTTTGTTGTAAAAAGCATAGTTTAAATGAATATGTTTCCAAACATTTATTTGTGTTCAGGTATAAAATGTGCTTACTAATCCTGTTTTAATATTAAATATTAAAGCGTGTTCATTTCCAGGTGTCCAGTTTCTTAATGTGATGTCACCATTTTGCTAAAAACTACTCCATTAAAAAACAAAACAAAAAAATAAACTATACAGTGTTCACATCTGTTGATTAACAAATTCAGCTGCCGGTCATTTTGCTGTGTGTGTGTGTGAGAAACTGTCAATACCATCGTGTCCTCTGGCTGCATGCTGCTTTCTGATCACAGTCCAATGGTCACGCAAACCCAACAATCACCATAGCAGCCATTGCGTCACTGTTGTCATGGCAACGGAAGCAGAGCTACTCATGGTACCACCCCCTTTTTTCCTCTCCCCTTCATTCATGCCTTCCGTTCAGCTCTCCCTTCCCCGGCACTCATTTTCGTCTGCCTCCTTGAGCTGCTTGGTGAGCACGTGTTAAAGTGAACGTTCGTTATCTCTTGCTGAATTTCGCTATGAAGAACCCGATAGTGTCTGTGTTGGCTTTTAGCAGGAGATCCTCAAAGGCGTCACTGTCAGTAGCCCCGAACCAAGATAACTCTGGGCGGAACCTCTGCAGCAGCCTCCGCTGGTCACATGATAATTCAGATCCAGGCATGCCCTGGGACCCAAGGTGTGGTTCCTGGGAAATGAAAAAAGATTTCCTATTTATTTTTGTGGGTGAGCAAAATCTGTGAAGACTTTACTTAGGGTCAGTTATGATTTTCTCCATGATATGATATTGCACCATATTATAAAATCGCTCGAGTCAAATCCCTTCCTATAAATTGCTAAATAGATGACAAAGATCATACTAATGTTTTCAGCACAGTTAAAACCTGATCAGGATCCTGAGTGACGCAACAGAAAAGCACTCATGACCGATCACTGGAAGATTACAAACTCCCTCATATCCAGCAGCCATTAATGGCTAAGAGAATAAAATTAACTGTGCTCTATGGATGGGCGTGATGGCATGCTCTCTCTCTTGGTCAATCACAGCACCTGTGAGAAGTGACTCAGTTTATCAACTTAGGATAACTAAGGTAAGCTTTAGTTAACAATGTAAATTGATCATACTGTAAAAATACTTTATAATTCACATTACTAATCTTGCTTCTGTGATGCACCCAAAATTGTTGAGTCTATACCGATCGGCAATACAAATTTTATCTTAAGTATTTTTATCTTTTATCTTTTTCTTATCGTAATATTGCTAGAAAAAATTTGCTAGAGCTTTGTAACAATGTAGATACACTATCGAAATTCTATGGACATATTATTCAGTTGGACAGTGGTTTATGCAGCAGGGATACTCAACAAGAATGCATGAAGTTCCAGCTATATAAAATTCTTTGCTTAGAAATGTCTAGATAACTATCGATAATGCTTTTAAACACTGCGTTTAACCCCGTAAGGTATCATCGCTCTAAACCCTGCTTTTAACCCCGGCTACAGGAAAGATCCACCCCTGTAATTTAGAAGCAGGGTTACGGCACATCTTTACTCTGGGATATGAAACCCTGCTCTGAAGCAGTGTGAGCAACGCTTTTTCTTGTGCGACTCAGTAGGCTTAAAACAGCCCAGAAGGATTTAGATGGAGATTTATGTGTTTTTTTTTTCTCACAGATGTGAAAGCACGAGACAAACCGTTATTCAAACCGATCGCACGCTCTGTTTATCCAATCATGGTTGTGGACACTACAAATACACAAATAAGGTTCATCCAGTGTTTTTTGAATGTAAAGTGTGAAACATCAGATTCAGTTTACCCAGGGTTTTACAACGAGCCAGGATTAACCATTTCAAGTGAAAAAATCCCTGCTAAGGAGATAAAGGCTATAAATAAAACAATTTAAAAGTGGTTATGTTTTGTTTCATAATGGTGCTTCACATTACAAACTATGACTAGTGCCACAGACTGAACCTGACACAGAGAATAAAAGCAACTGCCTCTTGTTTTTTGTTGACTTTTTCTTTCTTTTAATGAAGCAAGGTCATTGCTTCATTAATCAGGTGAGAGAAGAAAAAAAAAAAAAAATCTGCGACGAATTTCCATCCTTGTCGAGTTTCCTTCATTAGAATCATTATCACATATGCATAAATGCTCCAGAAGCTGTGACTTTTAAAAAACTAGAGTCACTGGACTACGGATAGTTTTTTTCCCCCGTATACTGAACGATCAGTGTTCTGTACATCATCTTGTTGGAGCTCATACTCTTACCTGTGGCTCCAGAGTTAAACATGGAAACGTTTTCAATGCCCAGGCCACCTGCTCTTCGTTCTCAGCAAGTGTTACAGTGCAGGTACTATACACCAACACACCTCCCTTTTTCAAGAGCTGCACAGCCTGTAACACACACAGTCAGAGTAACAGTACTACATTTCAGCACAGACTAATGACTCATCACTAAACATGTTTGGAAATACAGACAGATTAGATTTGATGTTCCAGCCCTGATACTGTACTATGCTATTGCATTTATTACATAATTTATGTGTGCAGGAAAAGTGTTCCAGCAAGCACATTTGCAATTCTGGTCTAACAGAATATCCTACAGGGAATGGACTTGGCACAGACAAATAAGCAAACTGCACCATCTACTGGAAATGAATGCAAGTCACAAAATAGGAAGTAAGGGGTTGAAATTTTCTGTGTATGAGCCGTTTACCTCTGCACAGTGCTTTTTTCCCGCTGATCAAGAACCTGGGACCAGAGGTTATAGCTCAAGATATCAACAGGATGTAAGGGTATTAAGGGGCGGGGCTAGCAGCATTGGTAGCTGCAAATCTATATTCAGAGTTGCTAATTCTGTGGTAATTATTTGTGAAAAATGCAACAAATAGAGTGCAAGATCCACGAGACCCCCCCAAAATCTGGAATATTTCAGCAATGGAAATTAGACAATCTTTTTTATTAAATGATTTGAAGACATATCTATTTATGTTAGCATTTGATTTATATATTTAGCCATTATTTTTAATTTTGTATTTTATATTATTATTATTATTATTATTTTACAGTTTTACTTTGTTTTGTTCTCGCAAAGCGCTATACAAAAAAAAACTATTATTATTATTAGAATTTTTTTCTCCATCAATTGCCATTGTTGCACATGAAATGATTTTGCTGTCCCTTTCATTGACCATTATTGTAACTCTTGATGTGAAAAATTAATCTGAATAATTAGATAAGTTTCATTAAGTTCCTGTTTTGCTTAAAAACACTTCAGGAGTGTAGGTGTGCCCCTACCGTGCGGAAGAGTTGTCTCTGTAAAGGCTGGTATGAGCACACTTCCTTGAGACTGTAGTTGATCGCCATGTTAGGTCTCTGTCCCAGCCCACTGCACGGAGCGTCTAATAATATCCGATCAAAACTCTCTTTTGGGAATGGAGGAGCGTCTGCAAAATATAATATATTTTACATATCAGAATCAGCAAAAGCTCAAAAATGATCAGTTTAAACGATCAGAACAAGACGTGTATGTAAACATACAAACAAACATCATTCTCAGATCTGATTGGTCAGAAGGTGTGGGATTAATTTTCTATAAAAGAGCAGCTCTGACAGTAGTGCCAGCTGCACTGGTCAAGTTTATGTTAGTGTCCTCTGTGTAATAAATTATTCATTTCAGTAATTACTCCTTCACAGGGATTTGTATGGCACAAGCTCCACATAAACATCTGGTACTTCCTACTCAGCGAGACATGATCTCCCTTTCCAGAACCTTCAAACTGACTGTCCCTCAGTGCTGGAATGAACTTCCAACATCAATCACCTCTTCTGTAAACATATAACTAATCCCTAACTGGTCCCCACTCCCAAAAATTCATCATCATCATCATCACCACGTACATTGACTCTTTGTAAGGAGACAGACGGATGTCCAGTAGAATCCATGTGCGGATTTATTAAGACAAAGACACAAGGAAAACAAATCCAAATCGTAAAGCGTCATCCAAACAGTGACGCAAACAAAGTTCAAAATACCAGTAACAACAGTCTACGATGCAAACGGTGCCAATATACATAATCCAAACATGAAAACCGAGAAAACAGGTCAATAGGACAAACACTGGAAACACAGACAGAAGTAACAAAAGAACGGCTTGGTATGACAGAGAACTAAAGATACTTCATGACTAGGTTACAATAACGCAGAGTTTAAACCTCCTCATCATGTCCTGCCATGTTTGATTTTTTTTATACTTATGAACGGTTGGTATCTTATTTGACCTCACCTCTGGTTTGCTTGTTTAAATTTTATAATTTGTTTTCTAAGTTTATACATTTCTGTAAAGCTGCCTTTATAGAACTGCTAGACAAACTCAGGTACATTTTATATGTTTATATGTTTTTACCTTGCAGAAATAAGTACAGTAAATGAAGGTGATCTGATCGGTACCTGTACTGCCGCTGTGGTTAAGATCAGAGCTGATGGCCTGTATGCTGTTGTAACAGTGCGCTTGAATACAGTGCAGCCGCAGTGCTCGAGCGTTCTTGCTGATCTTCTCCACTTTGGATTTGATCTTGTCCAGAGCCACTACGACTCCCTGACATAGGGACAAAAACACCAAGGAGAAATCAAAGTCATGTAAATAAAGCACGTGTGTAAATAAGCATAAAGTCAGTACATAGTGATTAAGTTGTATGTAGTGTAATCCCCTCCTGGCTAGTAATTTGGTCTCGTTTCATTTAAATATATTTTATTAGAAACATCTGAATATGTAATAAATCAGACATGGCACGTTTGTTGTATGATGTTTGCTACTTGAGATTTGTGATGAGGCTCGAAAAATAAAGTAACTAACAAGTGCTTATATCCAGTTCAGCACTGTGCACACACCATGATTAAAGAATTACTTATGGATGGATGGATGGATGGATGGATGGATGGACAAACATCTTTATTGTCATTGTGTGTACAAAGTGTTACAAACAATGAAACACAGTGTTATAAGTGATTTAGTGCAAGAGGCAGTATCTTGTAATTGCATCAGTACTGTACATATGTTCATTAGTTGAAAACAATGTCAACAAGTTATGTAAAACGCTTGATTGCAGTTGTTGCTGCTAAGGGTGGTCCAACCAGTTATAGGCTTAGGGAGCAAACACTTTTTCACACAGGGCCATGTAGTTTTGGATTTTGTTTTCCCTTAATAATAAAAACCTTCATTTAAAAACTGCATGATGTGTTTACTTGTGTTATCTTTGACTAATATTTAAATGTGTTTGATTATCTGAAACATTAAAGTGTGACAAACATGCAAAAAAATAAGAAATCAGGAAGGGGGCCAACACTTTTTCACACCACTGTAGGTGTGTGGTCCGCCTTCACCAGACAGGCTAACCTTCACTCCCAATTAGTCTTGAGTGCCAAGGGTCCCATGGCTGGTTCACCAGTTGACCACTTTTGGTAGGTTTTAACCACTACATACCAGGAACATCCCAAGATCTGCTGTTTTGGAGATGCTCAGGTCACACTCACCTGATTAGCCATGAGAGCAGCTATGTGTGTAGTCTTTCCTCCAGGAGCTGCACACATGTCCAAGATCCTCTCACCAGGACAAGGACCCAAAACATGACCCACCACAACTGACGGGAGATTCTGCATACACACACACACACACAGAATGATTATTAATACGTGACAGATTATTGTTAGCCTTCCAAACATGCAAACATGAAATCTTACCTGTAGGAACACTTCACTTGGCAGCACGCCATCAAATGATGGGCTTTGATAAAGAGCATCCACCATCCTAACAGCAACGCCTCTAACAACACCAAAGAAGAAAACAAGAGATTATAAATATTCTAAGAAACTAAAAGGTTTATAAATAAGGAATCGCAAATCAATTACAATTAACCTCACTGGTCCTTCTGGACAAAAAATATCTGAACGGTTCATCACACACACGCCATTCCCCAGAAAGACCTTCTTGCCCTGGAAATCTTTAGCTCCTCGTGTGCACCTGCCCTCCACGTCTGAGAATACTGACACCTGGTCACCTGCCTTCATGACTGAGACATACAGAAAACACACACACACACACACACACACACACACACACACACACACACACACACACACACACCTTCCAATGTTAATAATGTATTTTATCCATTATGTTTTGAATACACTGTGTTGTAGATTATACTGAAAAGCAATCATTGTATGTGTAAGTTCTTACACTTGGGTGCACTGAGGACACCTGGAGCAAAGACATGAGCTCCTCTCAGTAAGGCATTGCCACACTGTGCACCGACGATCACCTCAGCGGTCAAAATACTGACATCCCTGAACACATCACAGAGCTGCACTTGAGTAAAACATTTATGCTACAGGAAAACAGCTCTCTCTCCCCCTCACACACACATATACATACATATACATATACAAAGAGGAAGGCCAAAGAGGAGGTATATGGATGGAATAAATGAGGATATGAAGCTAGTGGGTGCAAGTGTTGAGGATGCAGAAGATAGGGATAGGTGGAGAGAGATGATTCGCTGTGGCGACCCCTGAAGGGAGAAAAAGAAGAAGAAGAATGATGATGATGATGATGATGATGATGATGATGATGATGATATATACATATGCACGCATACATACACACGCACAATTGAAACCAGAAGAAAAGTAAACACACTGCATACACCTTGGTCATACATTTCATGTAAAGTGTGTATATATATTCAAAATTTTCTTAACTTTAATTATTAACTTGTCCAAAGTTTAAAAAAAAATAAACCATTTATCAAAAAAAAATACTTAATCTATGACAATGTACTAGTTAACCCTTTTTGTCTAAGTGACCCTCTTGGCTTGATGTAGGAAAATGTGTCTTAATACATGCATGTTATAAATGGCAACTTCAGTCACTTATTAGTTATCCAGTGGCTGAATCCCAAATGCTATTATAGTGGGCATATAGTACATATATACTGTTAAGTTATAATGTTTCATTAGATCTCGCTACCCTTGTCAGTTTTAAATTGCTGCAAGGCACCGTGTGATATGCTTGATAAAGATTGCTTAATCTTAATTACTTGACATGGTCACAGAACACCGCGCTCCTCACTGAACACATCCAGGTAAAACAATGCTATTGATTCCATTTTCGTTACTGACCACCAAAAGTCCAACAATAGAGAAAACTAAAGATTAAAACAGACAGTGCGTTCCACCATCCTTATTCCCAGTGAAGTCCAGCTTCTTTGTATACAAAGACGCTGGACATCAGGGTTTTTAAAGATGCTTTTTATCTGCCGACTTTTTCAGTCATAGATAAAATTTGCATTTCCCAGCCATTGATTCATGTTCACCCTAATGTCAATATACTACAGAAAAGTTACAGGAGCTGTGCCTGTCAAAATGAGTGAACCAATAGCGGAAAAAAGGGGAGGGGCTACAGCACTGTGTCGTATTTTGAATAAAAGGACTGTATTTGCGTTCTATCAAAAATAAGCACTTGAACTAGAATTAACCATTTTGTATTTATTGACCTTTTATCATTTAAGAACCTTTTTAAGTGTCACTATATAAAAGTGGCTATTTTCAAGGTTTTCCTGTGCTTATTTTTTTAAAAGGTCAAAGCACGTTGTACAAATCCTGCAACATACATGAATAATGAAATCCTACTAGAAAACTGGCTATTCATAATTATCCATTAAATAAACATCGAAAACTTTATCTATTTAATAGTGAAAATATAAATGGTTGCTTCCTGGCATTGTAACATCCTGTATCCATCGTTACATCTAAACATAAGTGTACTTGTAAATCTTCTCCCAGGAACGGAGTATGAGGTAATTACGTACCTCGGCCCTCTAACCGGCAGCAGCAGCACATCTGGAAGTTGTGGGTGAGGAAGGATGGGAGTGGAAACCCTGTCACTGTAACAACCGCTCACTTGTTGCTGAAAGACAGCAAGAAACCATCAGAGATAAAAGTGTCTAGAGTGATATGCTGTCAAAATAAGAGATCAATATTAATTCTCAAGCTTAAACAACATAATGTTCACAAGAATTACACAAACGTCTCATCAGTATATCTAAAAAAAACATTCCAATTCAGAAAATTCCAGATTAACAGTCAGTTACAGTTAGTTTCTTAAAGAAAATCAATTTATCAAAATAAATGATTAACGGTAGTAAGTCGATGATTGTATTGTCAGGTCAAGTCAACAGGTCTTGTGTAATA
The DNA here is from genome assembly GCA_033459395.1 of Hemibagrus guttatus. Taxonomy (NCBI): domain Eukaryota; kingdom Metazoa; phylum Chordata; class Actinopteri; order Siluriformes; family Bagridae; genus Hemibagrus; species Hemibagrus guttatus. The sequence continues at coordinate 26,309,566 of JAUCMX010000005.1, read as the reverse complement.
GTAGACCTCTGTGCCTGTCAAGATCAATAAAAGAGATTTGGCCTATGTACCTATCAGGTCCAGTGAAACAGGCATGGTCTCTCATCTGTCAAGCCCAGTAAAGTAGACGTAGAGTAGATGGCCTGAATCTCTGTAAAGCCCAGTGAAAGACGTGTGGCCAATTGTGTATGTCAGGGAACTGATAAAGGCATGGACACGTTCAGTAAAACATATTTGACCTCTGTGCCTTTCTGGTACATTAAAAGATTTGTGGCCTCTGTGCCGGACAAGTTCAGTGAAAGAGTTGTGGCTTCTCTGCCCATTAGGTTCATTGAAACTGTCTTGGCTCCTATAAATGTCAGGTACAGTAAAAGACTCATGCCCTCTGTGCCCGTCAGGTACAGTAAAAAGTCATGCCCTCTGTGCCCATCAGGTTCAGTAAAAAGCCATGCCGTCTGTGCCCATCAGGTTCAGTAAAAAGTCATGCCCTCTGTGCCCATCAGGTACAGTAAAAAGTCATGCCCTCTGTGCCCATCAGGTACAGTAAAAAGTCATGCCCTCTGTGCATGTCAGGTTCAGTAAAAAAAGTCATGCCCTCTGTGCCCGTCAGGTTCAGTAAAAGAGTTGTGGCCTCTGTGCCCATCAGGTCCATTGAAAGTGTCATGGCCTCTGTACCTGCCAGGTCCAGTAATAGAGGTGTGGCCTCTGTGCCTGTCAGGTTCAGTGACAGCGCTGCAGTCTTTGTGCCTATCAGTCCTGCCTGTTTACACAGTACTGTCCAACGCTGCATCACACAACAGCTCTAATTCACATGATGCTGAAATACCAATTAGATTAAATGTTATCTTTAATCACTTATGATATATTAGCAACGAGCATTTCTTATTGGAAGAATAGATAAACACTCTGTGAAAAATCCCCTTTGGCTCCACTATAAGAGTCAGATCAACTTAAATCTGCATGAATGCAATCTTTTCATAGTAGTTTCATGTGTCCTGTCTGCTGTATCATGTGAGTTCCTGAATTAGATATGCAACCAAAATGTGGTCATGCAAGTGTAACAAGAACAGTCAGATCAGAACTTGTGATTTTTAGTGGAGGGGTACATCACACTTCACTGCACATATTGCTACTGGCTTCTTTCCCACACCCACACGTCTCTCAGCACAGAACTGTCACTGCCTCACAAGCGGACTGTTTTTTTTGTTCTTGTCCACAACACACATGGGAGGGTACACGTGACTTCATTGGTTTCTAAAATGTGTGTGTGCAAGTCTGATTATATACTTCCAAAGCACTTTATTCATGCCTTTATTTGATCAGCCAATCATGTGGCAGAGGTAGAACGTATAAAATCATGCAGATAAGGGCCAGCAGCTTTAGGTAATGTTCACATCACCCGTGTCAGATGGGTTGGTTTGAGTATTTCAGAAACTGCTGATCTCCTGGGGCATGAAAAAAAAAAAATAAAAATCACCTGGTCTTTTTCCAGTCTTCAGCTGTCTATTATCGCCGAGTCTGTGACCATGACAGCGCCAGATTCTTGTTCTTGGCTAACAGGAGTGGACACTAATGTAGTCTTCTGCTGTTGTAGCTCGTCCACCTCAAGGTTCAGCGTTTGGTGCATGCTAAGATGCTTTTCTGCTCACCGTGTTTGTAAAAAGTGATTATATGAGTTACTATATCCTTCCTTGCATCTGTCCATTTTCTCCACCCACAGAACTGTCAGTCACTTGATGCTTTTTGCACCACTCTGTGTAAATTTCAGAGACTGTCATGTGTGAAAATCAGCAGTTTCTGAAAAACTGCAACTAAAAATCGTGCCACAGTTAAAGTCACAGAGATCACACTTTTTCTCCGGTCTGATTTTGATGAGAACATCAACTGAAGCTCTTAATCTGAATAACTGTACATTCGGTGCTGCTGCGATATAATTGGCTGATTAAATAACTGCTCGAGTGAGTAGGTCTGGAGGTTCCTAGTAAAGTGCTCAGTGAGAGTACTGTTACCAACACACACTTGTGCAATGTGCTGCTCCAGCCTGTGCTGAATGTCCTGTAGCGAGTGCGTGTGTGTGCTGGCTCTCAGGCAGGTGAGTGATGGTGGGTGGGACAGACAGGACAGCAGCGAATCAAACACTCTCTCGGCCTCCTCCTTTCCAAATTCAGACACGAGCTGAAGGAAAAAGAGAGACACAAACAAGATATTTATCTTAATTATTCTTTATTATTTACTCTTGTTCATCTTAAATTTGAAGATGTTATCTTCTAACGCTAAACTTCTGTGTAAGTTTATCGCAACAGAGATAAAAAAAAAACGTCTCACGCTGAGTCCTGACTCATTTTATATCAGAGTTTGCAGCGATAAAATTATTCATTTGTTTATACTGAAAATATCCCATAAAGTTGATTTCCATGGAACACCAGTGTACTGCTATAGAGAGCTCCACTACACTTTCCTTTAGAACGTTTCTCCCATTCATCAAATTCCAGGTTGGATGGGAAGCATTGGTGCACACACAGTGGGTCTGAAATGTGCGTACACAATCTCCCAAGCAGAAACTGAGGTTTATAATGAAACACTTAGCGGGAAATTGAGCGTATATTTATGGAAGCTTTGACCCATGTGTAGCGCCATCCACATTTTAGAGAAAGTGGGAATTAGCGACACACTGTGGACATGTCGAGAATTACAGCTAAATGTGCGAATCACATATCACGCGTCATATCAAATTATACAGAGCAGTTACTATAGAGCTGCATGATCTGATATGAAGCGTATCGTGTCGATGACACACATTTAACGGTCTCTTTCTATGTATTAATATACATTGCTCCAATTAATGTGAAATGTAATTTCACACATTTCCAGATGTTTTAATAAGCTACATAAAGATCTAATGGCACAATGTCATTTTGGTATTTTTAGAATATTATATGAATTGAACAACAATGCAAGAGCATGTTTTAGAGATGACAAAGTTTCCTCATCGTAATGATGGGCTAATGAGCGGATTTCATTTTTAAAAATTATATTTCAAGTTGGGGGCACGGTGGCTTGGTGGTTAGCACATTTGCCTCACACCTCTAGGCACTATGTAGATGGTGCCTGGATGGACATCATGGACACTGGAAGAGGATGAAAGTAGAGAAGGTACATATGTCAGGGTTGGGGGTTCGGTTCCTGCCTCCGCCATGTGTGTGTGGAGTTTGCATGTTCTCCCCATGCCTCGGAGGATTCCTCCGGGTACTCTGGTTTCCTCCCTCGGTCCAAAGACGTGCATTGTAGGTTTATTGGCATCTCTAAATTGTCCGTAGTGTGTGATTGCGTGAGTGAATGAGAGTGTGTGCGCCCTGCACTCCGTACAGGATGTATCCTGCCTTGATGCCCAGTGACGCCTTAGATGCACAGGCTCCCCGTGACCCGAGAGTAGATTGGATAAGCGGTAGACAATGAATGAATGAATGAATATTTCAGGTTGATCCCAATTTTAGAGAGACCAATGCACATGTGTCTATTTACAGCTATTTAAGCACCATCATGTCAGCTATATTGATTGGCATAATTACACAAACAGTGGGTGATGCGGCCAAGAAGAAAGCAAAATGTGCAGCAGTGTCCATTTATTTTGAAAGGATTATGTTGCATAAAATTAAATAGAAATTAGTGATGGCAGTGCTGGGGTCCTGTCTGTCCTATTCCTATCGGTTACATGTTGGAACAATGGGGAATACACACTAGATAGTGGTGAATACACAACCTTTTTATTTTTAACCTTAGAAACACCTCACAACTTTTCCCTTTACACTTACCTTCAACTAGATTTAGTCTCAGACTACACCTAAATGGTGCAAAAGATTCAACATAGAACTTTCACACATTTTACATCCAGCCTCGTCTTACAACTGAGTGTACATCCATCAGTCCATCAGGCCCTTATTGAGTAATTGGGCTTGACTGTAGCAAGGCAAAACCTCTTTAAGGACATTTGAGAAACTTGAGAGGAACCAACTTCAAAAGGAAACCCACCCACAACAGATTGTAAATGATTACTCTTTCATAACAAATGCATTACTCTTCATTAACATCATATACGTTCCAAATGATCAGAAAATGTTCAGGGTATACAAGATAGTCTTTATGATTACAGCAGCTGTAGACTGTAGAAGGTAAAAGTAAACAAAAGTTTGCGTGTGAGATTATCCACTGAAGAAAGGCTGAAACTTGGGAATATTTTTTATTTTGATTTTCTTCTTTTTTTTTTTTTTTTTTTTTTTTTTTTTTTTTAGAAGTCTTTAAGGTAATGACCATTTTATATATATACACATTGAAGAAGAAGAAGAAGTTGCTTTCGGCTGCTCCCTGTTCGGGGTCGCCACAGCGGACCGAGTGGTCCGCACAACAACTTGGCACAGGTTTTATGCCGGATGCCCTTCCTGCCGCAACCCTCCCATTTTTCCGGGCTTGGGACCGGCACTGCATCCAGTGGCTGGGGTTGAGGCATTGGCTGGAATCGACCCCGGGCCTTTCGCATGATAGGCGAGAAACCTACCACTGAGCCACCAATGCCTCTTTATATATATACACATTAATAATAATAATAATAATAATAATAATAATAATAATAATAATAATAATAATATTATTATTATTATTCATTTATTATCCATTTTATTTATACAGTATGATATAGTTGCAAAGGCCAGCAACTGTATAATACATACATGACATTTTTCTGCTCCATTCAACATAGTAAACATAATAAGGACAGCTTTGAATTTTCAGAACTACAATCCTACCTCTTTGTTGGTGTAAACATTTTGAAGATATTCCTGCACTTCAGATCTGAAGGCTATCTGAGGGAAAACGCTCTTGTTTACCACAGACATGATGGACACTGGAAGAGGATGAAAGTGAAGAAGGTACATAGGTCATGTGTAAATAAATATAGACTTTTAGTTTATTCTCTGAAGTGATGAATCGATACTGACTTAAGAGCATAGATTAGAGCAAGTGATTACTGACTTAAAAGCATTTGCTTCTCTTTCTGATCTGAATCTAATCTGGATCTGAATGTTATGAATGAATGAAGCACATGCCTGCTCCTGACAGCTTATTCTGCGTGTACACACACACACACACACACACACACACACACACACACACACACACACACACACACACACACACACACACACACACACACAAAATACTTGAAGTTAATGACTATCTAGACAAACTGAATTCACATTTAAAGCACTGCTGTTTCATTACAAACTCTACTTACCCAGAGTCTTGCTTCTTTCAGTGCTCAAGGATAAGTTAAAACATTTTTACTTCCCATATTAGGTCACGCCCACGGTCACGTTATATCCGTAAACGTCATGAAGGGTCATAGTTCAAACCCAGGCTTAACGGGAAATGTAGTTCTACAGTTACATCTTACACGTCATATCAAATTATTAAAAATTACAACAGAACACGGCTGTTTGGAGTCCTTTGGTGCCCTGCTGTTTTATAGCTGTCTTATCAGGCAGTGCTTAGGTATCTACGAATGTGCTTTTAATGAAACGGTTTAAATCCGACCAGATTAAGTCACCTCAGAAGGCAACAATCTAGATCAGTGTTTTCCTCCTTACAAATACGGCCGTATAAGATAGAATTTTCACGTTTCATCAAGGAACATCAGCTAGATTATTTAAAAAATGAAAAAATAAAATACTTTTATTTTTAAAAATCGTTGTTGTGCATAAGAACTATAGACCGTAGACCCTTTCAATATGGCGGACCCGTTGACGTATCGCATATAGATGTGTCGTTCTGAAAAGAGTCGGCTCGTTGAGACGGACAATTTAGATTCATGTTAAGAGCAGACTCGTTTTTGTGTGTGTATATATAAGCCACCTTTTGTTCCCTAAGAAATAAATGCAAGCAATGCTGTTACTCTGCAGTGGTTGAAGATTCAAATAGCAGGCTAGTAGTTATCTAGACAAATATAAATGAATCATTTTTAATGCTGCACTAACAAAGCAGGCAATAATGCATGAATGCGTACTGCATTAATGAACTTTTGTAATAAAAAATGGATGTTCTATAATTAATTATATTGACTTAAATATTGAAAAGTAATGTTATAAATAGGAATAAGTATTAGTATTTAACTTTAAACTTTATAATTTGTTTCTATATTTCTATACCTCTGTAAAGCTGCTTTGAGACAATATCCATTGTTAAAAGCGCTACTCAAATAAATTGAATTGAAATGTTGTGTTTTTGATCATACTGAATTACTGTACGAGTTCATGAAACAATCTCAAACATGCTCAGGCAAAGTAAAATAAGCTCGGGTCAAATTCTTACAAACGTTGTTTTGTAAGAAAAAAACATCAACGTGTCATTTGGGAGTCGACTCTACCTGTTGAGATTAGCCGAATGATCCGACTCTTCTATCAGTCCACGGTCTAATGAATGGTTTTGTCACACGATCGTTCACTTTTAGCCAATCGTAGGTCAGGAGGCGGGATTACATCTAACCAATCGTAGCGCAGGAGGCGGGCTATGTGGAGTATATTCGTGTGGGGAAAATAAGGCGTTGGGGGATGGTGGTGTGCTAGTGTGTACAGCTGTGCGCTCGTCAGATATCTAAACAGTGCGGCTGCTTACTGCCCGCTTAACTACGGCGGGTTAGTTTTGTATGCAAACTTTCCCCCTTTTACTCAGAGAGGGGAAAGTTTTTCACGCCTGACTTAACGCACGGTTTTCTCTCCAAGAGGCTCCTCGTGTTCGCCTTTGTGCCAACGGTCAGTCCATACTGGAGACTGGGATGTGACTGTAGCGGATTACAGAGGCAGCTCGGTCAGCGGTACTGTGTGTGAGGGACAGAGAGAGAGAGATGTGGAGGCAGCGCCGGCTTTTGACACACAGAGGACAGAAACTCAAGTGACTTACCTGGCTGAGGTTTAAACATATTTTCCACAGCGCAGAGAGTCGGCTCATTACTCCCCGGACTGCTGAGATGGGCTTTATGGAGCTAGCGTAGCCGGATCGACGTAGCGGGTTAGCAAGGAAGCGCTGCACAGGCCGCTAGTTCACTCCGGAGAGCTTGTGAGAATATAAATAAATAAATAAATAATCATGGGTCTGATTGTGGCCAAACTGTGGAGCTTTTTCTGTAATCTAGGTAAGTTATGATCGTGTGATGTAGCTGGTTAATAACTTATGGTGCTAACGGTACCAGTCCAGCTGTGTGTGTGTGTGTGTGTGTGTGTGTGTGTGTTACAGTATGCAGCATCAGCCGCAGTTCTATAGCTAGCTTAATTGAGCTAACCTGAGCTTAGCGAGCGTATACTTTTTCCAATTAAATTTTAAACGAGTTGAAAATGGTTAAAGGGCAGTGTTATTGTTTTCTTAATATCGATAAACCGCTATTTATTCACATTTTCGGCGCGTTTTGTATTCGTTTAGACATAACCAACACACCGGCTAACGGATTGAGGCGTTCATTTGAAGGTTGCCGTTGTTAAACGCCTGATGGGGCAACTCATGATCATTTTACCCAAATACTCCGTGTCTGATGTGTGCAAATATCATAAAATATCATATAGTATAACTGACGTGATTGAGACTAAGTTTAGACTTGAACAAACAGGTGTTTAATGTCAACTCAATAACGACAAATGCACAGATCAGCTTCAGCCAACAGGTAGCACACAGCTTCAGTGGATTTGTGCATCAATGTAAAATTCTCTAGTTCAAGCTTTATTATTATTATTATTATTATTATTATTATTATTATTATTATTATTATTGTGTTTTAACAGCAGTGTGCTGGTTTGAAATTGTTAGAAAACAATAACCCAGGCTTAAGTATCACCTTTATTGTTTTTCCACAGTGGTGTTAAAACCTAGCTTTGTACAAAAGTATGTTTGCACATCCATGTGATGTGCTGCATGTACTGTGCATCAGTATTTATCACGTTATAAGCCAAAAGAAAGGCTGTGTGTAGCTGAAAATATTATTTTTTTTTGGTTGTTGTTGTTGTTGTTGTTGTTGTTGTTGAGAAGTAGAATGTACTGTGTTTACAGCGGTAGAGGTTTACACAGCCAAGGGTTTTCAGCATCATCCGAGTCCCTTTCTCAATAAATAAAGGTTACTGTAGTGTGAATTTGGGCTGTGTGATGTGGCGAAATATATCGTATGACAATAGACAAATGTCTGTTGTTCGCTAGGTATTTTGTTATATCGCAAAATCCAATTTCACCTGGTTTACGCCACTGAAGCTATGTTCACACCTGAGATTTTTATCACTGCAAAGTCACCAGTTGGTGGTGTTGCAACTGGTTGCCATAGTAACAGTATTTTTCAGTGGTTGGTGCAACTAGTTTTCTACTTGGTAGACAAATGAATTTTATTGTTGCTAAAGTGAAACGTTCTGAAATATATGCATCATATCATCCGAGATGAAGGTGACGCAGCGTGTGCTCTCTCATCAGCAACAGTTGCTGTCAATCATGTCGTCAGCGCTCACTGAAAATGAATACATTTTGCAAAAGCCACTTTTCAGCTGAGTTGCATCACTAATATCAGAGCTTGATGTGGTGGTGTTTTGTAACAAATACAAAAACAAGCATGGAGGAGTGTGACAAAGATCGAAACTCCCCACAGCACTCCGGCACGATGCAGACGTCGGCGCAACTAAAATATGGGGAACTTGTACATAAAAATGCTTCTGTCACCTGGATGTGGTTTGGGTTTTGACAAAATAAAAAGACAATCCTTTGTAAGGTTGCCACAGACCAGTAATGAATGCATGCATCATGTTGTTTTTTATTTACATTTTTTTTAAAGAGAATTATTTTCATCAATTTGAGAAAAAAAAAGTAATATAGTGTCATTTCAAGATATGAAATGAACCATATCAAATAAGATTTTGTCCATATCACCAAGTCCTAGTGCTATTTAGTCTGTGAGGAAAGTGTTTTGAGGAGTTCCAGTCGAACACACATGATTCTGGTACAAGATGAATGTGTGAAAATGAAGATGGTAACAGACTGATAAGGAATTGCTAAACTAATATAGGAAAAACACAGTACTATAGAGTGAGTAAGAACTGATTTCAGGTTCAAATCTCGTCCGCTGCAAGTGAGTCTAATCCTTTAACTCTGTTCTTTTAATCCTGTTGCATACAGTAGTTTGGGGCGTCGAGTGTCAAGTTCTTTTCTATGGAAATGTGGAAGGTGAAAAGGTCAGCGTGTCCCACACCCCCACAGTGCTTTTGTGTCTCCGAACAGATGCTGGGCCTTTTTCTGACTCAGGATGTGACAGAAGGCCCGGTGTCTTGGGTGACCCGGTGAACTAAACGCCCATGAGGAAGGCATTTTCCTTCCATATTGTCTTCCCATGACGTTATTCATGGATGCGTGCACAGCCGGCGATCCTGTCAGGACAAGCAGATGTGAGCCACAGACATCTCAAGAGAACGTAGAGTTGCTGCCTAAATCCTTTCAAATGTCACTGGGAAGTTGTTACTTCCTAAAACATGAAGGGTTCAAATCTATGTTTACTGACCTGATTGTTCAATTAGAAAGTTGCATTAGTGTATGAGGAGTACCACATTGGTCTGCTAATGACTTTTATTTTTTATTTATTAATGGTATAGCACACAATTCAAACACAAATAGTTACAAGAAGTGTCGTGAAATATTTGCAAGACATGTTAGTTCCTGTTATCGCATGCGTTATAGCAAGTAATGATCGTCCTATAGTGAGAATCGTACTCACTCCTTTTATAAATGTTAAACAGACTATTACACACACACAGTGTGATTGTGACTGCTCAGCTGTAGGGAGACTGGTTCAACTTCGTGAACAAGAATAGAAGTTGTCTGATTTTTCATCTCTGGGTTTAGATAAGGTTCACGGCATCGAGCCAAGTCTGATGCAGAATGCTTCCACTTCATTGCTTTTTCCCCAGGATAAGAGGTTTAGACTGGTGTTTTCAGTTCATTACACTAAATAAACAGGCGTAGTATCTGAAACTACCACAAGCTGATTAGTAGACGTTCCGTGACGTGATATATTTAAGTATTTTTATTGAGCTAGCTATTCGACTAATCCGGTTCTGTGAAACGCAGAAAACAAAGCGTGCAAGCTCTGCAAGTACATTCTGTTCTCCTTCTCATTTTTGTTCGAGCACATCTCCGAAGGGCAATTTGTGGTAGTTTTGGCGTAATTCCCCGGAGCTGTCTGGTTCATTTGGTTTTATATAGTTGATGGAATCAAAGTCCCAGTGTGGGTCAGTCAGCCTAGAGGAAGTAATACTGCTACAGTTTCCTGTATGGCATTGTGCAGCTGTCTAAACCCAGCATGCTGTGTGTCCTCACTTCCTTCCGTCAGTCCACATCTAAAAGCAAAGGGCAAAAAGCCAGACTACTTCTGCTCCGTTTTTTTCACACAAACTTTTTTTTTTCCACAGGAATGCCAACTTTGATCATGGGCTGCCTGTGAACAGTTATGCTTTTTTTGAATAACATGTGTCTCTGTGTGCGTCTCTGTCTCTGTGTCTCTGACTTTGTGTGTCTGTGTCTCTGTCTCTGTGTTTGTATGTGTGTGTCTCTGACTGTGTATGTGTGTCTCCATCTCTCTGTTGGTGCGTGTCTCTAATTTTGTCTCTGTGTGTGTGTGTGTCTCTGGCTTTTTGTGTGTGTGTGTGTGTGTGTGTGTGTGTGTGTGTGTGTCTAGCAAGCTTTGTGTGTTATGTAAAAGCTGAAATAATGAATAATACGTTGACTAAAGCCACAGATTGAGACAGGATGTAGACTTGCTCTGAATTGAAGGAAATGACTTAGTGCCACATAAAGTTTCATTCTCTAGGCACTAGTGAAGCTCTTCATTTCAACTCTACCCCAGATCTTTCACAGTCCATGTACTACAGTGTGTACAAAAACTACTCGAATTTCTGTAATGAAATTGGTGAAAAACCCTTATTTTAAACTACTACTAGTAAAGTCACTTATTTTATTACTCTCTGTGATGCCGGAACGTGTGTTTAGCTGATGTGAAACTAAGAGAGCTTTGGCTGTATGTTATGATATCACGTGACTATGACTTATCAGCCCAAGTCTGCAAAGAAATTGCAAGCTCTTCAGAATATTGTGGTGTGTGCTAGGCTTTGTGTTCATTTCTGCAGCTACAAAATCGTGATCTAGTGCAGTATCAACATCCAGTCGTGTCCAGGTCTGAGGCCACACGGAAAATCTGGGAGGTTTTCATTTAGATTTTAAATTTGATTGGGAATTAATGAAATGATCAGAGATTTAGAAAGGAAATGTTCAGTATCTTGAATGTTAGAATATTCATGATTGTGTACATTTTCAGGTGATAATTTTCCAGATTTTGACAATTTTCAGGTAGATTTGTGATATTTAGCATGTTAACGATTGTGTACAAAAGGTCAGGGGTTTTTTTGGTCCCTTCCATTGAAGCATGTGTCCAGGATTTAATCCAACCCTGAGTAAAAAAAAAAAAAAAAAACCTCTTGTTTTATTCAAACCTGTGGGAGACTTGTGAAGTCTATGTCATTAAAGCAAACGCCAAGAAATTCTGATACTCGTGTGAATGTTTCTAAGACTTTTCTTATATAATTTGTAAAATAAAAATATTTGTAGTAAATTAGATAAGGAAGCAATTTTGCTCTAAGACTTTTCTACCCTACTGTATGTTACAAAGCTACAAAACCACCCATCTGACCACAAGTCATGTGTCCTTTGCCTAAAATGAAAACTCTGGAGTAAAATGATTGTATATGAAATGCAGAGTCTCACAGTCTGTAGAAGTTTTATATTTTTGTGTGTGTTGTATCTTGTAACTGTCTAAGCTGATGAAACAACACAAGAATTTCCCTCATGGGATCAATAAAGTATCTGTCTGTCTATCTGTCTATCTAAAACAACTCTTTGCTCATCACTATTTCTATCGCCTTTTTATCAAGCTTAAAGGGTGCAATGTGTAAGCAAAAAGGCACTGTTGAGATCAAGCACTTCAGTTAGTTTCACAAAGCGACTCAGAAGCTACATATAGAAACAAATAATGTTTAAAAAGTCATGCTGGAGCGGAGTGGCTGGACCAGGTGCTGTTTTGAAGGAGGAGGGCTTGCGTACTACATGCCACTACCACATGCCATGTGCTCAGGTCATCTACAGCCAGAAATTAGCAGCTCTCACTTAAAAAAAAAAATAAAAAGCGCACATGGGTTTAATCCGTCTTCTCATAATATTTTGCTCTCCGCTCTGCAGAACACAAGGTGATCATCGTGGGTCTCGACAATGCTGGAAAGACGACCATTCTTTACCAGTTGTAAGTAACGCTTGATTTATCTTAAAGCGATGATTCTCACAAAAAGAGCGTGTTGAAGCAGAGCTCCTGTTTTTCTCACACAGCCTGATGAAAGAGGTCGTCCACACGTCTCCGACCATCGGCAGTAACGTTGAAGAGATCGTCGTGAAGAATACACACTTCCTGATGTGGGACATCGGTGGCCAGGAGAGTCTGCGGTCTTCTTGGAACACCTACTACTCCAACACCGAGGTACACTGTCAAAATGACTCTCCATCAACATACTGATTACAGTCTCTATGTAGACTGAACACACTTGAGCTCATCGACAGAGCTTTTTTTCTATTGCTCTTATTGTTATTTCAGTACTTTCTGAAAAACAAATGCAGTCACAGTATCTTAGTGGTTAGCACATTTACCTCAATTCTGGGGTTGCGGGCTTTGATTTGGGTGGGGTGGGGTGGGGTGGTATGCAAGGGGGTTGTGTGCCTGTTCTCCTCGTGCTTCTGGGGTTTCCTCCAGGTATTCTGCTTTCCTCCTCTAGTCCCAAAATATACACTGTAGGCTGATTGGCAACTCTAAATTGTCCAGTGTGTGTGTGTGATTGTGCCTGGTGATTAGTTTGCACCCCGTCCAGGGTGTCCACTGCCTTGTGCCTTAAGTCCCCTGGGATAGACTCCAGGTTCCCTGTGATCATGAGTCGCATAAATGGTACAGAAAATGAATCGAAATTACATGATCTGACATGTAATTGTATGTGACATGTCTGAAGTAATGAAAATTGTTGCATAACAAGTATTCAGATTATTTGATAAATAAAGATGGAACCAATTTTATACAGATTATTATTATTATTATTATTATCATTATTATTATTATTATTATTATTATTATTATTATTATTATTAATGCGAAAAGTTGATGTGTGTTGTGGAATAATGAGCAATAACAAAATACTAACTATATAATGGTGAATTTATATGGGCAACGAATTTTTTAGTGAGGTTTTTCCAATTGTGCTGTTAAAGCAAGTTCTGACATGCAGGAGCTGACTAGTGGAGTAGCTACTGTAAGCGAGTGCATCATGCTGTACTATCACATTGATGAATGCTGTGAACTTTGTCCATCCAAAGCCCAGATGTTGTGTGCATGCGTACAGCAGACCCTGAGGTTGAAGTTGACCATCTCACAAAGAGGCCTGAGTGAAAGGACTTCACAGCCATTCAGCCATAACAATTTGTGTGTGAGAGGTCGAAATGGTGGGGGCTGCTACTGAATGCTGTTCCAGACCAGTGCGCACACACACACACACACACACACACACACACACACACACACACATACTCTCATGCACATGTGCTGGCAAGCAAGGACATGCAGGGCAACCCTCATAGACCTGTTTTCAAATGCAAGGCCCTCTTCATTCTGACTAGCATTTTTACAGCGCTAACTGTAACATGAGTTTTCGATAACATTGTAAGCTTTTATATCTGTCTTGTCTGCAGTTCATCATCCTGGTAGTGGACAGTACAGACAGAGAAAGGCTTGCTATCTCTAAAGAGGAGCTGTACAGAATGCTGGCACATGAGGTAAAGCCATACACACAGACTAACTCTTTTTCCGTGCTTGTGTATAGCTAAGAGTTTATTCGGCATCTTTTTTCAGCCTCATTTCAGTTTAATGCAATAAAAAATCTGAAACTAAACTAATCTGTTGAATTCTAAACCCTAGACTTGTGTAGTTTATGCTGGTGTTAGTCTTAATTCTAAATGTGCTTCATCAGGCAGGCTGCTATTTCAAGTTGCTGTATTTTCTATTTAATTTCTAACATTTTACTGATTAAGTAACTATATTTGCATACTGTTTGTAGTCAAAAATAACACTTGCTCTCTCTCACGCTGTTTCTCGCTCTTTCTCAGGATTTGCGTAAAGCCGCAGTATTGATTTTTGCCAATAAGCAGGATATGAAGGGCTGTATGTCTGCAGCAGAGATTTCCAAATACCTTACTCTCAGCTCCATCAAAGACCATCCATGGCACATTCAGTCCTGCTGTGCTCTTACTGGAGAAGGGTGAGGCTCACACACTCGTACACTACACCATACACTATGTGGACACCTGATCATCACACTTTTATGTAACCTCTAGACTTATGTTCAGGCTTTCCACTAGATTTTGGTTGTGAGGAGTTGGTATATTCAGCCACAAAATCATTAATGAGGTCAGGTACTGATGTTGGATAAGAGAGCCGTCGTTTTATTTTATACTGTTGTGTCAAACTGGAGCAGGTTTGGGCTTCTTAGTTGCACTGCATCATATAAAGACATTCTATATAATATTTTGCTTCCAACTTTGTGGTAACAGTTTGGGAAAATACCACATATACATTATAGTTAGGCGTCTACATTCTTTTGGATAAATTGTGTATTTAATTGAAATTAGTGCACACCACATATGATGATCGGGCATGAGAACCTTTTAATGTAGGAGCTTTGCATTTTCAAGTGTTTTTACTTTTGCTCCCACATTTCCACACGATTTCCTGAAACTACCCATTATTCCGCCTGATGACCAGTGGGTTAGTACATTTTTTACTTAAACTGATCAACAAAGATTCTCATTTAAAATTAGTTATTTTATTCCTTAAATTTTTTTTTATGCCATTTGTACCTCTAAAGCTTTGACAAAACAAAAGTCGTATACAAGTGCATGTACAAACAAAGTGCATGTCTAATATGCTTGTATTTTTCTTTCAGTCTGTGCCAGGGCCTGGAGTGGATGACCTCAAGGGTGGGACTCAGATAGCCTCCAACTCCTTTACAGGACTGGCTTAATTTACAGCTTTCACCACAAACATCTGGCAGCAACTCGGCCTCATCCCATTGGCTGCTTTTATTATTGTTATTGTTATAATTATTTGATTTTAAGTTCATGATCAATGTTCAACCTCTCTGGACACCTACCTCACCTCGGAATGACTGGATGTTGGTTGATTTGATTGGATGGACATTTCGGTTTTTCAAGTTTAATCATGCGAGTGAAAGAAGCGGAAACGCACAGCATCTGAAATGTTACTGCTTACCGAGAGGCAGGAGACTGCGTGCATTGAACTCAATTTTTTGGAAAAGTTCTCTGTTCTGGTTTAGGAAAGTTGGGGACTGTGGTGTATTTTATTGGACATCATATTTTAGTGGTCTTTTTTTTTTTTTTTATGGTCAATTCATGGGTCAGGGAAATCTGTTTCTTGTTTGTGTTGGTTGGGAGCTTACAAAGGGTGTCTTTGACAAACGTGAAAACCACTACATATCATGAACACATTACGTATCATGTCGCATTACCTCAGTCAGCACTACAGGCACTCGAGCAGCCATCATTTCCCCAGCCTGCTGCAGCTACTGCATGACCACTGAAATGTGGGAACAGGTTGGGGCAGTAATAGAGATTTCTTTTTCCTTTCTTTATCTCCTGTTATTTAAGGTCCTCAAACAAACAAACCCCTCCCCCAATGAGCTGTTACATAAAATGTGCTGATTTTCCAAGCGTGAAATGTAATTACATTGAGGACTGGTAACAAAAATGTATTCCTTAACTGACATGAGGCTGAAAAATGGATTATGGAAACACTTGAAAGTTGAAAGCTAGTTGTATTGTTTCAATATTTCAGGTACCAGTTTGTATTATTTTTATACTGGTAATTCATATGCTGCATCTAAATGCTTTTACTTAGACGTGTGTGTGTGTCGGGCTAGTGAGCAATTTCTCACTAAAAGTCTGTTTTAAATAATGGATGCAAACCAAGAAGCAACTTCAAGAACACTTTTGAACAATGTAAGTGTTCTTGAGAAGATTCCTCTGTGATTTCAAAAGATTGGCTGAACAGCAGGAAACCATGCATATATGAAATATTACCTTTTTTTTTTTACATAGTTTCTGGAACAACCTGTTTTGTGGGAATATGTCTAGATGCAAAGACACATTTTGAACTGAAATTAAAATCCGAGTGAGTTGATCCCACGCAGGAACCAGATGTTTTATGCTGACTTTGGAAAACTCAGCCTCAGCCTTCATAGGAGTTCACAGGTATGCTGTTGTTATTATTAACATAAGTAAGGCATTGAGCTGTGCATTCCTCTGCTTTCATTTCTTTAACACCTAAAACTATGCTGCCTGCTTAAACACCAAACAGTACAGATCTGGAAATCAGTGATGGTTTTTCCTCACTACCAGTAACTGGTTTTTAATTGTATGGTTTCAGCCTGCATGCATAATGTGTGTGTGTGAGAGTGTGTAATAAATAAATATATATATATATATATATATATATATATATATATATATATATATATATATATATATATATATATATATATATATATATATATATATATATATATATATATATATATATATATATATATAATTTGTTGTTGAATGGATTGTGAGAGAAAACAAAAGGGTCAAAGTTCATAAAGTTGGCTGTTGGCAGGCACACATTCATTACTTTGCAGTTCCACTGATTCCTCATTTCATCAGTTAGTGAAATCTCAGACGTGCCATTTCCACATAAGCAGGAGAAATATGTATCAACATTTTATATTTCTGTAATTTTTATAATAAATGCTTTTATTTTGAACTTGTCTTTGTTGTGTGTCTGACATTTTGAACTGTGTAACTTTGCAAAAGCTGCGTAACTTTGCCAACTTTAGGGATCTGGGATCATGCTGCAAAAATGTATACACGTTGCAGATATTGATTTATTTTTTAAACTCATCATTACAACTCTTCAATTGACCACATACTCTACCTGCACATAGGGTTTCGCGTGTGTTGGCCCTCTGACTCGTACGCATGTTGGACTCCTTGGTCCGTGTTGTGGAAATTAGACATGCATTGTAATTAGGCTCTGGCTCTGGAGGATATCCTGGGAGTCTGAGGCAAGAATACACCCTGGACATGAGTTTTGGGGTGGTTAGAGGAAGCCTATAGGTAGAACAGGCAGGAACCAGAGCCATAAGGAAGAAATACTGCCTACTGAAACACTGAAAAGCAAGATCTGTAAGTGGACATAAAACACTTTTGTTTTGGGTCAGGAAGAAAAGTCACAAAATGGAGAAAAACAAAGATGTTACAAAGATGAGAATAAGTAAAAAAGCAAAACACTGCAGAACATCTGTGTGAGTGGTCATTTCTTTAGTTTTTCCTATTTCAAGATTACAATAAACCAAAAATTAAACTTTTTTTTTTAAATAAAATTTTTGACTCCTTTCACGCTGAAGTATTTTTCTCCGGAGAGATCTCTGGAAAGATCTTCTGTTCAAAGATAATTTTTCAAATAAACACATTTGATTATATTTATTTAAGGTATTTCTACTTGCTGAAAGTAAGTACAAAAGTATAAAGCATGATCCTGCACATCCCTACACTACACTTGTATAAAAAATTTATCACACTAAACAAAAGGCTGAGAAATTACCCATATACTGTTACAAACCAATAGTGGGTAAATGTATATTAGCCATTGAGAACAATAAAAGAGACATCCCACATTTATAAAAAGAAAAATGTTTAAAACATTAAGTAAAGCACTTTGGACTGATGAAGTGTTGGCTCCTGTGCTGCTGACCCATTCCAGTGAGCTGTATAAAGGATAAATAACGTTGGCAGGAACTGAGTTCAGTGTAAAAAATAATCCTCTTCTCTGTTATTGCCTTCAGAGAGTCAAAGCTTCACTTAAATTCAGACTGACTTGAGTGACAAGTATAATTCCACAGAACACACTCACACACACACCTATGGGCAATTTGGAGTAGCCAGTCCATGTACTGACATGTTTTTGGGAGGTAAGAAGAAGAGTCTTACAATATTAAACTTGGCTTCAGTTAAAGCAAAGAGTAAACCGGAGTACCCGGAGTAAACCCCAGAGGCACGGGGAGAACATGGAAACTCCACACACACATAGCGGAGGTGAGAATCGAACCCCCAACCCTGGAGGAGGAAGTGTTAACCACCAAGCCACCATTGCTGTTCATCAGTTTGGGAAGGGTTACAAAGCTCCAAACAATTTAAAGTTCACGATTCTACAGTGAGAAGGACTGTTTCCAAACGGAGAAACTTTAAGACAGTTGTCAATATTTCCAGGAGTGGGATTCCCAGGAAATTTAGACCATTTATTGCTCATAGATCTAAAGAAAAACTCATGAGCTAAATCACATGAAATGTCCCATTAAATCTTAACACAATACAATCAGAACAAAATGACAACCCAATCAGAAAAAAACTGAACAAATATGGAAGTGTGGCTAGAAAAACCTCCAAAAAGTATGGCAGCACAACCAAGGTAGAGATGTTTGGTAATCATGCACAGCGCTATGGTTGATGAAAACCAAACACAGTGTATCACCATAATCATCTCACACCAGCTGGAAGCAAGGTGTGGATTTGGGCTTGTTTTACAGACACAAAAGTTGAGAAATTTTCAGTCATTGTTTATTACATATTTACAATATGTACGTTAATATCATACCATGTGCAATATTATCTTAATTCTCAAGCACCTTTTTGTACATTTTGTATATGTAGCATATTTCATTTATATATATTTCTCTTGTGTACTCTGAAGCAGTCTCTGGCAAAAGAATTTCCTTCAGGATTTAGTAAAGTTCTATCTTATCACACCATGATATAAAACAGCTTCTTCTTTTTTTGCATGAATGTCTTGCAAACCACTTGCAATGCCACTTTTCAGGAATTACACCAATTCATACAGAACAGAGTAAGAGGCTAAAAAGAGGCTTAAATCAAGGCCTGCTGCTGTGAGTGATGTGAGTCATTGCATGAGCCATTCTAAGGACTGCATTGCATTTTGGGAAACAGCAGGACACAAACAGTATAGACCACACAGTCTACTTTATGTGTAAAAAAAGTCTGTCTAATGTGTCTCATGACTGTCACATTATCCTTGTGTTTACTGGAGACAGGAATAGTCTGTCTGTGAATTGATCTGTGTGCACTCTGAGTGCTCTCTGTGTAACAACATGTTAGAGGAATATGAGATTCCTTTGCTGATCTGCTATAAATGCTGATGCAGGTTAATTTTGGGGTTAAAGGGTGTACAGCGGAGCTATAAATGATATTATTTTTCTCCCTGTTGTTGATATAAACCATGTTTTTCACTAAGGACTGACTTGTTTGTCTATTCTGTATCATTCTGTATTAGCTAGTCCTTTGTTGACAATAAAAAAAATCTTTCTAAAAGTCACGATATATGCACTGCCATGCTTGTTCCAGCTTGTAGGATATGTCATTTATACAAATTTAACTAAGAACTAAAACCATGGTGCCATTGTGCACTCATTAGATTTACAGGTTTACAAAAAACAACAAACCTTTACATAATTGGCTATCAAGTGCATGAATAAGTTTAGCTAAACAGATAAAAAAATACTGTTACACTACATAGAAGAGGTGTTTTTTTTTATGCGAAATGAATTCCAGCCACATTATTGTGTCGTACAATATTATCAACTGCTTCTTTGACTTCATCCTTCATGTTCTTTATCTTTTAGATGCTTTGTAATAATTTATACTATATAAGTTGTAATAGTTTATACTATATAGCTACCATCACCATGCTTCATCATAGGGATGATATTAGCCAGTTTATGAGCAGTTCAATTTGTAAAATCCGTAGCTTTTCCACTATACTCTCTAATATTTCTATTTTTTTTTTGCTGATATTTGTTTTGGATTGTTGACGAATTAACCCACATTACTTCATATTTAAGATTTCATCACAATCTTACAGTCCAAGCACGTTTTCCCTTTTCAAGGTTATATTTGAAAACCTTCAGTGATGTTTAATTGGATTTGCCTTTTCATATTGACTGCCTATCTATTCTCATTTTTCAGTGTTTGTAATGTGTAGGAAATACACAAGCATAGTTTTTTGTAGGTCCATAATGTACATTTTCGTTACAATTTTCAGGTATACACTTTTTGTACTATCACTCTGTTTCTGTGCTCTTTTCTGTCTGACACCAGGGGGTGATATTGCTCTGTCTAATCAGAATGATACCACAAAGTGTTGTTCTGGCAGGCCTTGCCTTGTGAATAGCAGCTGTCAATAATATCTGAGCTTTTTCTTAGTGTGAACATAATCTGTTATTTTGCAAATGATCTAAAAGCCTAACATCAATTACATCAGCAACAGGCAGCAGCACACGGTGAGAACTTAATAACAATTAAGAGACATTTCCTACACAATACAACACAAGTTCTTACACTTCCCTTTTACTTTTCCACATTTATAGTGTTATGAGCTCGGACTGGAAAGAATTTAATTTGGATTAGATGTCCTGTCTAGTAAAGACCTCCAAATGACAGGCAGCTTTGTGTGTTATAAGAAAATGTTTATGCCTGTCATTAGGGAAAAGCTGTATCTTACTGCCCACCTGTTTTTCTGAGAAAATTAAGCTCTGTGTTTTATTATACGCACAGGGAACATAACAACCAAGGGGGAAAAACAGAAAGAAAGAAATAATAAGCTCATTAAATAGCATGCAAAAATTGTACATGCATTTTTCAATTCATTATACTTTTCCCTACATTTTGTATTGTTACAGCCTGGGGCTGGAATGGATTTAATCAGGATCAGATGTAATATTTGTCTGTAAAAGTAATTATTACTGGTGCAAATGCCATCAGATATGACATAATTAGTTAAATGCACTTAAACTGTTACATGATTCAGATATAAATGCACCTTTTTGAAAAGTATCAGAGCTTAAACTTTAACCATGTTGTGGCGCATCAATAATCAAAAATGTTAAAAGAATATGGCACATCAGTGAATCTGCCTAGAGGAGTCCATCCACTAAAAAGTCAGTGACCAAGTAAAAGGGGATTAGCTAGAACAGCAACCAAGAGGCCAAGAATAACTCTCCATATGATGCTACCACCACCATGCTTCACTGTAGTAATGGTGTTCACAAAGTGATGAGAAGTTTAGATTTCTGCCAAACTCAACTGAAAAATATTGGTCTCATCCATCAAGAGAACGATTTTTCACACGTCCTATATGCGGAATCTCCAACATTATAACCACAACCAAACTTTGCTTTAAGCTGCTCCCTGTTCAGGGTCACCACAGCAGACCAACTGGTCCGCACAACAACTTGGCACAGGTTTGGCATCCAGTGCACTGCATCCAGCATAGGCTGGGAATTGAACCTGGGCCTTTCACATGGTAGGCAAGAAACCTACCACTGAGCCACCAATACCATGTATTAGAACCTTGACCAAAACCCTGGTAATGTACCATGGTATAGTGATGTGAGACTCTACTCACTGGGTATATTCGGATCAAGATCCATCTTTGAACTGTTTATAACTTCAAATCTATATAGCATACATTAAATAAGAAATATAATGAACTAAGAAATGAATTCAGGGTTATAAAATGTATATGCATATATTTCTCTAAATCTGCTTTGTGATAATACCCATTGTTAAAAGTGCTATAAAATTTGAATTGAATTGGGTCCATGGTGTTTTTAATTAATATTATGTTTCCTTTGTGATGGAGCGCAGCTCTGATCCATTGAACTATTTGTTGAAGCGATTACACCCTGTCCTGTGCTGTTAGACCTGTCTATTAAAGGCATCCAAATGACAGGCAGCTGAGTGTGTTTGTGTGTGATAGAAGAGAAAAAAATGCTTATGACTGTCACTAAGATCATTAGGGAAAAGCTGTATCTTACTGCCCACCTGTCTTGCAAGAAAATTAGGCTCCACATGGAATTATTTGCACAGTGAGCATAACACTCAAGGGGAAAAAACAAGAAAGTCTGTTTGGACTAAATGACAAGCTCATTAAATAGAGTACATGATTTGTTCATTTCTGAATCATTAATTCTTTGTCATTTTCACACTAAAGAGCCATTTTATTATTCCACTGCTAATAATAGAGTGAATGACTAATTCAAATAGGAAGGTTTATACCGTTTCCAGAAACTCTTACAAGTTAAGTTTGAACAACCGGTGAATATTTTCATCTTGTATTGCAATGTGGTCAGGTTGCAAAATGGTTGATGTTAAAGAAAATAATCTGCCATACACAATATTTGTTGATTTGGCTTTTAGCACTGAAACATGATTACTGATTCAAGCTTTGTGGAATATGACAAAGTGAGATTAGCTCTCAGTGATCTGATTTGGACTGATTTTAATTTGCCTTCTGTAGCACTGGATTTATACTGCTACACTGTAGATGAGTCCTTGACTGTGTTGTGACATCAGAACGAGTCAATATCAATTTGTTTAACTTCTATACAATGTTTTTCAATTTCAGCTTTTTTGAGACAGAAAGCTCACTGGTGTGTAAGCTTACAACAATAGAGTGTTATCCAGTAATGCAAATGAGACATGTGTGTCATAGATACATTACATACTGAATGTGGTTATAGCTAAATATTTTTGTGCAGTATGTGATGGTGCAAAAACAAACCTGTGTGATAACCTCTTAGACCAAAGTCAGTATATCAGGGCACTGTGTTATCTGTTTACAAGGTCACCTTTTCCAAAATACAAGAAACACCATATAACACAACAGCATCTTCTACTGGAATATTTTTTAATGGATTGTAGTTTACACTGGATTAATCTCTAAGTGTCAAAAGGATTTCTTAATAGACCTTAAACAGAATATATGGACCTTTCATAGAGATGGAGAAAGGGATAAAATGAAATATATGAAAAATTTACAGCAGCTGAAAAAAAACCCCCACCAAAACGTTTTCACAATAAATCTTTATTCAGCTTGTAATAAAGAAGGGATAACATGCATATTACTTTCAAAGAATGGATATTCAGTCTTTTTTTTACTTAACTACATATATACTACATAATCTAATCAATAACCTTTCAGTGAAAGATTTTGCATTTATGTTCAATAATAATAATAATAATAATAATAATAATAATAATAATAATAATAATAATAATAAGTAGTAGTAGTAGTAGTATTTTCCTACTTCCTGAATATCACACCAGTACAAATACATTTGAGTCATTTTGTTACAGTCATTGTTGATTTGTTAAATCTGACTGTTCTTATTGTTACTCTTGATTAGTTATTTCTCATGTAATATATCTAGTTGAGGATACACACTTCTGTTTATTGGAAAATGTCCTTTCTTTATTCAATTTCTTTTGTTTAGTTTTTCAGTTAAATCCATCTATCTAATGTCTGTTTAGTTTCAAGCTCAGCGATAGGGATGGATGTTTTTTCAGTAGCTCATAGGGTGATTTGTGACAATCCTATATTTGTTTCATGCAAGCATTTCTTTTATTGACAGCACATAATTTGTTTCACGTGATAGTGAACTACTTTACATGAACATTAAACATTTTAGGCATTTAATAAAAAATCTAGAAATACTGTATGTATTAATGTGGTTGGCACAGAGGTCTCCTGTTTCAATCCTGGTTTTCACACTTTTTCACCAATCCACCTCAGCCATGATCTTCAGTAGCGTTTGGCGATGTTGAGCTCTAGGCCAGTAGTTTTCTGCAATCCACAACTGGATGTAAGTGTAGTGTTGAGTCTGTTCCACAAATCATGATCAGTAGTGATGACTGAGATCAGCCTCAATTCTTTCTCAGAAATTGACTGGGGTCAAAATGTGCCAAATTGAGAAGACAGTTAGACAATCCAGGAAAGTAGAATTCACAAATACCTTTTTTCCTTTACATCCATCACAGAGAATGTATTTTACCATCCAAAGTCAAGTCCTATTATATCCTGAGATATTTTGATAGAAAACAGTTGTATTGAGATATTTAATGCTTTGAGCTATGGAGCTCACTTTCAGTTCACTGCAGTGGCTATTCTATCTCAGACAATTGAGACAATCAGAATATTAATTTTGCCTTTTGAGTCAACATTTTTTTTAATCTACAGAAATTGTTAATGCCATTTTTTTTTTATTACAGTCATGTAGCATAGTACGTAGAGTGTGATCATAAACAATTTCAAAAAGTGCTTATTGTGTTAACAGGAACTTGAGTATAAGCATCACAGTTATTTCTGAATTCAAGTTTAATTTTAATTCTGTTGTATCAAATTGAAGTTATTAACTTTTCAATGATGGATGCAGTCCTGAGGCTATCTATAGCCATTTTTCATTTTTCTAGCATCCATAATAATATCATGCTGATTTTCAGGCTATCCGTCTGATGCCATGCTTAGCAGCAGTGAGTGACTGTCAGGTGAGTGTATGTTTTCTGTGTTACCTGAGGTTATTTGTTTGTTTATAAAGGCAGTGATGACCATAAAAATGTTGTACTTTTATTTTTCCATGACTATATATGTATAAATAGATATAGATATACTGTACATAAATATAGTGCAATAATAGATGTAGAAATATAATAGATTAAGTTAAATCAGGGATTTAGAATATTATAAATATAAGGTTTTTTAAAAGTCTACTTTTTTTTTAACATGTGTGTATCTAGGGTCATTTTAAAACTTGAGGCTTTCTCTGTTTGTGCATTTAGTGGAGTCTGAAAGCTATTTCTGAGCCTAGGAGGGGTTTAAAGCTGTTCCTTGGTTCTCAGTGGTCTTCTGAGCAATCTTGTGAAATTTTGATATGTTGATGTGTACTTGTGCCAAAACATTGACATTCATCATAAGGTGCTGTAAATAGATTTTCTTTCTATAAAGGATTGGTGTAATTTAACATTTTCTGGACAGTGATTTATATGCTGTCATTAATGTGAGCACTGGTTTTATTTACTCTGACCATTCCATGTATGAAATGGGCAGGGGATTCTGCTACTGTCTCCCAAAATAACTAACTCAACCTTGGCCATGTTTCATTTGTCACACTGACGCAGTGACATGTCATATACTTTACTTCAAGTGTGTCCCATGGATTTAAGCATTTGAATGTTAATTATTTTTATGCCGTAGTTTTAATAAGAACATTGCCTCTAGAAAGAATCTGGAAGCTGTACACTATAAAGTAATTTACATTCAAAGTGCTGAACACAGCCAGTGCTCTTTGTTAATTAGATTACCACACACAGGTACACGTGACAAATGGACTTGTCAGCTCTATCCAGATCAACAGAACATTCTATTCTTAATTCAAAGATGCTTACATTTGCCAAATTCCATGATCATATCATATCAGGATCCTTCGCTGATATCAAATTTAGGTACTAAAAACATTCCATTTTTCATTGTGGGAATATTCTTTCCAAAACATTAAAATGTCAAGTTTTCTACTGTTATTTTCACACAAAATATAACATTGTTTGACCATTTATTTTTTACTATTCTAAGAATGTTAAAATGAAGTTTTCCTACAGTGATTAGAACATTATTTAAAGTTTACAAAATTAAACATGGGGGGCACGGTGGCTTAGTGGTTAGTACGTTTGCCTCACACCTCCAGGGTTGGGGGTTCGATTCCCACCTCTGCCGTGTGTGTGTGGAGTTTGCATGTTCTCCCCGTGCCTTTGGGGGTTTCTTCCACCGGTCCAAAGACATGCATTATAGGTTGATTGGCATCTCTCTAAATTGTCTGTAGATTGTGTGAGTGAATGAGAGGGGGTGTGTGTGTGCACCCTGTGATGGTTTGGCACTCCGTCCAGGGTGTATCCTGCCTTGATGCCCAATGACGCCTGAGATAGGCACAGGCTCCCCGTGACCCGAGAATAGATCGGATAAGCGGTAGACAATGAATGAAAATCAAACATTCTCCAAACTTTATTTTTACTCGCATTCTATATGCTGCCTGGCCACTGTGGAAAACAACTACCATGTCCCTTAGGACAGATGTCAATTAAAACACTGCCTATGCCAGCTTAAAACAAATAAATGGTTTGAACTGATAACTGGTCATACCATTAGCTAAAAAGCTTTTTTAGGAACACTTTTCTTTTAATTGGTGGCTTTCAAGTAAATCAAGGATCTCAAAGGACCTCAATCTGAGCTAGCAAACCATTTAGTTAATGTAAACACTTTGTCATTAAATAACCCAAAACAATTATTCAAGAGTCAAGGAACATGGCTTGCTTACCTTGAGGGTCAACATTGTTGTATAATTTTTATGCATCTGCAACAGGACACTTTGATGGGTGAGAGGGGTCTTACACTGAAAAACAAAAAAATCTCATTGAATTTATTTCATTTAAATGTGTGCTATAGTTACACACTATAGTTATAATCTGATTAAATGCTACATGATCACACTCAGTCTACAAGATTCAATCTACTAATTAAAAACTTTAAATTAAGTTTATCATTAGCAATGAAACTGAGAATTGATAAGAAACGTAATATTGAATTTAAAAAGAAACAATACATATGATCTTTTTTATAAAATCTGCCTAGTCACATATTCCATGTATTTTAGTGTACTGTTGCTGTTCAGCAGCTGCTAACTGTAAGGAAATGTATTGATTATATATCACATCCTTCACAGCTAAACATCTCAGGATGTATTACATTTTCTAATCGATTACTGCGAAACACTCCAAGCTACACATGTATACAGTTTAGATCCAGTTGGACAGATCGTATTGCAATTTTCTATGCAAGTAAAAAAGCCTGAGGTGTAAAATAATAATCATTGTTAACAGACATAAAAGACAGAAGTTCTGGTAGACATACACTTTCATGGGAAATATATCAAATTGAAAGTGAAATACTAGGAAAAGAGACTTACTAAAACAACACAGAGACCTAATTATTATCACGAAGTATAGGCAAAAGAAATGCAAATTATAACCCCTGTTTAACCAAGAAGAACAGAAGATTCATTTCTAGTAATTAAAGGCAAATAGGCCTATAGGGATGAATGTGAAGTGCTGACTCACAGCAAGATCTGTCAGAGCCAAATTAAATCCCTATCCTACTCCTGACTTCTTCAAGCAGCTTGTCTTGAAAAAAAGAGGCTTTTTTCACAGAAAGATTGATGGGCTAGGATAGCTCTGATAAAGCTGTAAAAGTGACCTATGCAGAAGTAAGGCACAGTCAGATATTCTGCACAGGTATTTTTTATATGCCAGCTGGCTGTATCTACGGTCAGGGGACTGGAGAGGATTTACAGAACAGCAAAGAAGAGTGCTTTGCAACTTGAAGGCAGAATGCCAGCAATACCATCCATCCTTCCTGCCATCTTTTCTCTATCATCTCTCACTTTAATAAATCTTCAGCCCTGGGCCCTGTCATCCAATCCAAAATTCCATCTAAATATTTACTTTAGCTTCAGTTCAGCAATCCATACCTTTTTTGTAATTTAAGAACAATAGTGATAATCCAACATGATTACTACGTCATCTAATCTAATGATTCCAAATTGAGGTGGCTTAGTGTGGGTAATTTATATTAATATTAATCCCCTTTGTTTGTAGCCTTGAGGAGATCAGCGACACAATTTAATTTCCTCCACAAAATTTCATTTGAACAGAGCACAGCATGTCTCTATTTAACCTAACCAGCCAACTGTAAGTTAGATTTCAAATACTTCTCTTTTTTGTTTTCGCTGTGTTTTCAACTCGTTAGAGATTTATTTTTCTTTATTTTTCTTCACACACAAACACACACACATATACTTGCATATAGCACTTATGAGGACAGTAGTCCAGAACATGGTTTATCAGGACCCACCTTTCCCAGCATCAGAATATCAATAAAATGATGCAAAGGCTTTTGGGATTAGTCAAATACATCTCTCTTCATATTTAACATTAAAAGTACATAATTTAGATAGAGACTTGCTACAGAATTATATTCACATGTTTATAAGGTCAAACAATCACAATAAACAATAACCATTGTTTAATTGTTAATATTGAATGAATAAGCCAGAAATGCTCTCTTAAAGGGAGCTTTTTAGGAAAAACACACACATACACACACACACACACACACACACACACACACAAAAGAGTAAACTTTAAACCAGTAGTATTGTAGCTTTGTAGTATAAATAGTGGTTCTGTGTTTAAGGCACTAATCAGAGTTCAAATCCAAAAACCACTCAAATCTCATCTGCTCAATTTGTAAATCACAGTATTGAGCTTATATCTTGCTTGTAATACACAATAGACTCAACGTTACAAACTATTTCACCACAGCCTATGAACATGTCCCCGATGGACTCCAGCTCCCAGTAACTACCTGCCTATTGCTATTTTGATTACACATTTTTTGACTTTGTATGTTCCTTTTTCTTGACTCTGACCTTGCCTGGCCTATGTGGACAACGTTCGAACCTGTTTGACCTTACTCTTTGTCTGACGTTTTTGGATTGCTCTCCAGTATCATTTTACCTCTGTTCCTCTGTATCAGTTTCCTAATAATATGATGATTCCTATTGTTATAATATTTTTTTGTTAATAAACTTCTTGCACTTGCATCCAAAACCTCCAAGCATCTGTCCTGTGATACCCAATGTAACTTTTATCTTCACTTTGCAGAGCTAGGTCAGTGTTAATGCACTGGGCTATTGAATGATGGATTGTTATTCGGTTTAAATCACAGCACCGAAAACTGTCAGAGTTGAGCTCCTTTGAGAAAATCCATCATCTGCTCAGCTGTAGCTTGTCTCATTTATACATTTCTTTGGATTAAAGCATCATCCTAATGTTTAAAAAATGTAGAATGCTTGGGTGTGAACGTGCAACCTTACCAGTACAATAGCATAATGAGTTTCCACAAAATAGACTGAAACAATAGCTCAATACAGGACGTTCATCTTGATTAATTTCTGAAAGTATTTTGTCTATGTAAACATTTTATAGGTTATTTTGCTTTATGAATAGCTTATTTGTGCCTCTAGTTTTGGAGAGTACTCAAGAAAAATTATACTGGGCTATCAAGTATCCCAACATCCTCCAGCTTCATCTTCTGAAAGCTGGGTATTAAGCTACTGAAGTAGGTGAATTAATATACTATTAGATGTTGCTCCAGGCTGGTACATTTACTTGAAAAATTAACTGAGAGCAAAGAAAATAAATTAGCCTCCACCTTAAAGTTTGTACATCTGTAACCATTTGCACAGGTTGGTGCATTAATTGTGCTCTAGTGCTCCAGAGGAGAATCTGAATTTTCAGGATTTTTAATTCTAAAACAATTGCTCTTTGCAAAATTCTATTTTCCCTTTACATTTATCTCATTTCATCTCTAATATAAATATAATCCTTCAAGAATGTCTCTGAAAACAGCAACCCAAACTAATACATCTTGGTTCTCACATGAACTGACAGTCAAAATAATATAAAACTGTCCCTAACAGCAGTCCATGGTTTTTCTGAATCATACAGAATATTTATCCTTGTCTAGACATATTTTTTGCTGTTTCTGCTAAATGTTGCCTAAGAAGATACTTGCAATGACTGACAGTACGAAATCTCTTGAAAATGGTTCCTCAGATTGGTGTCTAGACAAAGAAAAAGACATAAAGAACCACAAACCACATGAACATCAGCATTTGTTTCTCACATAGACTGTTGTTTGTTTCTTAATTTGGCTTTAAGATTAGGTGCTCACAGCAATTTCTCAGAATTTCTGCATTTAAAAATGACTGACTTTGCATTCTAGGTTAAAATGAGGAAGTTATGGCATAATTTGCAGTTGCATAAGTATCTGAGATTTTATATTCTCAAGAGTCACATGCATGAACTTCTTGTATCTTGTCTCCATTATGACTGATTAAGAGAGTAATCAGCAGTTTTTCTTTTCTTTTTCTTTTTTTTTTTTTTTTTTTTTTTTTAGAAGACTTCATGTGTTCATCTCGGACAACTTAACATAACAAACCAGACTCCGTACACCGGGTTACTTCTTAAAACGCTTCTCTCTTCATGCAAAATGTTTATTAAAACTGGCGGGAATGTGCGCTGTCCTGGAGAGAATGGAAATGTTCTGATAAGCTCTTATCAGAAAATAAAGGAAATGGTCACGTCTTGTCGTCTATTCTGATCTAATCAGGTTAGGCAGCCGAAAAAACGAGACGTTAGCTTTAATTAAATTCAATAATATGACAGTGATGAATTGTTTTTTACACTTTGTTTCATCTTTAATTTCATGTAGTCTATGTGACAGTGAACCCAGGTCACTAATGTGGCTTCAATATTTTTTTTATATCTTCTACATATTTAGAAGAAGGACAATACAGATTGGGTTCATGTGTTCAGCACTGAATTTCTTTGTAATGTCACACTACACAGTGTTGGTTAATTGCTTTAAAAATGTAGAGTTTTTATAATTATTTCTGTTTTTACCAGCTAGGGGTAATATATTTTGAAAAAAGTTTGAAAAAAAAAAACTTTAATAACAGCAGGTTATATGTTCTAATCATAATTAGTGGTTTCTTGTATGGCTATTTTATGTCTTTATAATAGATTTCTGTGTACTTCTGTGCTGAAATAAATAATGCTCTGTCCACTGTATGTGACATCTGATTTTGCTCCTAGGATTGTTTTATCTGTCATTTTCTTGAATTAACACCTTTTATCATATAGTTTGTTTTAAAAAGGTGACTCATTAATTGGTGCGCACTGAACACTGGGATAAAGTCATATAAGGTAACAAGAAAAGGGGCTTATCATAAAGGTAAGGGTCAAAAATGCCTCACAGCAATGTTTAACAGCAGAGAAATAACCCTAAACGATCTTTTTCAATTTGAAATGTAAGAACTTTTCTTAGAGTGACCCTATTATTAGAAAAAAGTAAAACATAACCTTAGTTCACATTTTCATGAAAGCTTTACACCAAATTGAGATCATTTGTGGTAGTGATTGAACAAAACTAAAACTTTTTTGGGCATGTACTGCATCTACTCTCCATGTGAACCCACATATAACTCAAGTTCACAGGCTAAATAGAACCTCAAGTTCTCTCTTCGACTGAAGCCTACATGTTTCAGTAGCCGACAGGGCATATACCTGATTTTTTCTGATGATTTAGAAGAGGAAGATAAATACATCCTAGAGCATGATGCACCATCTTCAGATGAAGAAGAAATCCCCCATGCTAAAAGTGAGATATCTTTGTCAAAGGAATGGAAACTATCATGCTCATTGTCACCATATGACAAGCATCATTTATAGTCTGGCAACACAAAATGTCATAAGGTTGACCCCAAGGCTCACAAGACATGCAGTTGCTCATGCCCAGGACATGTTCATCACAAATGCCATCGAAAGAATCATTCAGGATATGACAAATTTGGCGGGATTTTGTGAACATGGCGACAACTGGAAAAGGATGGATGAAATTTATCTGTTGTGTGTCTACCTCACATAGGTCTGCTACTCATAGCAAGTGTGTTTAAGTCCTAAGGCAAGGCTCAATCTAGTCTATGCAATACAGAGAGTTTTCTGTGCCATGATGTCCCTGGAAGTCTTTAGAGCTTTCTCAAGAATGCTACAATTTAATAGCGATAGATATGCAACATCTGTGAGAGACAACTTGGTGGACATAAGAGAGATCTAAAAAGTGTCTGCTGCACCTCTTCAGCCCTGGTCTGATGTAACAGTGGATCAGCAACTGGTTGCATTGTTATATTCAGTGCAAATTTTATGTATTGCTGTAATATTATTTATATCACAAAACCAAATGATTAATGGGATTTGTTACCTATAATGATGAGGGTAATAGCTTTTTGATGCTCAGGTTGAATGAATGTCACCACTGTGGTTCCAAGCAAGTGACAGTTAATTAGTATGTATTCATGCATCACTTATATCAGGCTGAGCTAATAACAGTGTGCCCTTGTTCAATTGTGATGATGACATGCCTAATATTGGGCATGTGTTTGAAAGAAAAGTAGATATATTGTTGCTTCTACACTGCAATGATAAAATGATCTTAGTGAAGATTAAGCTTGAAAGTTCCATTCATTTGGTAGGTCATTTTGCTGATTTAAGCATTTCTAGAAAGAACGAACACACACACACACACACACACACACACACACACACACACACACACACACACACACACACACACACGTACCAGCAGTGCAGTGCAGCCATTTTTATCCACACAGGCTAAGGTGTTTGTTCACTCTCTTGTCATTTTGAGACTGTACTACTACAGCTCTCTACTGGCAGGTCTACCTCTGTAAATGATACAAAATGCAGTTGCGCGATTTGTTTTGACACCACACCACTGCTGGGTTCCCTCCACTGGCTTCCGGTAGCTTCACACATCAGATTTAAAACACTGATGCTTGCCTACAAAGCCAAGAATGGACCAGCACCATCTTACCTCAAAGCTCTTATTACTCCTCGCACTGCACCTCACTTCCTCCAATCCACTAGAACTGCTTGACTAGTCCCAACATCTCTCAGGTTAAGAGGTACGTATACATCTAGACTCTTCTCTGTTGTGGCACCGGGGTGGTGAAATGAACTTCCCCTTGATGTCCGTACAGCCGAGTCACTGACTGTCTTCAAACAATGGATGAAAACCTCTCCTCTTCTCTTCCTGAAACACTCAAACTAGCTTTTATTTTCCCTGTTTATTTTATGCATCGTTGTAAAAAAGCAAAAAAAACAATCCAATACAGTTTTAAGCCTGATGGTATTCTAAGTCTGTGACCTATTGAACCAGTGTTAATGTATTCATGGATAGCACTTTGCGCTGGATAAGAGCATCTGCCAAATGCCAGAAATGCAAATGTAAATGTAAATAAAATCATGCTGATACAGGTCAAGAACTTCAGTTAATGTTCACATCAAACATCAGAATGAAGAAAAAGTGCGATATCTGTGACTTTGATTGGCATGGATGTTGGTACCAAATGGGCTGGTCTGAGTATTTCAGAAACTGCTGATCTCCTTGGATTTTCACACGAAAAATCTCAAGTCTTTACACAGAATTGATTTGATAACTGCATGAATATGCAGGTTTACAGATGTCCTGATAAAGTGGAGGAGAAATATATAATGTGTTTGCAGAAATAATTTTAATGGTCTTAATCTTAATATTTGCTCTAGAGCAAGAAGAAGAAGAAGAAATATTTGATAGCTTTTTCTAGATTCAAGTGATCTCTTCCTAATACATCTATTAATACTATTAATCTATTAATTAACCTAACCTAATACATCCTAATACTAATTCCTAATACAATACATGTCAGTGTATGAATCAGAGAGACATCCTTCTGTTAGCTATCAGTATAATATATCGTATGTTGTTGCAGATGTAACCTTGGTTTTGTGAATCAAAAAAAAGGCTGCCAAATTGCATGCCTACAAAAAAGCTGAAGTATTAAGCTGGATAGATTACTTCCTTTCATTATTTCAGAACCAAGGTTACATTTGCACGTGTTTTCTGTAACAAAGACTGTGAAGTAGCTAGCTCAAAAGTCAAGTAAACCAAATTATATAACAACCTGCAATTGCAAACTGAAGTTAATTAAGAAGATAAGACAAGACATGCGTGTCATAAATGACCTATAACTGACCATCCAGATGGCTGAAATCAAAATTCCAATACAGCGTTGCACTGCATTTTTTAAAATGCACCAATGTTTTACACTTTCCAAACTTCGTAACTGATGTTCATGGTATTCACGCCGAAGTGTCCAATTCACAAGTGTCAAAGTTTTGTTAGGGGGAGAAATTGACAGCCAGACAATGGACAAAGTGGCTCAAAGGAAAATTGTTCACGTTTTCATCCTGGGATTGCAAGTTAATGACAACAGAGCAAAACTGGACGTTTTCTCTGGGCTAATTTGAAAAGGGAGATCTAGTGCAGTATGGCTGAGCTGGTTCTTTAACTCTTTTTACCAGAAGCCAAAAAATTCATTTCTGCCTGTTTTGAGGTGCCTATGTTCAGCATTGAATTTCTTTGCCATGTCACACTGCACAATAGTGGTTAATGGCTCATATGAAAATAGACTAGGGGCAATATTCATAGAAAGGTTCCCCCTCAAAATGGTTACTTTTTTTCACACAAATGCTTATATCTTCAAAGTAAATGATGATATCAAAGCCATTTCTGCTGTATGAGATGCCCCAAGTGCTTGTTCATAAGCATCTAAAATTTGAAGACATTATCTTTAACAACTAAAATTTTGTATACCAACATCTCACATGGAAAGGGAAAATCATCCTGGCTAATTTTATATCAGACAGCCATAAAAAAATTTCATCTGTTTTCCGCCGGCGTAATGGAATGCTAGCGTACTAAAAAGGGTTCAAATTAAATAAGGACTTCTTTGTTTATCAGCTAGCTCTGCAATATCTTTGTAGTGAATAACTGTTAGTCTTCTCTTTGTTTTTGGTCTTATTAAACACAATGTTACGTGATTTATTCTATTGAGCATACACCACATAGACACCTAATCTGTAAATTATTGTATTGTCATGGCTATATTATGGTCCTCAGTAAACCCTGCTGTCAATATAAGTTGAAAACTGATAAATGGTTTTGGATACTAAGAAAAAAGAAACAGGAGAGAGAAAAAATCAGAGACGCCAATCATCCTCTGCAGTACCAATCATCCAAAGTTCAACTGAACAGCTTCCTAATGCAGTTAATTGATGCACCATACGTTCAGCTTTGAGCTGGACAGCTGGGTATACAAAGCAATTTTTTAAAGATTTTGTTATGTTTCTGAGTTTCTGTGTTAAGTGAGAATAAGTAGGCACTAACCCAAAATAGCCTTCAGCATCAAATCTGCTGAAGACTTTTGAGACCAGGTGGCACATATAGTTACAGAGGCACAATTATCAGATATATCACTTTTGTGTGTGTGTGTGTGTGTGTGTGTGTGTGTGTGTGTTCATTTCCTTTGGTTCATCTTTTGGGAGAAACAGTGCTTTAATGTATTCCTTTGTTCTCTGGGGCAGAGTGATATTAAACTCCACACAAACCCAAATATCAGGAAAGTTCATCCTCTTTCCATCTTTCTCCACTTGACCTTTTCAACATAGACCAAGCATGATATGTCTCCGTCAGACCTCACCAAGACAGAGTACAGAGTTACCCTCTGTAGACCCCCTGTGTTTGTGAATGTGTGGATTAGAATAGATATTCACACATATGCCGTGTATCCTCAAAGCACCGAACTAGAATTAGACAGAAATAGTACTCCAGGAAAAGAACAAGTAACAAAAACAAATGATGAAAATGACCTCTGTATTAAGTGTGGGAGGGACATTGTGTTTTCTTTAATGAAATGAAATGGTAATAGGGAGTTAGAACATAAGAGCCTTAAGAAAATTGAGAGCAAATGTGTATAAGAAAGAAAGAAAGAAAGAAAGA
Source organism: Hemibagrus guttatus (assembly GCA_033459395.1). Taxonomy (NCBI): domain Eukaryota; kingdom Metazoa; phylum Chordata; class Actinopteri; order Siluriformes; family Bagridae; genus Hemibagrus; species Hemibagrus guttatus. The sequence goes on along the minus strand of JAUCMX010000005.1, from coordinate 26,273,964 downwards.
AAGAAAGAAAGAAAGAAAGAAAGAAAGAAAGAAAGAAAGAAAGAAAGGACAAGAAAAGAGAAACAATAATACACATTATCTTGTACTTAACACATGTAAATGTATAAAGCTATTCAAAGTTTTATTCATGAGGTTTTACACCAATCCACCATTTTCTTCATGGAAAGGAATCTGCATTTTTGGACATGTTTGTTGTGACACATTCTAGCCAGTAGAACTGTGTGTGTACTGTGTATGTACTAAAGTCATGAATCACATAACCCATGTGATGAAAATTGGTTCCTTAAGATCTTGAGTTATTGAACTAAAATGTTATTCTAGAATTTCTTATGGATTCTGCATTATTCAGCATTCATTCCCTACTTATATTAAAGAGATAGCTTTTGGAAAGCATATTGTTAAACTAAGATGTTTTTGCCATACTTATGCGGACACACAGATCTGATTTTGTTGATCTAAATGAATTCTAAATTCTCCAATACATACTATATTAATTGTAATGATGTATTTGTTTATTCATTCGTGTTCATTAACTATGCAGGTCATGGTGAATCCAGGATCTATTCCAAGAATACTGGGTGCGAGACAGAAACACAATATGGATAGAATGCTACACACACACACACACACACACACACACACACACACACACACACAATTATACATTATACAACAAAAAGGCCAAGTAGACGTAAAAGACGGCTGGATCTGGATTTTTTTTGCTTCATGTTTTGCCACATTCCCAGTACCACTTCCTCAAACAATGAAAGAAAGGCATGTGCTTTTTTCTTTTATTTCTTACTGTATCTAACTTATCTGTCTCCCACTTTCTTTGTCAAAGTCTTAACTAACAAGGTCAGAAAGATGAAAAGTAACAGTCTTTGCACCAATGTTTTACAAAGGAAAATCCCAAAAGGTCTGTTTTCAATTAGGTTTATTTTCTTACATCATTTATGTGTAAGAGGAACAGAAAGGCAAGGCAAAGAAGAAAAAAAATCTATAGCTGGTTTTGAAGTAATTTATAGCAACCATTGGAAGTCTCAGTGAGAAGCCATTATCATTTATTAAAGCACTACAGTGCTCTGGCATAAAAAATGACTATGGTAATGTCTTCAAGCAGACAGATGGAGTGCAGGTTTTCTGTTTTTATTAAAAGCAATATATAGCAGAAACGTGTAGTAGGCGAATGGTCAAAACACTAATCATGACAGGCAGGTAACAGCGGCTACTTGTGCATAATGTTGCTGTGAGCCTTTGAGAAAAATAGTGTGATTAGAAGCAGGTGTGTTACATTCATAATGAGTGTGTTTACTGGTGGCTGAGGAACATGGGAGTCTCAAACAAACAGATACCAGGCATGTATCCAAAACTGCATAGTGTGACAGTACCTACTGCATTCAATACAGTAAGTGCTGCTCAGCTAATGATACAGTAATGATCAGTATTATCAAGTGGGAAGTCTGAATATAGTCTAGACTTACTATAGCAGCAATGTTGGTTTTGTCATGTGACTTACAACATCATAATAACTGTAAAACTGTTTTTTATTCTTGTTTAAACCTTTAACAAGTTACCTTTATAATACTCACATGTTGTCAGACATGTACGGTTTAAAACAAGACACAACATTTAATACCTGTAGCTGACTCTGACAGCTCATCTACACCAGTCCCATTGCCTTATGGGAGAGCGAATTGTGCAGTGTTTCCGTACTGCAGATTCTCTGCAGAAGCAGTAGGTTATCCAGATATTTCTTGCCTACCGTTTTATGAATATTGAGAATAGTAATCCTTTAGTGTTCTGCTTTTCACTGACTGTATAGTAGAACAGCCCAGGTCTCAGTTGTCTATACAGACAAATCATTTCAATGATACTTTGCTTTCAGTGAAGGTCAAAATTCATAATTCATTATATCTCTACTTAAGTACATGGTAATGAGAATTTTAATCGATTTTAATAATGCCTCATAAAGCTGTACATGTACAGTGTTGTGAAAAAGTGTTGGCCCCCTTCCTGATTTCTTATTTTTTTGCATGTTTGTCACACTTTAATGTTTCAGATAATCAGACACATTTAAATATTAGTCAAAGATAACACAAGTAAACACATCATGCAGTTTTTAAATGAAGGTTTTTATTATTAAGGGAAAACAAAATCCAAAACTACATGGCCCTGTGTGAAAGTGTTTGCCCCCTAAGCCTAATAACTGGTTGGTCCACCCTTAGCAGCTACAACTGCAATCAAGCGTTTTCCATAACTTGCAGTGAGTCTATTACAGCGCTGTGGAGGAATTTTGGCCCACTCATCTTTGCAGAATTGTTGTAATTCAGCCACATTGCAGGGTTTTCAAACATGAACCACCTTTTTAAGGTCATGCCACAGCATCTCAATCGGATTGAGGTCAGGACTTTGACTAGACCACTCCAAAGTCTTCATTTTGTTTTTCTTCAGCCATTCAGAGGTGGACTTGCTGGTGTGCTTTGGATCATTGTCCTGCTGCAGAACCCAAGTTCGCTTCAGCTTGAGGTCACAAACCTACCGATCTATCAGTCTGGAAAAGGTTATAAAGCCATTTCTAAAGCTTTGGGACTGCCGCGAACCACAGTGAGAGCCATTATCTACAAATGGCGAAAACATGGAACAGTGAACCTTCCCAGGAGTGGCCGGCCAACCAAAATTACCCCAAGAGCGCAGCGACAACTCATCCAGGAGGTCACAAAAGACCCCACAACAACATCCAAAGAACTGCAGGCCTCACTTGCCTCAGTTAAGGTGAGTTTTCATGACTCCACCATAAGAAAGAGACTGCGCAAAAATGGTTTGCATGGCAGAGTTCCAAGATGAAAACCGCTGCTGAGCAAAAAGAACATAAAGGCTTGTCTCAGTTTTACCAGAAAACATCTTGATGATCCTCAAGACTTTTGGGAAAATACTCTGTGGACTGACAAGACAAAAATTGAACTTTTTGGAAGGTCTGTGTCCCATTACGTCTGGCGTAAAAGTAACACCGCATTTCAGAAAAAGAACATCATACCAACAGTAAAATATGGTGGTGGTAGTGTGATGGTCTGGGGCTGTTTTGCTGCTTCAGGACCTGGAAGACTTGCTGTGATAAATGGAACCATGAATTCTGCTGTCTACCTAAAAATCCTGAAGGAGAATGTCCGGCCATCTGTTTGTGACCTCAAGCTGAAGTGAACTTGGGTTCTGCAGCAGGACAATGATCCAAAACACACCAGCAAGTCCACCTCTGAATGGCTGAAGAAAAACAAAATGAAGACTTTGGAGTGGCCTAGTCAAAGTCCTGACCTCAATCCAATTGAGATGCTGTGGCATGACCTTAAAAATGTAGTTCATGTGACATTTTTGCTACGTAAATATACATTAGCAAGGAATAACTTAATCCAGCCATGGGGGACACAGTCCAGTGACTTCTGTGCCGGTCCCAAGCCCGGATAAATAGAGAGGGTTGGGTCAGAAAGGGCATCCGGCGTAAAACATTGCCAAATTTAACCATGCAAATCGTCAGTACGAATTTCATACCGGATCGGTCGAGGCCTGGGTTAACAACGACCGCCATCGGCGCCGTTGACCTACAGGGCGCCGGTGGAAATTGGGCTACTGCTGGTCGAAGAAGTAGAGGAGGGAGGAGAGTGCATAGACAGAGAGAGAAGAGGAAAGGTAAGAGTGTAGGACTGAGAATAGGAACTCTGAATGTTGGTAATATGACAGGGAAAAGTAGAGAGCTGGCTGATATGATGGAGAGAAGGAAGGTGGATATACTGTGTGTACAGGAGACCAGGTGGAAGGGTAGCAAGGCTCGTAGTATAGGAGCAGGATTCAAGCTGTTTTATTATGGTGTGGATAGTAAGAGAAATGGGGTAGGTGTGGTCCTGAAGGAGGAGTTTGTGAGGAATGTTCTGGAGGTTAAGAGAGTGTCAGACAGGGTGATTAGTCTGAAGTTAGAGATTGAAGGGGTGATGTTGAATGTTGTTAGTGGTTATGCCCCACAGGTAGGTTGTGAGTTGGAGGAGAAAGAGAGATTCTGGAGTGAATTAGATGAGGTGATGGAGAGTATTCCCATGGGTGAGAGAGTGGTGATAGGAGCGGATTTTAATGGACATGTTGGTGAGGGGAACACAGGTGATGAGGAGGTGATGGGCAAGTTTGGAGTTAAGGAAAGGAACCTTGAAGGACAGATGGTAGTGGACTTTGCTAAGAGGATGGACATGGCTGTGATTAACACTTATTTTCAGAAGAGGGAGGAGCATAGAGTGACTTACAAGAGTGGAGGTAGGAGCACACAGGTAGACTACATCCTATGTAGAAGAGGCAATCTGAAAGAGATTAGTGACTGTAAAGTGGTAGTGGGAGAGAGTGTAGCCAGACAGCATAGGATGGTGGTGTGTAGGATGACTCTGATGGTCTGTAAGAAGAAGAGGTCAGAGATAGAGAAGAAAACCAAGTGGTGGAAGCTGAAAAAGGAGGAATGTTGTGAGGAATTTAGACAGAAGTTGAGGCAGGCTCTGGGTGGTCAGGTATTGCTGCCAGATGACTGGGAAACTACAGCAGAAGTGATCAGGGAGACAGGGAGAAAGGTGCTGGGTGTGTCATCTGGAAGGAGGAAAGAAGATAAGGAGACTTGGTGGTGGAATGAGGAAGTTCAGGATAGTATCCAGAGGAAGAGGTTAGCCAAGAAGAAGTGGGACATGGACAGGACTGAAGTGAATAGACAGGAATACAAGGAGTTACAGTGCAGAGTGAAGAGGGAGGTGTCAAAGGCCAAGCAGAAGGCCAATGACGAGTTGTACACTAGGTTAGACACTAGAGAAGGAGAGAAGGACTTGTACAGGTTAGCTAGGCAGAGGGATCGAGATGGGAAGGATGTGCAGCAAGTTAGAGTTATTAAGGATGGAGATGGAAGGGTGCTCACAAGTGAGGAGAGTGTACAGAGGAGATGGAAGGAATACTTTGAGGAGCTGATGAATGAGGAAAATGAGAGGGAAATAAGAGTAGAAGGGGTGAACTCTGTGGAACAGAAAGTAGATAAGATTAGAAAGGATGAAGTCAGGAAGGCTTTGAAGAGGATGAAAAGTGGAAAGGCAGTTGGTCCTGATGACATCCCGGTGGAGGTCTGGAAGTGTCTGGGAGAGGCAGCAGTGGAATTTTTAACTAGTTTGTTCAACAGGGTTTTAGAGAGTGAGAGGATGCCTGAGGAATGGAGAAGAAGTGTGTTAGTGCTGATCTTTAAGAATAAGGGTGATGTGCAGAGTTGCAGTAACTATAGGGGGATAAAGTTGATGAGCCATACAATGAAGCTATGGGAAAGAGTAGTGGAAGCTAAGGAAGGTAGTGGAAATTTGTCAGCAGCATTATGGCTTCATGCCCAGAAAGAGCACAACAGATGTAATTTTTGCTCTGAGAATTTTGATGGAGAAGTATAGGGATGGTCAGAGGGAGTTGCACTGTGTGTTTGTAGCCTTGGAGAAAGCGTATGACAGGGTGCCAAGAGAAGAGCTGTGGTACTGTATGAGGAAGTCAGGAGTAGCAGAGAAGTATGTCAGAGTGGTGCAGGACATGTATGAGAGGAGCAGGACAGTGGTGAGGTGTGCTGTAGGTCAGACAAAGGAGTTCAATGTGGAGGTGGGACTGCATCAGGGATCGGCTCTGAGCCCCTTCCTGTTTGCTATGGTGATGGACCAGTTGTCAGAGGAGGTCAGACAGGAGTCTCCTTGGACAATGATGTTTGCAGATGACATTGTGATCTGTAGTGAGAGCAGGGAGCAGGTGGAGGAAAACCTGGAGAGGTGGAGGTTTGCGCTGGAGAGAAGAGGAATGAAAGTCAGTCGTAGTAAGACTGAGTACATGTGTGTGAATGAAAGGGAGGGAAGTGGAACAGTAAGGTTACAGGGTGAAGAGGTGAAGAAGGTACAGGAGTTTAAGTACTTGGGGTCAACAGTCCAGGGTAATGGAGAGTGTGGGAAAGAGGTAAAGAAGCGAGTGCAGGCAGGTTGGAATGGGTGGAGAAAGGTGTCGGGAGTTCTGTGTGATCAGAAAATATCAGCGAGAATCAAGGGGAAGGTGTACAGGACAGTGGTGAGACCGGCCATGCTGTATGGTTTAGAGACAGTGTCACTGAGGAAGAGACAGGAGTCAGAGCTAGAGGTAGTAGAGCTGAAGATGTTGAGGTTCTCTTTGGGAGTGACAAGATTGGGCAGGATTAGGAATGAGTACATCAGAGGGACAGCTCATGTTGGACGTTTGGGGGACAAAGTTAGGGAGGCCAGATTAAGATGGTTTGGACATGTTCAGAAGAGGGAGAGTGAGTATATTGGTAGGAGAATGTTGGACATGGAGCTGCCAGGCAGGAGGCAAAGAGGAAGGCCAAAGAGGAGGTATATGGATGGAATTAATGAGGATATGAAGCTAGTGGGTGCAAGTGTTGAGGATGCAGAAGATAGGGATAGGTGGAGAGAGATGATTCGCTGTGGCGACCCCGGAAGGGAAAAGCCGAAAGAAGAAGAAGAAGAAGCAAGGAATAACTTACAGTACATTATTACAGCTTTAGAAGGCATTATTAAACCTTATAAAATATTTACAAAATAATTCCCAACTTAAAAAGAGTTATAAGAACAGTTTTTTCTTAAAAATGCAATTTGTTTTTATTTTTTGTTTTTTAATCTACAAATACGGGTTTCAGAAGAAGTGGGACCAGTATTACGGTACGAAATTACAAGTCACTGAAAAGGAAATAATACCAGCCTGTAGCTTTCATTTTGTGTTCAATTTGTGCTCCAGTGCACAATACATTCACTTGGGCTGAATTTTTTATTTATTTTTTTACTTAATCCATTTTGCTCTCCCCTGTGCATGCATGCAGTCTTGTATCTGAGAGTGTGAAATGAATGTAAATGCCTCATTTCTCTTTTAGACCCTCATCAATCTCAATATTCCGCGACCTTCTGTCCAGTCATTCTCAAGAATTTGGTTAGTTTCTTCTTAATTCAACCAGGGCAGTGCCGACATTGATCAATTTTTAGCATCGCATTTTCAAACTAAATTAACCTTCAATCTTTCTTCTCTCCTTCATGGAGGAAGTTAGACAAAAGTAAGTACTACATTTGTTTTTGTGCTTGATAATACCTTAACTACTCAGCACTGTAATTGCTGTGCTATTAGTTTCACTGTTTCATTACTGGTAGTTACTTATATGTAAATATCTTAAAAATAAGCTGGGATTGTTAATCACCTGTTAGATACAGAACAGCACTGATACAGTGGGGTCAAAAAGTCTAAGACCATAATGAAAATCTGAGATTAAAAGAATTTTTTAAAGAAAAAACATGTTCAAAATCTTGTACATTTAACATTCAAGATTCTGCAGTATTTGACTAGGTCCATATTTAAATGTAATCAAATGTGTTTTATTGACCATTGACCACTGCTTTGTGCAAAACGTCACGTTAAAGATGTGTTCAGATGACATGGACGCTCATGGATTTGATCTAAAATGTATCATCATGTTTGTTTAACACAAACTTGTGAAGTCTATGCCAGATTGAGTGCACACTGCCAATAAAGCAAAAAGGGAACAAACCATACAATACTAAGAAACTGAAATTTGTGTAAATATTTCAAAGATTCTGCTTTATAGTATCATTTGTAGTGAAAATTGTTGCATTAAATAAGAAAAGGATGCAAAATAGAATCATTTCCACTAGTTGTGTTAGACCTTTACCGTCAGACCTCACTATATATCCACATCATGTTCTGCCCTTGCTGCTGTTATATAAATTGATTTTTCCTCTAAAACAACATGCACTGGTTGACTGCTATTATCCTAAAATCACACCAGATCAGTTAATTTACCACTGCTTTGGCTTCCTTTGTTTGGTCTGTCCATAGGACTGACATCATTATTCAGTGCCATTTAGGGAAAGCACAGCCTGTCAAGTGTCCACTTTGCTCTAAAGTCCAATTAACCTCATGAATCACTGAGGCAAAAAGTAATCTTGGCGAGTCAAGATCCCTTTGTCCCTCCAGACAACTTGTGTGACCGAGTGTCTTTTTTTAATTAATACCTAATTTCATCAATCAAGGTAACATCATTACTGATGGAGCTTGACAGCTGTAACCACTGGAGTATAGGAACTGTCCTAATTAGCTGGGTGAAGCCATTTCACCACATCCATTAAGTGTTTTGACAGAGCACAAATTGAGACACTTGACTCATATAAATATTAAGGTCTCTGGCTGGACAGCAAATTTTCATTTAGAACCCATGCGGAACACATCATCATGGTGTAAATGTCTGTTTTACCTGTGCTGGATTATGGTGATATTATCTATACTCAGTCAAGTCACTCAAATCATTAGATGTAATCAATCTGCTTGTAATAGCTTCAGGTAATGTTTATATCAAACATCAGAATGAAGATAAAGTGTGATTTCTGTGACTTTGATTGAGGCATGGATGTTGGTACCAGATGGGCTGGTTTGAGTATGTCAGAAACTAATGATCTTCCCGGATTTTCACACGCAATAGTCTTGAGCGTTTACACAGGATGGTCCAAAAAACAAAAAAACATCAAGTGACAGTTGAGTCAAAGTGCTTTGTTGGTAAGAGAGGGTTAGAGGAAAACACCTGAAACAGAAAAGCATCTCAGCATACAAAAGACAACAAACCTTGAGGTGGATGAGCTACAACAGCAGACAGTTATATAAGTGTCTGCTACATACCAGCCAGGAACAAGAATCTGAGGCTATCATGGTCACAGGCACATCAAAATTGGACTGTGAAACATTAGGGGAGCAAATCATTTCATCATTTGGTCTTTTTCCAATCCGGTTACAGTGAGTCTGAGTCCATGATAGCTCGAGATAGATAGAGAGATAGATAGATAGATAGATAGATAGATAGAGAGAGAGAGAGAGAGAGAGAGAGAGAGAGAGAGAGAGAGAGATTTATATTTCCAAGCCTCCAGCATCTTTTGTCCTCATACAAGGGTCAAAACATTCAAAAAGTTTTCAGTATTCAAATTCATTCTTGCTATCACTCATCTGAATGTCTTAAAGGTGCACATGCAAATGCCCAGGATCATTTCAGAAAGAATAAAAGAACATGAAATGTTTACTAATATCACATTTTTATCCACATTGCTTCTTTAAGAAAAATTCCTCTCAAGGTTTCTTCTTCTTAACATCTAAGGGAGTATTTCCTTGCCACATTCGCCTCAGGCTTGCTCACTAGGGATGATTTTGTTTAACATTAATCTTGGACTTTTGTACTGTTTCGTATGTTCTGTAAAGCTGCTTAGAGAGAATTGTTAGTCCATTGTTAAAAATGCTATACAAATAAAATTGAATTGAATGGCCTGGTCACCAGACACTCACCTGTACACACCAACTCCATACCTAATATGGGCATGGTACATTTTTTTGTTCCTTTCCTTAATGTTCCTTTCATTAATGTGAGCATATTAGGCATATACAACTGGACAGAGACCCCAGTCTAGACCAGCAAGTGGTATTATATACAGTTAAATTTGGAAATGTCTAGCAATCCCAGTGGAAAAGCTGAACTGATCTTCTCAGCCTGTTGCTTCCATGACCCCAATTGGGAAAAGTGGAAGAAAATGAATGAACGTGATAATATTTTGAGGCACAGTAATTTATTTTGCTGTATTAATAATTTCCTTATTGAAGAGAGACTGCAATAATCTTCTTCTTCTTCTTCTTTCGGCTTTTCCCTTCAGGGGTCGCCACAGCAAATCATGTCTCTCTCCACCTATCCCTATCTTCTGCATCCTCAACACTTGCACCCACTAGCTTCATATCCTCATTAATTCCATCCATATGCCTCCTCTTTGGCCTTCCTCTTTGCCTCCTGCCTGGCAGCTCCATGTCCAACATTCTCCTACCAATATACTCACTCTCCCTCCTCTGAACATGTCCAAACAATCTTAATCTGGCCTCCCTAACTTTGTCCCCCAAACGTCCAACATGAGCTGTCCCTCTGATGTACTCGTTCCTAATCCTGCCCAATCTTGTCACTCTCAAAGAGAACCTCAACATCTTCAGCTCTGCTACCTCTAGCTCTGACTCCTGTCTCTTCCTCAGTGACACTGTCTCTAAACCATACAGCATGGCCGGTCTCACCACTGTCCAGTACACCTTCCCCTTCCCCATTCTCGCTGATATCCCGACACCTTTCTCCACCCATTCCAACCTGCCTGCACTCGCTTCTTTACCTCTTTCCCACACTCTCCATTACTCTAAGACTGTTGACCCCAAGTACTTAAACTCCTGTACCTTCTTCACCTCTTCACCCTGTAACCTTACTGTTCCACTTCCCTCCCTTTCATTCAAACACATGTACTCAGTCTTACTACGACTGACTTTCATTCCTCTTCTCTCCAGCGCAAACCTCCACCTCTCCAGGTTTTCCTCCATCTGCTCCCTGCTCTCACTACAGATCACAATGTCATCTGCAAACATCATTGTCCAAGGAGACTCCTGTCTGACCTCCTCTGACAACTGGTTCATCACTATAGCAAACAGGAAGGGGCTGAGAGCCAATCCTTGATGCAGTCCCACCTCCACTTTGAACTCCTTTGTCTGACCTACAGCACACCTCACCACCGTCCTGCTCCTCTCATACATGTCCTGCACCACTCTGACATACTTCTCTGCTACTCCTGACTTCCTCATACAGTACCACAGCTCTTCTCTTGGCACCCTGTCATACGCTTTCTCCAAGTCTACAAACACACAGTGCAACTCCCTCTGACCATCCCTATACTTCTCCATCAAAATTCTCAGAGCAAAAATTGCATCTGTTGTGCTCTTTCTGGGAATGAAGCCATACTGCTGCTCACAAATTTCCACTACCTTCCTTAACCTAGCTTCCACTACTCTTTCCCATAGCTTCATTGTATGGCTCATCAACTTTATCCCCCTATAGTTGCTGCAACTCTGCACGTCACCCTTATTCTTAAAGATCGACACTAACACAGTTCTTCTCCATTCCTCAGGCATCCTCTCACTCTCTAAAACCCTGTTGAACAAACTAGTTAAAAATTCCACTGCTGCCTCTCCTAGACACTTCCAGACCTCCACCGGGATGTCATCAGGACCAACTGCCTTTCCACTTTTCATCCTCTTCAAAGCCTTCCTGACTTCATCCTTTCTAATCTTATCTACTTTCTGTTCCACAGAGTTCACCCCTTCTACTCTTATTTCCCTCTCATTTTCTTCATTCATCAGCTCCTCAAAGTACTCCTTCCATCTCCTCTGTACACTCACTTGTGAGCACCCTTCCATCTCTATCCTTAATAACTCTAACTTGTTGCACATCCTTCCCATCTTGATCCCTCTGCCTAGCTAACCTGTACAAGTCCTTCCCTCCTTCTCTAGTGTCTAACCTAGTGTACAACTTGTCATATGCCTTCTGCTTGGCCTTAGACACCTCCCTCTTCACTCTGCGCTGTAACTCCTTGTATTCCTGTCTATTCTCTTCAGTCCTGTCCATGTCCCACTTCTTCTTGGCTAACCTCTTCCTCTGGACACTATCCTGAACTTCCTCATTCCACCACCAAGTCTCCTTATCTTCTTTCCTCCTTCCAGATGACACACCCAGCACCTTTCTCCCTGTCTCCCTGATCACTTCTGCTGTAGTTTCCCAGTCATCTGGCAGCACTACCTGACCTCCCAGAGCCTGCCTCAACTTCTGTCTAAATTCCTCACACCATTCCTCTTTTTTCAGCTTCCACCACTTGGTTTTCTTCTCTATCTTTGACCTCTTCTTCTTACAGACCATCAAAGTCATCCTACACACCACCATCCTATGCTGTCTGGCTACACTCTCTCCCACTACCACTTTACAGTCACTAATCTCTTTCAGATTGCCTCTTCTACATAGGATGTAGTCTACCTGTGTTCTCCTACCTCCACTCTTGTAAGTCACTCTATGCTCCTCCCTCTTCTGAAAATAAGTGTTAACCACACCCATGTCCATCCTCTTAGCAAAGTCCACTACCATCTGTCCTTCTAGGTTCCTTTCCTTAACTCCAAACTTGCCCATCACTTCCTCATCACCTCTGTTCCCCTCACCAACATGTCCATTAAAATCCGCTCCTATCACCACTCTCTCACCCGTGGGAATACTCTCCATCACCTCATCTAATTCACTCCAGAATCTCTCTTTCTCCTCTAACTCACAACCTACCTGTGGGGCATAACCACTAACAACATTCAACATCACCCCTTCAATCTCTAACTTCAGACTCTCCTCCCTCCTCTACTTCTTCGACCAACAGTAGCCCAATTTCCACTGGCACCCTGTACGTCAACGGCGCCGATGGCGGTCGTTGTTAACCCGGGCCTCGACCGATCCGGTATAAAATTCAGAGTACTGACGATTCGCATGGTCAAATTTGGCAATGTTTTACGCCGGATGCCCTTCCTGACGCAACCCTCTCTATTTAGGGCTTGGGACTGGCACAGAAGTCACTGGACTGTGACCCCCATGGCTAGATTAGAGACTACAATAATAATATCAGTTAATAATGAATAACTGCATAACTGAATAAATGTTCTAATATGATATTTTCCTCAAACCTTTAAAAAAATAACTAAATAAAATGCAATTAAATAAATAATTATTTTCTTACTAAATGCATGTGAAATCTGAAAAATATGTAGCAGGTAAGTCAGAAAAACATGCATTTAAAGCAGCTATTACAGAATAGTATAGGGTATAAAGGGTATTAACAGGGATCTAAACCTAATGCATGGCATTACTGCTTTTTCATGCTCATACAAATTTGTCTTGTATACTTACTAACTTAATAACTAAGTTCGTGATTTTTTGACAAATTTTCTAATTGAACAATGTTTCTATTGCTGCTAAAGCAAATTATATAGCAGCTAAGATGCTTTTATACAGTATATATTTATAACAAAGGTCTCCACAAAATTTCCATACGGGGCTCAGAACCATGAAAAAAGCTTGAAAACAAAAAAGAAACAATATATAAATAAATGAAATAAAAATGCATAAGGGATAGATTGCCGCAGACCTACTGAAAATTATTTCTATGATCACATGACCACATGATCACTGGCATTAAGTCACATACAATAAGTACAAAGATGCATATAACCTTGTTGGAAATGGTTTTAATTGGTCTATAGCCTGACTAAAAATGTGTTCCTGCCATAAGAAATGATTAAAAAGCCAGCCAACAATAAAAAGGGATAAAACGCTTCCATCTTCTTTCCCTTCTATTTCATTTGATATATAACACACATCAGTTATCCAGCACATGTGACAGCTACAATATCCATATATTGTCTCTTTTGAAGGTTGCCATAATATCATCCTAACCAACATGACTCCTCTCCCGATTAACACAGTGTCTAGAAGCCGTCCTTTAACCACTGGTTCTTTATAAATGTGATAGTGAGTGAGAGAACATTTGTAATAAGCTGGGAGCTGTGGCATCAGAGCTAATGACAGCAAACACAATGTGGCTCAATTCACCAGCCTTGTTTTCCATTCTTCTACATTTAATCGAACTGCGAGCGCATCGTGGCGGTTTTATTCAGGTGCGCCTGCTGTTTAGACTACAGATTGCATGCTTTACAATGGATTTATCTGCAGCCAATGACTTCAAAGTTGACTTTAGTCTCCTGCATACACACTGTTTTGTAACCGTCATAAAAGTCATTTATGGCCTGTGGCTAGTTTGAGTAAATTGCTTTCAGAGTTACGTTCAGACTACAGAATTTATACATTCCTTTTTGGATTTAGGAGGATTGAGGAGTGCTGGGTGTGTGTATGAGTGTGTTTGTAAAGGAGAAAGAGAAAGAGAGAGAGCGTGTGTGTGTGTGTGTGACATTTTTTTAAAAGCTGAATTTATGTAGCTATGTTTATGTGACCTACCCGTCAGAAAGCCTAATGCAAGCATTTGTGTGGCCCTCCGTCTTGGTGTGGGCTGTGATGTGTGTGTCGGGTCAGCCTTGCAAGCCCGATGAGTTTGAATGCCTGACAGGAGAGTGTGTGTCAAAGAAGTACGTCTGTGACTACAGCCAAGATTGTTCGGATGGCAGCGATGAGAGAAACTGTAAGTATTAAAGCTTACTACTATCATTTAGCTTTGGGCATAATTCTTTTTTAATTCATATTTATTGACTCTAGTCTTTATGTTATCATGTGCTGTGTTATATAAGACATGGTGTTATATTTGCTAACCTCTATATTATTATATTGCCTATTAAACTATGGTTGTCTGTAATACACCGTTTAATCCTGCCTTTAAATGACTGATTCACTGAAGTCAATTCATTTACATTTATTCATTATTTATCATTTACATTTTACATTGCATTCATTTATCTATATTAATGTAGCAAACGCTACCATGTAAGATTTTTAAATGAGTGTTAGAGGAGCAAAGTGCACAGAGTAGAGGTGTAAAAACTAGCTTTTTTTTTGGAGGGGGTGGGAACAATTCCTTAGTAATCTCCAAAATATTCCTCTACAAGATTATCTCCACAGTCAATCATAATCTCATTTTTTTCTCAATCAAATTCAAGCTCTCTTCTCTGAACTATTAATTCTGTTCATTGTAGTACATTGAGGATTATGAGATACATATACAGCGCATCCGGAAAGTATTCACAGCGCTTTACTTTTTCCACATTTTGTTATGTTACAGCCTTATTCCAAAATGGATTAAATTCATTATTTTCCTTAACAATTCTACAAACAATACCCAATAATGACAATGTGAGAGAAGTTTGTCTGAAATCTTTGCAAATTTATTAAAAAATAAAAATTTTTTAAAAAAATCACATGCACATAAGCATTCACAGCCTTTGCCATGACACTCAAAATTGAGCTCAGGTGCATCCTTTTCCCACTGATCAACCTTAAGATGTTTCTACTACTTGACTGGAGTCCACCTGTGGTCAATTCAGTTGATTGGACATGATTTGGAAAGGCACACACATGTCTATATAAGGTCCCACAGTTAACAGTGAATGTCAGAGCACAAACCAAGCCATGAAGACCAAAGAATTGTCTGTAGACCTCCGAGACAGGATTGTATCGAGGCACAGATCTGGGGAAGTGTACAGAAAAATTTCTGCAGCATCGAAGGTCCCAATGAGCACAGTGGCCTCCATCATCTGTAAATGGAAGAAGTTTGGAATCAACAGGACTCTTCCTAGAGTCGGCTGCCCGGCCTAAAAGAGCGATCGGGGGAGAAGGGCCTTAGTCAGGGAGGTGACCAAGGACCCTATGGTCACTCTGAAAGAGCTCCAGTGTTTCTCTGTGGAGAGAGGAGAACCTTCCAGAAGAACAACCATCTCTGCAGCACTCCACCAATCAGGCCTGTATGATAGAGTGGCCAGACGGAAGCCACTCCAAAGTAAAAGGCACTTGACAGCCCTCCTGGAGTTTGTCAAAAATCACCTGAAGGACTATCAGACCATGAGAAACAAAAATGGCAAGCATCATGTCTGGAGGAAACCACGCACCGCTCACCACCTGGCCAATACCATCCCTACAGTGAAGCATGTTGGTGGCAGCATCATGGTGTGGGGATGTTTTTCAGCGGCAGGAACTGGGAAGCTAGTCAAGATGAATGCAGCAATGTACAGAGATATCCTTGATGAAAACCTGCTCCAGAGCGCTCTGGACCTCAGACTGGGGTGACGGTTCATCTTCCAACAGGACAACGACCCTAAGCACATAGATACCCTAAGATAACAAAGGAGTGGCTAAGGGACAACTCTGTGAATGTCCTTGAGTGGCCCAGCCAGAGCCCAGACTTGAACCCCACTGAACATCTCTGGAGAGATCTGAAAATGGCTGTGCACTGACGCTCCCCATACAACCTGATGGAGCTTGAGAGGTCCTGCAAAGAAGAATGGGAGAAAGTGCACAAAAATAGGTGTGCCAAGCCCATCATACCTAAAAAGACTTGAGGCTGTAATTGGTGCCATGTATGTAGATGTGATTTTTTTTTAATAAATTTGAAACTATTTCAAATCAACTTCTTTCACATTGTCATTATGGGGTAGAATTTGTAGAATTTTGAAGAAAATGAATTTAATCCATTTTGGAATAAGGCTGTAACATAACAAAATGTGGAAAAAGTGAAGCGCTGTGCTTTACACTGTATAACTACATTATTCAGAACATTAGCAGCTTCCTGTTTTAGCTCACTGACAGTTCAATCTGCTTTTAAATGAAATGTAATGTGTAAACATCTCGGTTTATGGCACAGAAAAAAGAGCAGATCTCATAAAACAGCATATCATCCAGGAAGCTTAGAGATGACACACAGCAGTGTATTATCGCATTTGTAGTTTCAGTTGAGTCTTTTGGAAACGAAAACATGGCTGGAAGGATGTTTACGCAACCTCATAAGTGTCTTTGAAACAGTTCTGATTAAGGGTTAGCTGTCAGTTTTGGACAAATTCCCAGTAAATGAAGGCAGGATATTGCCTGAGCCATCCTGCTATTAAACATTAACATCCATTGAAAGAGATACATTTTCATTAAAAGCAAAGCTTTCTTGTTTTCACTGACTGCCTTAAAGTTTTTTTACAGATCATGATAACAATATCCGTGTCCAAAACAATAACATCTAAAATATTTCTTTAGTCAGACTGTTTTATCTTTGACACTTTAATTTTATTCATGTGAAATATTAATAATATTATTCATGTGAGTCACACACTGACATATGGTGCAACATTCGTAATAAATACTGCTGTCATAGTCATATTTTCACTTTCTTCTTTTTTAATGTACATGTCAGTATTCTTCTACATTGTGAGGGAAACATGACTCGCCTTGAATTGGCTTTTCTTCATTAGCATTACTGGCCTTATTAGCTAACACTAACTGTGCTGATTTCTTTTCCTTTATATGTATGAACTTGCACTGGGTCATACATTCCCATTGGGTTTTCCAGATTAATACACATCCAGTGAAATTTTCTCTTTGTAAACTCTGTAAACTGGCCCTTTGTTTTCATTGTTAGGGTTCTGATTGTCCACTTTTTCGCACTGTACATTGAATAGCTGGCCTAAAAAGCTTTGCCGCAAGCAATCATGATCATGACAGAAACCAGCTATGCATCCAAAAATATGCTGGAGTTCGGGCACTTCAGCTCATACATCATAATCTTCCTGGAAGAATATTGATGTAAAAACAAATATTGATGCAGCTGTATCCTCAATAGTGCTATACAACCCACAGCACCTACTCCTGCTTGGTTTGGAAATAAACTCTGCAGCCACATTAATAGGATTTAAAAGAGGAATGATACTGACATTGTGACTGAAATAGTGCTTTTAGCTTTGAAATCTTTATTCACATCATTCAGCAACTCTATGTAAAGCATCCAGTCTAGATTAATGAAGAAAGTTAAGCATTCTCTTAAAAATATATAATTCAGGGAAAAACCATACAACAAATAGCTTCAGAATTTCAAAATCCTGAGTTGCAGTTTTTATTTATTATAAATCTGCTTTAGGTCCTTATTACCTTGATATTTCTTCACATTTCATAATCATGAACTTACTGAAAATGCTAACCACTCTGACTTCTCAGTGTGTAGCAGAAATGATTAAGATTCAGCCAGGTCACTATGTGCAGCACCAGCTCATTTTAATGATGCTAAGATAACTGATGAAGCATTAATTCCTCAAAGCGTGCTAGAATTACCAAGTTTTCAGAAGTGAGTCATGGCTTGAACCTACACACCACATACAGAGGCTTTCTGTGAATAGCATGTATTCTAAATCCTGAATCTGGTGTGTTGCTCAATTCTCAAAATTTCACCACATACTGCTAGTCAGCTCCAAGTCACTCATTCCTAACTACTTTAAAGCTGTATGTGGCTGTCATCTCAGAGCATCACATTATCTCAGCATGGATGGCGTCATAAAGGGTCTAATAAAACATATTTTCTCACAAGGCCTCTACATTTTGTTCCCTTATGGATAAGGTATGGGCTCTTCTTATGAAGTCAGCATGGAGTCCCATAAGTCCCCTCTTTGTAATTTTATGTAAGATGCTGAACTGAATTTTAGTGTCTCAACTAACTAAGAAAAAACAAACTCTGCATGTTCTGGTGTTCATCTAAATCAACACTGGGCTAAGAACCATGAAAAAGGCTTGCAAACTAATAAAGAAACAGTATATTTATAAATTACAGGCACAAATAAAAATGCATAAGGAATGTATTATAAAAGTGGTTTCTATGATCACATGACCACATGATCACTGTCAGCAAGTCATTATAGAAAGTATAAGGATGTGTTTCACCTTAAAACCTTAAAAAAACCTTAATTGGTCTATATTCCAAAAATGTTTGGTATATCAAGGTCAATTTACTTGACCTTGCAGCAGTCCATGAATGTGAGCCTGCAGAGCATTTTTTTTTTGGACCTGGTATGCAACCTGTGGTTGAAGAAACGACACATAGAGAGAAACAACTCACTTATCTATGCAGAGACTGGCTCACTGAATGATCAATGGTCATCAGCATGGCTTATAAACACACAGGACGCTCACCTCCTCCCATTGTATGCCACTCAAGGATGAGTGACTCCTCAATACTGAAATTATTTAAAGACATGTCACTTCAGTTACTCTCAAGCAGCACTAGCTTGGCATCAACATGCACTTTTAGCAAATTCTACAAAGTTAACCTTATATGTCCCAATGCCTGATTGTGGCCTGTGTGATTAGTCCTAAGGTGTGTCTCTTAACTATGTGATTCTTGCTGCCCGTAGTGGTCAGGAGGAGTGAAACAGGGTGCTAGTTACATATGCTTTGTGTAATATAAACAAAACTTTTGAAAGTGTGTGCTAAGTTACAAAGGGTTGTTACTTTGAATCATAGCCAGAGGACAGTGGAGCATAAATGCACAATATTTTTTAGTAGGCCATCTCCAAAAATTATTGTCCTAGTCTATGGAGCCAAGGCATAGAAACAGTTCCAAAATAACTGCTTAAAGCATTCTGTATTCACAATCAAACAGTCATGGATGCAAATGAATCTAGTTATTCTTTCTGTGAATTAAGTCTATTAATCAGAAATCTTTGTAAAAGGCAGTTTCTAATTGTTCAGCCAAACACTGAGTGATCCCAACTTCACATCTTAATGATACTATAGTCATCCATGGCTGAAATCTGAGAGCTCTGCTCTCATTGTGAGCATGGATCAGAGAGACACTGGCTAATGGTCAGTAAAAAAACTGGCAGCTACTGAATTGAGAGAAAATGGGTTATAAATGGAAAATAGGTTCACTGATATTGATGTGGGGTTTTGTGGTTTCAAAATGATTCTGGTTTCCAATTGTACAGGTTCCCATTCAGAGAGATGTGATTTTGAAGATGGCCTTTGTGATCTACAAACACCAGACCGGAGCAAGTCGTGGATTCGAGGCGCCTGCCTAACTGATCCTGGACCTATGACGGACCACACTGGCCACCCTGCAGGTATGCACGCTTTATATAACCACTTAGCAAAAGTAATACAAACATTTATTGTAATCTGTGCCATCAAATAGAAACCATGTGATCAAATTTGTTACAACACATTAAATACTTGTACATGATAGAGATATTTGAGTTCCTTTTAATTAATGTTCTCTTTTTTCCACTCAGGACACTACTTGTTCCTGCGCTCCAAAACCAGAGAGACAGTCTATGCAGAAATTTCCAGTCCATCTTTTCTACCCTCAGAGTCCTGCATGGTATTGTCTACTGCATACTTCCATTTATACTAGAACATTATTTTTTAATTTTTATACATTGTTTTTCATATTCCTACTGGGATATGAGCTTCAAAAGTCTGGTAATGTAAACTTTTGTAGAAGAATTGATGTTTTATTCATAGATACAGCACCTCTGTAGTAGAGAGCCTTGCTCTAGGGCCCAACAGGTCCAACTTAGCAGTGCTGGGTCTTGAATCCCCAACCAGAGCCTAAACCAGTCAGTCACCACTACCCCAAACTACTGTCTGTGTGAGGTTCATGGGATCTTTGCTTGGGTTCTCTGGTTTCCTCCCACATTCCAAAAAAATGCATCTAGGTGAATTGGTTGAATAAGAGATAACAGATTTTTTATGTAAAATAGAATAACTTTTTGCTCTGCGATGGACTTGCTCCATGACCAGGATAAAGCACTTATTGAAAAGAATTGCCTGAATGAAAAATATTGACAAATCTACTAGACATTTGCCTGAAAAATTATATAATGTTATTTTCTGATCCACATTCAATCCAAAAAGTATAGCTCATGAGACAACATAACAACATGTTTAATGTTTCCTCTGGTATGATGAATGACCTTTATATCTGTTTCTCTTAAAATTACCATATGCTTATTTGACTGTACTCACTCTCTCTCATTCAATACCCTGCAGGTCACATTCTACTATCACATGGGCCAGGTGACTGGTGGCTTACGGGTTCTGGTTAAAGCACAACCTTCAGGAGAGCAGAGACAAATCTGGAGTCAGACCAGACTGACCTTGATGCCACCTACAAAGCCCTGGTTCAGAACATCAGTTACATTCCAAGAGAGCCAGGCGTTTCAGGTATGTGTATATTTACAAAGCCTCTTAGCAATTTACTGAGCAACATGTCCCATTATTGTGTATTTAGCTGTGTAGTTAAACTGAGGCATTGGTGGCTCAGTGGTAGGTTTCTCACCTATCATGCGAAAGGCCCGGGTTCGATTCCAGCCAATGCCTCAACCCCAGCCACTGGATGCAGTACCGGTCTCAAGCCCGGAAAAAATGGGAGGGTTGCGGCAGGAAGGGCATCTGGCGTAAAACCTGTACCAAGTTGTTGTGCGGACCAGTCGGTCCGCTGTGGCGACCCCGAACAGGGAGCAGCCGAAAGCAACTTCTAGCTGTATAGTTAAACTCCTAAGCAGGATCACTTAATGTTGTAGAACGTCCTACGTTGCTTAATTTTTTTTAATTGCTGCTTTCAATGAGTGTCCTTAAACAAAACTGCGCATAACATGGATGCTAAATTTCCTGGGATTACTTGAAGGTGTTTTCAGTGTGAACAAGTTAGAAGAGCAAAAACAAAACAAACTAATAAATTAATACATGAATAAATGAACAAATCAACAAGCAAACTAATAATTAGCAAATGAATGAGCAAATGAGCAAATAAACAAGTAAATAAATGAATAAACAAACAAACAAAGAATTACAATAATCATTTCTACAGTAGGAACTTTGAAACCTCTTCCTTTGTTTACTGATATGAACTGAATTACAGTTCTGTCTTTGTCATTAATGTAATCACAGCCATAAAATGCACTGCTGGAAAATCCACAAATTGCACTTTGACCAGTGAGACCTGCTTTATAGACTGGTCTAACAGAAGCATGTTAAAATGGTTAGCAGACACAGTTTAATTTACAAGATTGATGACTGTTTCAAAGTTAGTACAAAAAAACTGACCATTTAATATATTTGAAAATATTAGACTTATTCATTCGCGCATAATTGTGTATTGAAGTATAATAATAAGCAATATTTACTTGTTAATACATAGTTACAAATGTTGAGTTTGGCATGGAATTATATATTTCAAGTAACTCTGCAGGTAATAATTCATGGAACAGTGTCCAGCAGCAACGATCCTAAAGAAGTTATTGCTTTTGATGACTTGTCCTTCAGCTCAGGCTGTGTATCGACTAGAGGTAACAAACATCCACACGACCCTAACATAATAATAACCTGATACCTCTCACCTTAATTCATCATCACTCTTAAAAATAGGGGTAAGAGTAAAGTACAGTGCCTGTGAAGGAGCTTATGATCCATTCTTGGGCAAAGCTGGCAGCTCATATGTGAATATAATGTATACTGTATCGTAGGTCATTAAAAGAAATATAAAATTGATAAGAAAAAAGATTATAAAATACTGCTTTGAGGTATTAAGGAAAAGAGAAAGGGAGTGAGTGCCATTTTTCATCAGTGAAAATCCACATTTATCTGTTGCTGATTGTGCAAATTAAAAAAAAAAGGGGAAATAAAGATGAATGGCATTTTTAATCTGTCTCTGTTATGGCAAGTTATAATTTTTGTTCTGGTTTTGTAGTTTACTTTGCCCTCTGTGCTGCCACAGTGAAATATGTCCTCATGAGCATGGGCTCAGTTTTATAGGACCATAAATAACTGCACTACATCTTTCAGACCTAATTCTATTTAATGTGAAAAAAAGAAGCAAATGGACAGTTGCAGGATTTTGAGGAACAGGGAGTGATTGTATGAATCAGCACTGTGTTTTAACTCTTACTTTCATACTGACTGATTGGTTCATGACTGACATGATCAACTAAATAATTTGCTTAGCGTGTTTGCGGATTCGATTTCCACCTCTTCCGAGTTTGCATGGCCTCCCTGTGCTTCAAGGTTTCCTCCAGGTACTCTACTTTCCTCCCCCAGTCCAAAGACATGTATTGTACACTGATTGACATCTTTAAATTGTCCATAGTGTGTGAATGAGTGTGTGTGTGTGTGTGTGTGTGTGTGTGTGTGTGTGTGTGTGTGTGTGTGTGTGTGTGTGTGTGTGTGTGTGTGTGTGTGTGTGTGTGTGTGTGTGATGAGATAGACTCCAGATTCTCTGCAACTCTGTGTAGAATAAGCAGTAGAGAAAATGGATGGATGGATGGATGTTACATTCATAAGACCACTCAAGTTACTACATAACGTCAATTCTCCAATAAAAATGATCAATTATAACAACTTCCTCTTCTGCAGTCATAACCATTTAGCCATTGTATCCTTAGAACTTGACAATATAACATCATGATACACAAATGTGCTCGCAAACTGCTGCCAAACAGTGATGTTATGTCTTGAAAAGTCTGTCAGTTTAATGAAACTTTAATTAAAAATACAATATGTTTTAAATGCAAATGTATTTAAATGTTTTTAAATGTAAATTTCTACAAGATTCTACCTTTTACTACAATTTTGTACTTATTACTCTTTGCTTTTTCTCGTTATGACCATATATGATAATGAAGTCATCTCTGTATTATTAGCTCATTAAGGATCTAAATCTGTTTTTGTATTTGTGTAAGGATGCTTGATGATGATGTCTGTTGTTAAAAAATTCATAGTGGTTATTGGATTTTGCGATTTTTACAATTCACTTCAAAATTTTAACATGTGAAGTGCATTAGGGGTATAACACATCACAATACTGACTTTAGATCATCATATTGCTCAGCCTCAAAACAAAGTATGCCTAATATGTTACATTCTGCCTACCAAATAACAGAGAGGAGGTATATATCCTCTGCAAGCCGCTCTCAGTTTGACTGTGGGGCAGGTGTATATGTGGACGCAAAGCAAGTGTGTGACTTTACTCTGGACTGTCCTCATGGAGAAGACGAGGCCACTTGTCGTGAGTATTAGTTTCTTGCACATTACACAACCAGAGAACATTTGGATCAGATTTGAATTGGTTCATTTACATGTAGACATGTAGACATTTACATTTCTGTAGAAACATTTCTCAAATCTGATGTTCATTTTAGTGACATGCTTCAGATAGAAGTGCACAGAGATGGACGCAGCGGGAAGTCCAACCTGTTTGTTTTTTTGTCTTTTACATATCGTTTTTTTGTAAAGTGGACACAAATCAACGCAGACCCTTTACAGTTTTGAGTGATGTCTGCCTCTTTTCTTGATGACCATAAATAATGGAGTATTTGAACTCATTGCTGTTGATATGACAAAAAAAAAAAATCAAACAAACGAAGTGATCATGCAGGTGCCTCTGCCAACTCCTGATGATTAATAAAGTATGATATGAACTGAAATACAAAAACTTCTAATAATCCAAAAATATCAGATGGCTGAATGACAAAAATATCATAATCATGATTCCTGAAGATGTTACACAATATTTATCACTAGATACTGTATAGGTATCTATTAATCTGTAATATTTCTGTTTCTTAAAAAAAAAAAAGAAAAGTTCAGATAAAATTGTGATTGAAAGTATATTTTAATTTAATCTATAGAAATTATATCGTCATATCGCCAAACTCTTATACCTTACACAATGTTGAGAATCAAATTATAACTTCTTACCAAACCTGTAGCCTTCTGAACCAAAAAAAAAGCAAAAATACCAACATTGTTACTGTCTTATAAATATAGATAAACCAAATTCTTCTATGAAAAGAACAACTGGAAACACACGGTATAATGATGTCATTCTATCCTTTACTACTACTACCAGAAAATATAGATACATATGTGTTTTCTACAGCTGCACAGTGTGATTTCGAGGCAGATGCATGTGGCTGGTATGAATCTGCACCTGGGGATGGTTTTGATTGGGTCAGAAGCTCACCTCAAGTCGTCTCCACAGACCAACAAAACAAAGCACCTCCGAGAGACCACTCTACGAACACAAGCACTGGTAAGCACATACATACACCTTTCATAGCACCATCGACAATATGCGTATTTCATTTATGCTTAATATATCCTGTGCTAGGGTTTAGAGGGTTTAGTTTAGAGTTGTCCTTTTTGGAAAACAAAAAATACATATAACAGGTCTGCCTGAATGTACATTCTAGCCTATAATTAGAATTAACTCACATTGTTTCCAAACAGACTCTTTATCATATAAATGAAATCTTTATTAATGCTGCATATTAGTTAGCAGAATTAGTTAAGTAGATGTTAATACTTTCAGTCTCCCCTGTGGCCCAGCACTAAAAAAAGCTCATGATGCTGTATGCTGTATGTAGAAATATCATTTCTAATAAATCATGCTGTATTGTACACTAATTCTTTCCCTCTTTTCACATCTATCCATCAACTATTCAGGCTTGCTATTGTTCAGACAGTGTACATTGTGAATTCCTTTCTTTCAGGCCACTTTCTTCTGGTCCTGAAGAACAGCAGCAGTTTTTCTCAGCATGCTTTACTCCGCAGTCCCATGTTCCAACATGCTGGCCCAGACTGTAAAATGACCTTCTGGTAACATGGAGATCTTTCTGTCAGATTTTTTTGTCTGTCATGTGCATATAGATCAATTTAATGTTTGATATTTTGTTTGTAGGCATTACAACGCTGGTATATCGGTTGGTGCAGCCAACATGTATCTGCGAATCGATGGCATGGACAACCTTACAGTTCTGTGGCGCACACTTTACCATCAGGGAAACTTCTGGCAGCCGGTGACTGTGCAGCTTGGCCGCCAAACCAGGCCTTTCCAGATCTTGGTGTCCAAACTGAGCCTGGGTGTGTATGATGGAATTTCCGCACTGGATGACATCACTTTTCACAACTGCTCGTTACCAGTGCCCATGGACAAGTGCCCTAACCCGGATTACTTCCACTGTGGGCGGAGCCGAGCATGCGTGGACCGCCTCAAGCTCTGTGACCTTGTTGACGACTGCGGAGATGGAACCGATGAGGAAAACTGCTGTATGTTTTTCTTTTAATATTAGCAAGAGAATTTAATTCAGAGTATTTTCTTTACAAATTGTTAAGGCATTGCTGCCACTGTTGGGCCGTTGAGCAAGGCCCCTTAGACCTCTCTTCTCCAGGGTGCTGTATCATTGCTGACCCTCTGCTCTGACACTAACTTCCAAAGCTAGGATATGCAAAGAAAAGAATTTCACTGTGCTGTAATGTATATAAGGGAAATAAGTAGTTCGTCTTCTCTCTCAGTTATTTGTCTCTCACCTCTCTTTTGCTTTACCAGCCTCTGAGTTAATGTGCAGTTTTGAGGATGGCTTATGCAGCTGGACTCAGGACGATGATGATATTTTTGATTGGACCTGGATCCAGGGACCTACTCCCACTCCCAACACCGGACCCTATAA
Organism: Hemibagrus guttatus; assembly: GCA_033459395.1. Lineage (NCBI taxonomy): Eukaryota > Metazoa > Chordata > Actinopteri > Siluriformes > Bagridae > Hemibagrus > Hemibagrus guttatus. Next base: position 26,248,056 of record JAUCMX010000005.1, on the reverse strand, counting down.
AGACCACACATGGTCCAGTGTGAGAGGACACTACCTCTACATCGAGTCCTCTGCTCCTCAGCAATTCAAAGACACTGCTGTGCTCATTAGCAGAACTTTCAATCCCACTCTCAGCAAAGGAGAAGTCCCTCGGACAACTTGTGTTTTCAGGTTCCACTATCACATGCTGGGCCAGTACATCTTCCGCTTAGCTGTCTACATCCGCAACTATAACAGTGGGCATGGCCAAATGCTGTGGGTTCGTCATGGTGACCAGCGCAACCTCTGGCACAGAAAGACCCTGTACATCAACAGTGCACGGCCGTTCCAGGTAAAATCTCAGATAGTGCCCACATTTTTATTATAAATATTGAATGATAAAATCTCCTTCAATCATGCAAACATTGAGTGGTGAATAAATGCATAGCGAATCAGTACAACATGCTAAAGACTGAAATATTAAAAATAACGTCATTCTTAATGTTATTGACGTCATGTTATAGATTCAATGCCCCTGTCAATGACTTCTAACTGCTTTTAGTGGCTTGATTGAAAACTGTCATAGCTCTCACATACCCAGACTCAGGCACAGAAAACCTCACATACACACTCACACAATGGCACACACCGCTCTGTCCTTTACCTGATAACTATAATTAGACGTTCTTTAAAGCAACATAACCTTGGCAACATGTGTTATCAGCAATATTGTGGTCTCTGCCCCAAAGCCGTAAAACCTTTAGATATAGATCATTAAAGACACACACACACACACACACACACACACACACACACACACACACACACACACACTGCAAATGCATTAACACTTTAAAAGCCATTTGAAGCATCTGAACATCTCTCATTTCCAGAAACTTCATCTTTATAACAAGATAAATTTCATTTCACTCTTCAAGATTTTAACCTCATGCATTTACAGAGATAAAAGTGTCTCTGGTTAGGCAGATTTTAAAGCTGATCCGAGCTCTTCCTGTGTTGTTCCTCGTTCTTTAGTTTTACATTTTTAAACGTCATGATACAATGTTTTGTTTGAAAGATTTGGCTAAGAGAGATGGATATATTGTATGTGCACTTGAAGATTCATCTGTTCTGAGATTGTTTGTTTGATCCGATTGGCTGCATTATGCAGAAATCTAGCCAATTTAATGTAAATGGGATTTTCTTTTTTTTCTATGTGAAATTTATCTCAGATTCTTGTAGAGGGCACAGTGGGGGATGACTTCACAGGAGATATAGCAATAGACGACCTCTCGTTTCTGGGCTGTGAGCCATATGAGGGTAAATGTGACAATGAGACAACAACTAATAGTTTTATTATAAACACACTATGTGTGTGTGTGTGTGTGTTTTCATATTTGGATCATTTTATTATTTATATGTGTGTTTAGGTGTACTCCCTTCATTAGAAGCCAGCACTACGGCTCCTGCTGTCACTTATCCCACGTTGCCCCCTAATAGCTGTCCACTGGGCCAGTTTGTGTGCGGGGCTTACGGAGAGTGTGTGAGCCAGAATAAAGTGTGTGATTTCAGACGGGATTGTTCGGATGGCTCTGATGAAAAGGGTTGCGGTATGTCTGTGTTGATCTTCGTATCCATCTATCAATCACTTCATCCAAATCCCCTTTCCACATACACTTGTTCTCTCATGCTATCAAAACTTCACAGTGATGGAACGGTGTTATTTTGAGGGTGGAAATCTATGTGGATGGAATCTGGACAGCCCCAAACCTCCAGTCCCACTGCATGCTTTTCAATGGCTAATAGGACAGGGAGAAACTATATACCACGGGGAAGAAAATCACAGGCCTGTTAATGACCATACACTGTAAGTACCTGCATGTGTGTATTGTACATGCGGTCCAGTCCAAAAGTATTGGAACACAGTATGTTTGATGAGCAGAAAAATTCACTTGGGTTCGAACAAATCTTCTAAGTTTTTTAACACGTACACACATCAGTACAGTCGAACCACGGCATACAAATGCCCTCCCTTATGAATTTTCAACTTAAGAATTGAAATTTTGCAAGAAATTTGCATTGGCATACGAAGCATTTTCGGCATACGAACGAATCGAACTGAATGCCAAAGTTGTGCGTATATTCGAGAGTTTTTCAAAACTTGTTTGCATCGTTGGAAAGACAAGCAAAGCCAACTGAAGCGAGTTTATGAATTTTACGAATTCTTTTTCAGTCAGCGAGAGCTGTTTCGAAAGAGTTAACCCATGGGTTAACTCTACTAACGTTAATACTAACGTTGCTTTCGGCATACGTTCAAAAGCTCAATTTTTCAAACGTTTGTTGACAGATTGGTGGCACGGGTGGTCTGTTCTATTTTTAGCCCTAGCTTGGTGGCAGAACTTCCTGTGAGGAGCGTTGACCCTTGGAAATATTTCTGGGTGTCTTGAACGAATTATCTGCATTTACATTATTTCTTATGGGAAAATTCGTATCGCAATACAAATTTTCGTCTTAAGAACTCGCCTCCAGAACGAATTAAATTCGTAAGCCGAGGTTTCACTGTATCTGGAAATAAAAGCCCATATCTTATATGTATATTTTGATGTTAAACCCAGATGTCTTGAAGGCATAGTTATTAAAGATATTTTATGTTTTCTTTAGAAAAATCAAAAGTGCTAAAGTGTAAAACTTTATTTATGTATCATCATTTTTATTGTGTATTCATGTATTTTTGTCTTTGTATGTTGACTCAGTGGCACTGCAGAAGGATGGTACATCTATGCAGATAGCTCTAATGGTGGATATGGCCATGTGTCTGATCTAATAACACCACCCATCACTGCCACAGGGCCTCAGTGCACTATGGAATTCTGGTACTACATGAGTGGCTTCACTGTGGGAACACTACAGGTGGATGTTTGAAAATAAATTTAGTTATTAAACAAATGTAATTAGATACAGTATTATAGCACAAGCACTCTTCCTCACATTTTATGCTCTGTGGCACAATTTTATTCTCATGATTTCTAACTTTCTGAGGATTGAGATGAAGGTTTAATGTTATTTTAAAGTCTGGACATCACATTTCAATAACATTTAATAAATAATGACCTGACTTCTGTCTGGTTTTTATTTGTGTGTTTGTAGGTTTTTATTAAGTCTGGTAATGTCACAAATGAGGTGTGGTCTGAAACTGGAAACCAAGGCAGCCGTTGGATGCGCGGCAAAATTTTCATCGGAATCCGCCACAATTTTCAGGTCTGTATAAACACTTCTAAAAGCATACATTAAGAGAATAACTTCTGCATATTTTGTGAAATATAATTTATAAAAATATAATTTATGAAATTAATTGAATATATTAATTTATTATTAAGGGGGCATGGTGTCTTGGTGGTTAGCACATTTGCCTCGCACCTCCAGGGTTGGGGGTTCAATTCCCGCCTCCGCCGTGTGTGTGGAGTTTGCATGTTCTCCCTGTGCCTCTGGGGGTTTCCTCCGGGTACTCCGGTTACCTCCCCTGGTCCAAAGACATGCATTGTAGGTTGATTGGCATCTCTAAATTGTCCGTAGTGTGTGACTACATGAGTGTATGAGAGTGTGTGTGTGCCCTGTGATGGGTTGGCACTACATCCAGGGTGTATCCTGCCTTGACCCGACCCCGTGACCCGTGACCGTGACCCCGTGACCCGAGAATAGATCGGATAAGCAGTAGACAATGAATGAATTTATTATTAATATTACAAATAAATATAATTTCTATATATTTCCAGTACTTGGTCAGCCTTTTATCTATAAATTTAGTCAGGAGCTACAGCAGGTGATATTAAATGAGTTTATATGAGCTTAGTGTCTTTTCATAGACTTTTTTTTACCAAGTCCAAAAAATGCAATTGTGTTACAGTGCCCATGTTCAGCATGTATTTATTTGTCACGCTCCACAGTAGTGGTTAATGATGCCTATGAAAGCAGGCATAACTCATAGCTTTTTTATAAGTATGTATAGTAGTTTTTTTTTAATCTAGCATACTAGGTTTAAACGTTATCTTTTTATTGTGGCAGCATTATATACCGTGTTTTTCCTATCTAAAAAGTTTTAGTTCTGCTGTCCATTTTATCTCTGTACCAATGTTATTGCAGAGAAGTGTGAATTATTTGCCAAGCAGGGACACACACTTTTCCTAGTGCTTTCCTATGCTTACCAACAGCTAAAAAAGATACTCTACACACAGAAACCCAACAGTATCCTGACTTTGAGTCAGAGCATATCTTTGTTTACTACAAAAGTAAATAGGAAAGAAAGGTGGTTTTTCTAGATGTAAAATATGTAGTAAGGCCGTGTGCCTGACCTCAAGCCATCTATGGAGGTACAAATGAGTAATTAAGAGGAAAGGCAGCAAGTCTCACAGAACAGTGACCAAAAAGCAAAGAATACACAGTAGTGTAAGGAGAGTGATGCAAATTATCTTGAAAGCGTCTCGAAAATGTCTAATATCTGGTCCCGACCTTACAGCAATCTACCAAGTAAGTCTTTAAAAATCATGATAAACTCTGGCATTCTTCCAACTTTCTTCTGTTCTTTTCATCCACTGGGGAATGGAACAAAGTATCACCATGTTTACCAAAGAGCTCTTGGTAGCATCTCCAGATAATAATCACTTATAATCAGAAAGTCAGGTATAACTGATTTTATCATTTAGTACCCATGTCCTCTAGGTCTATAGCAAACAGTATTATTATTTCTATTTCTATTTCTAAGTAATCATAATTAGGTATTTCCAAACACATGCAGCTTTAAAATGAAGTCACCTGTGTGGTTGAAACAATTCCATTATAGTGAATTAATGTGAAGTCCTCTATGTCTACAGCAGTCAGAATACGTAATTTTGAAGGCATTTTCAACGTCTAGTTCTAATTATTATAATTTGGTATTTCCAATCCACGGGCTGTTTTGAAATGGATTCAATTTCATGGTCGTAAGAGTCCTATTATGTTGAATGACTGAGAAGTGAATTAATGCATGAAAATAAGCAGGATATTTCCATCACCAATAAAAAAAATGCAGCCATGGAGTATAACCATGTGTGCTAGGGCAATTTAAAGCTCAAATATTCCAATAATATAATAATGTTTTTAGCCAAATTAAACTATGACAACTCAACCAAGTCCCCCTACCCTACCAAGCCTACCCTCCACCCTACCCTGTGAAAACCTACCCTATCCTATTCACCCTACCCTACCCTACCCTACCCTACCCTACCCACCCTACCCACCCTACCTACCCTAGCATACCCTACACTACCCACCCTACCCTACCAGCCCTACCCTACCCAAAACTACCCTACCCACCCTAGCCTACTCTACCCAAAACTACCCTACCCATAACCCAACCCTACCCTATCCACCCTACCATACCCACCCTAGCCTACCTTACCAAAAACTACCCTACCCTCACCTATCCACCCTATCCTACCCTACCCTAAACTATCCTACCCTATCCACCCTACTCTACCCACCCTAGCCTACCCTACCATATGCCACCTATTCTACCCTAGAAGTCCTTAATCCCCAAGAGCATTATACATTAGTATAATGAACAAAATATTTATACTTGCTAAACCACAAAGTAATAAACTAGAAATGTACATTATAATATAGTATATAAAACAAATAGGCATGCACACAGTTGGGCCTTGATGAATGCTTCTGTGGAAGCTTGTGTGAGTATTTGATCAAATTTGGTGTCAAATAATTAGAGTAGATCTTGAATTGAATAGATCTGTTCAGAAATATCTAAGCTTTCTTTCCTCAACTGGTGCTTCACTTTACATCATTAACCTTTATCAACACTCTATCCACCCCAAAACACACAAACACCTGCAGACACATAGACACTCTAATGCCCAGTACTTAGCTTTGAAGTGCTCTTCAGAGGCTTCCTGCAATGCTGAAGTGTCTTCTTCTGTGCATACTACATATGTCAGGTCTAAATGCTTTTCAGCTCCTGTTTTTACTGTTTGATTTTTCCATAATCTTCATTTTATAATCTTTTCCAAAGATGTAAATGAATAGAATATTGAATAGAATATAAAATTATTTGGTAGTTTTTGATGTACAATGAATGAATTTATTTTGTTTATACAAGAGACATCTTAACATTAATAAATAATAAGATTTTTAAATGATGCTGTATAACTGTATGTGGTGCTTTCAGGTCATCCTCCGGAGTAAGCGAGGTGTTAGCTACATGGGTGATGTGGTGGTTGATGACGTAGAGTTTATTGACTGTGCACCTCCAATTTTCTCGGGTTTCCTCTGCACCAAGTCTGAGTTTGCATGTGCTAATGGACTCTGTATTCCTGATGGTAACCTATGTGACTTTATTGACCACTGTGGGGACGGCTCAGATGAGAACCACTACATCTGCAGTAAGATATTACAATTTTATTTTATATATATATATATATATAATATATATATAAAATAGCTAATATATAATAATATATTTATATATAATTTATTTTATATATATATATAAAATAGCTAATATATGTTTCATAGGAACATCATGCATTTGTATCCTTAATTTCTGTACTTTATGATTTTTAGCAGTCCATGATTGTTAACTAAATTGAAAGCACAATATTTCATGTAGTTTTTTGCTTGGCCAAATTTTATTCCTCAGAATATAGTCTATGGCACCTAATCAAATAAAAACAATTATTATTATATTATTTATATAATTATTCATTTTTAATATTGTTAATGGAGTTTTGGACCCAGTTACACCTTGCATATAAAACAAGTATATTTTTCTGCATCTGCTTGTTTACATGTTCATGCCTCTCTTTTCCAGAGGGCTTTCACGGCCACTGTAACTTTGAATTTGACCTTTGTGCTTGGCGTCAGCTGGAGAGTGACAATTCTGATTGGCTGATCAAAGCAGGAAGAACGCCTACAAGGGAAACAGGCCCAGCAACTGACCACACCCTGCGCAACTCATCAGGCCACTACCTGTACAAGGAGAACTCTTTCTCCAAATCCTCTGGAGACATGGCTCGAATCTCCAGTCCAATGTTCAGCCAGAGCAGCAGGGAATGCAAGGTCAGATATCATGGGTAATTTCCCTCAAAGCAACTGAAGTACCACCTAATAGTAGCACAGTAGATTACTTACAAAAGGGACAATCTTTTGGAATAAAGCAAGGCTATATAATAGAGTAATAGATGAATGGATGGGTGGATTATTGAGTGATTAAGGGATTGTATGAAGTAACTGGGTGAAACTGTGCAAAGCTGGAAACAAAGAGTTTTTAATCTTTTAAAAGCAGAAACTGTGATACTGTAAAAACCCCTGTAAGGTATTAAATCTGGTTGTCTTTTACCTTTCGGCTCTCAATCATCATACACACACACACACATGAGAGAGAGAGAGAGAGAGAGAGAGAGAGAGAGAGAGAGAGAGAAAGAGAGAGAGAGAGAGAGAATATGTTTGTATGTGAACAATGAAAGGAAGGCTTTATCATGTTTCGTGCCTTTTGAGCTTGTTTGTGTCTGTGTGAATGCACATGAATCATTTCTGTCAAATCATTTCAGAAGAATTCTCATTCATTTTAAGAGGCAGCCATGCAAGAATCAATCAACAATTCATTCTTTGCATGTCTGTGGAAGAAACAAAGGGACAAAGAGAAAGAGAGATGTAGATGATTGGCCACCTGGAATAGATCAGTCGTTTAGCCTCAGATGCACCTACAATACTAATCAATTGCACTCCACAATCCTGACAGGGAGCCAATTAGAAAGTGACCGACAAAGAAAGAGAGAGAGAGAGAGAGAGAGAGAGAGAGAGAGAGAGAGAGAGAGAGAGAGAGAGAGAGAGAGAGAGAGAGAGAGAGAGAGAGAGAGAGAGAGAGAGAGATAAGGATACCCATATGTGCTTGTTGAATGTGCATCCTTTTCCAGATTCATTCTCCCTTTACAGTTACAATCAGCTAAGCTCTTCTGGGCCGACTTTCCACTAGATGTTGGAGCATGGGGGATTTGTGTTCATTCAGCTACAAGAGCATTAGTGAGCTCAGACAGTGATGTTGGGTAAGGAGGTCTAGGGTTCAGTCAGTGTTCCAGTTCCTCCCAAAGATATTCAGTAGGGTTGAGTGCATGACTCTTGAGGTTTTCCACACCAAACTTGGCAAAAGGTCTTCATGGACCTCAGTTTGTGCAAAGGGGCTCTGTTGAGCTGGAACAGATTAAAGGGAAATAACAATGTTACAGCATACAAAGACATTCTACACAGCTGTGCTTCCTACATTATGTAGACAGTTTGGAAAAGACCCACATATGGGTTGGATAGTCGATACTAGTTTGATACTTTTGCCCATGTATATAAACTGGAGGTTAACAGCCCATGTGGAATGCATCACAGCAGGTTTTTCTATGGAAATCCTTAAATACTTCATAAATCTTAAAAACAGAAATAAGCCCAAAACCGACATATGAGTAGAAAGTATGTTGCTTGGTTAACTCTGACTACGATACTATGTGATTCGAATACCTCTAAATGTATTTTTATAAAATTCTCAATGAGCATCTTTCTTTGCTGTAGATGGTGTTTTACCTGCATATGGCTGGTGAGGGCGCTGGCACTCTGAGTGTGTACATGATCACAAAGTCATCCCTCTCCCTCCTCCTCAACCTCACTGGGTGTCAGGGCAACTACTGGATCAGACAGGAAGTACCCCTTTCCTCCAAAGAGCACTTCGAAGTCTTGTTCGAGGGCAAGATGGGTGGAAACAGAAAGGGAGACATCAGCATTGATGACATCACTTTCTCACCAGGCTGTCTCTTTACCCATGTTCACAAGACAAACCTCCCAGGCCCTCCACCCACTGGTATGCTTTTATTCTGACTTTTTTTTTTTTTTTTTTTTTTGCTTTAACTTATTTTGTTTTAGCTCAGGAATAGCTGCTCTGTTTGTTCAAATGCAATGCACTGTGGACTGAAAACCTTATAGCATTCAATGCACTTCAGTTCCGTTTCCAATGCTCAATCAAATTTATAGATTTCATGACTTTTTGCTTTTCTTTTCTTATTTTAACCAATAGTTTCCCTTTTCTGTCTCACTGAAATATTTAATTCCCTAATCTTGAGGTGTCTGTAGTTCTATATTCCTCATATTACTACCTCATTTTCTTATTTCCTACAACACACTCAGTCACATTCCCTTTCCTTCTCTTCCTCTCCTTGGGGTTGGTATGTTTCTCTCACTGCATTAAGCACTGATAGGTTGTCTGTAGTGAGTTTTGCCCTCGAGAAGTGTATCAATTTGTTCTCTTCTGAGACACAAGGTAATAGCAAAAGAGCACAGCTAGGGATGGACAAGTCTAGTCATTAGTTGTCTAGTGCCATGTAGTCTGGGGTGAAGGAAATAAAAGAGTTAATAGTTAAACAATAGTTAACTAATAGTTTAGTTATGGTTAGATAATTTTCCATTTTTATTCATTTTTATAAGATCCTGAAAGCAGATATTAGTTTTTTTTACTGCAGAGATTTGGTTTTTGTCCTTCTTTGATTCCACTGGATTCACCTCTCGCTATGAGCATGTTTTCTTATTAGTAGATCTGTCTCTGTGTCTGTCTCACCAAAACTGTGAACAGCAACCCTTTCTGTGTGAAAAGCAAAGGGGCCCGTGAGCATCCCTTCATTTATTTACACGTTGACTCCTCTGAGATAGAGGCAGAATGAGTGCGAACGCAATAGGGAGGGAGGTAAGACGTTCTAATCTATAGTTGGGTTTTCATATTGATTGACAAGACTGCAGGGTGTGAGAAATGAGAACAAATGTCCCTGAGCTACAAAAAGCTAACTGTGTGTGTGCGTGTGTGTGTGTGTGTTTTTCTCAAGAGTATTAGTGTGTTACTCTGTGACTTGGTCTGTGTGTGGTCTCCCTGAAAACAAAGCCCCTGCTATGTCTGTGTCTGTCTGTTCCTTCTCAGGCACCGTCTTTCTGCATAAATGTGTGTGGATTTCAAGCACAGTCTCATAAGAGTTCATATTCATTTAAAAGAAAACATTAAACTTGGCCTTTGGCAGATTTAAGAACTATCTTGTAGCTTCATTTGGATGAAATTCAACGAAGTCATCTTCGCTTGATGCGATACTTTCAAAATCTTTCTAAGATCCGGCTGTGATTACAGTTTAAAACACAGATATTAATCTAACAAATACCTTCCAGTCAGGTCAGTGTTTTGATTTCAGCCATAATTTGCCTTATTATTAGTCTTAATTTTAAGACTAATTTGCCTTAAGTTTTATTTTAACTTACTTTAACTTAATATCAGGTTTAGCAATGTCTCAATAAGTCTAAGTACTGTATGGAAGTAAGCAAAAAGGCCTTAGAGATATTTGTGTTTTTTTTTATACTCAAAAGTTTCCATTCATTTACTCTTTCTTTCTTTCTTTCTTTCTTTCTTTCTTTCTTTCTTTCTTTCTTTCTTTCTTTCTTTCCTTCCTTCCTTCCTTCCTCCCTCCCCCCCTCCTTCCTCCCTCCCCCCCTCCTTCCTTCCTTCCCTCCTTCCTTCCTTCCTTCCTTCCTCTCTCCCTCCCTCCCTCCTTCCCTCCTTCCTTCCTTCCTTCCTTTCTTTCTTTCTTTCTTTCTTTCTTTCTTTCTTTCTTTCTTTCTTTCTTTCTTTCTTTCTTTCCAGTACAGTAACAATCTATGGTTTAGCAGCAATTAATCATCTATTAATCATCATAAAAAACCATTCCAACATTCTCCCCATGTCTTTAAAATCATATTTCAATACAAAGCCTCTACACTCTCCATGTTCATTAAGTTATTAGTAATATACTTTATAGCCCTTTAGAGCCCTGACTTACAGGTGCCATGTAGCACTTTAAAAAATTTGATGAAGATTTATCACGATTATGATATTCCACTTCAACTTGAATAATGATACTTTTCATTTTAACATATATAACATTCCATTAAATTAATTAATCTTTTGCAATCTAAAGAATGAACAGTAATTCATCTAACAATGTTATCTAACAAAGCTCAAGGGGGTAAAAATGCATTCTTTTCCCAAAAAAATCCGGTTGTTAGAAAATATACTGGTAATTTTCATTTTCATACACACACACACACACACACACACACATATATATATATATATATATATATATATATATATATATATATATATATATATATATATATTGTTCAGTTCTAAGTATAAAGAATTCTTTCATTGGTTGTCATTTTTGAGAGTTTGCTGCACACTAAATTAAGTTATTAACAAAAACATCTTTCAGAAAATGTCTGAAGTTTAGGTACGTGTGATTTGGTAAAAACTATTGGCTCTAAAGAATGGCAGAGATTAGCTATGAAGACACTGAGGTCCAGATCTTGGTGCTTTCACCCAGTTTTGTTAACTTTGTTAAAGTTGTCAAATTCAATATTGAAACAGTGTTGTTCAATCAAGTTGTTGTTTTGTGTAACTTCACAGGTTAAAAAAAAGTACTATGAGTTTGACAAATTTCATGAATTACTTAATTAACTATTGACTTAGTTCAGAAAAATGAAATATTCAACCTGATTAATAATGTTAGCTATTATTATAGACTAAAATATTAAACTGTCCTACTTCAGCTGGTGCATTCTTTGAAAGAATGGAAGGATGAAATAATTATAAATTAGCAATAGATGTAGTACACATATGGCATTATCATATATTAACCATGAGACATTTCTGCACTGTGAGCGTCAGTAAAATATTTGATTCTAGTTTTGGCCCTGACTCAGTAATGACTCAAGTTAACCAAAGAATTAACTGACTATACAATGCACAGATTTATTTAAGGTAAGTTAATAAACTACCTTTAGAAATGTGCAAAGAAATTACTAGATAAATCGATTTGTACAATTTATATCTGAAATTTAAACAGACACATTTTAGTCAACTGTATTTTTTTCTATTTAATAAGTTATATTTAAAAGAAATACAAAATAGTAGTCAGTTGATAGTTAGGATTAATTAACAGTTTAATTAACAGAAATATAAATATTAATTAATATAAAATACAGTATTTAAACAAACAATAAATCAATATATTTTTCTAATGAATGAATACTCAAATTTTTTACTCCTTTCCTGTTTGCATGCTGCATGTTTAATTATTTTGTTTGCTGTGAATATTTGAATATTGAATTTAAACGCTAGTGCACATGATAAACGAGGAGTGTGAATTGTTTCCACGTCTTAATGACTAAACACGTGTTAGCATCTCTACTGTTAGCAAGGTTCCAGTCACGCTAATATGATGACATGCTGACAAGTTGCACTGTTGGGTTCAGAAAGTTTAACCTGCTTTGAAGCATAGATCTGCAGTCGGGTGCATGAGGCCATGTGGATTTGATCACACATCAGATTTAGGCTCAGGGTTTTAATTATTTTCACTTTGTTCTGGAGCCACTGGAGAGATTCACACAATCCCACCACGCTTCATCTTAGTAATGTCAGAGAATTTCTTTCAGTTATCTGATAACAGTGTGGGATTTTGTGTGTGTGTGTGTGTGTGTGTGTGTGTGTGTGTGTGTGTGTGTGTGTGTGTGTGTGTGTGTGTGTGTGTGTGTGGGTGGGTGGAGATTTGATCTTGCACATACCTGAACATGCACAGTGTTGTATTTTTAACTTTGTTAGTGATTCCATGGGGAAAAAGCCTTGTTCTTGGAGAAGAAAAGAGAAAATAAAAAACGATGAGTAAAATGGTGTAAAAAGAGCTGCTGTTTGGCCTTGAGCTCTCCACAGGAAGAAAAGATTAGAGAATTTATTCATTCTTTTCATCACTCATTACAGAAACCTCCGCTCTTCCTTATGCCTCATCACCCCTTTAATACCCCAACATTCCCACAAACAGATACACACACACAATTCACATTTCTCCCATTTCTTGCAGACTTACACCATGCACAGTATATTTTTATCAGTTGTTATATATCACATTTTATTTGTCTCTATTTGTCCTCAGATTTCTGCCCACTAGGTTTACTGCGCTGTGATAACGGTTACTGTTACAAACCAGATCAACTATGCAATTTTATTGACAACTGCGGAGACAACAGCGACGAGAAGAATTGCGGGACCTCCTGCTCGTTCGAAGACGGTCGCTGCGGATGGAAGAGCTCTCGTGCAGACAATTTTGACTTAATGTTGGGTACTGGCTCCGCCCAGAGCATCAGACCACCCTATGATCACACTCTCATGAATGAAAATGGTAGGAAGATGACTTTATATCCTGAGATTTTTACATATAGGCATCATTCACATATCTGAGCTATTAGAGCTTCCACATAGTCTGCATTTACACTGTGGGCCATGATGCACCACTTCTATATTTTTACACTGACCTTTTTTTTTAAGACCTGACACATTTCCACTTCCCATGTTTACATCTAAAACAATATCATAGAATTTATGTTGGTCCACATATGCTAAATTATTTCCTACTGTAGTTTATAGTTGAAAGTCAATGGATAAAAAATGTTAGGAAAAGTAAATAGTTTTCATGAGGATTAATGGGTGAAATACAGGATTTAATAGCATAAAGCCTCAAAAAATAAGGATAAGCAAAAGTATCAGAACAGTCACAAAATTAGGAATGGGCAAAAGTATTGGGATAGATAAACAGGCACAGTGTAAATACAAAATGTAAGGGAAACACATAATCCAAAAAACAGGTAGAGGTTGACAGGGCAAAAAAGGCACACCAGATCCCAGAAAACCCAGAAAAACACAAAACAGCTTAGTAGCAACATTAAATGTCTGGTGATTGAGAACATGGGAGTGCTGGGAGTTGGAGTCCATGTCAGACATGTTATGGAGCCAGTGACATTGACAATATTGTGACATGACAATAGTTACTCAGTCCCTCTAGGTGAGATGCAAACATGCTACCCATAAAACCACTGTGCTCTCCTTTGCCAACATAGTAATGATGCTTAATAATATGTAACAACAGAGTAATTACAGCGATAATATATTTGGATTATATTCAAGTTATTAAATCGCCAGAATGAACAATGTTTTGCGCATGCAGGAGGTTTGATTCCTGCTTGTGTGTGGAGTTTATTTTCTCCCAACACCTCAGGGGTTTCCTACGATTAATCCAGTTTCTTCCCCCAGTCCAAATACATGCACTCTAGGCTGATTGGCATTTCTAAATTGTCAGCTGTCAATGCGATTTTGCCCTGTGATGCACAAGCTCCGCATCCAGAGTCTTCTGGGATAGGCTCCAGGTTTCCTTGTGACCCTGTGTAGGATAAGTGCTACAGAAAATAGATGGATTATATTGCCATTTGTGATGCTGATATTATAAAAGCCATTGTTATGCATTAAGCTCTCTGCTAAAACTATTGATCATTCATGACCTTTGTGCAATCCTAGAACAAAAAAATAAGTTTCATGAAATTCCTGCAAGCTGATCTTTATTTCGTGACCCATCATAAGTTCCTGAGCTCAGCAGCTGTGTGTGTATATAGTAATATTTTCACAAAATGCTAATTTATACCTGCCTACAGTCAATCTCTTTTCTCCTCTACTTCCCAGGCCACTTTGTGTACTTGGCAGCCACTCCAGTAGGTCTAAAGGGAGATAAAGCTCATATGAGAAGTTTTGTATATAAAGAGTCCAGTGCCACCTGCAAACTGGCTTTCTGGTACTACATCTCCCACAAGGCAACAGGAGTCATCCGTCTCTTCTTAAAGGTAAAACATAAAACTTGCTGTAACTTCAGACAGAATTGCGTCCATGTAAACAAGGTTACAGGATGTTGAGATATAAGAGATGTGAGTAGGAGAGAATATGCATTCTATGCATTAATGCTGTGAGTTTTCAGAAATGACTTTTTTACATTCAGCTCACAGGATCGGTTAGCTCAAAGCATCTCGGAGGTAGAGCTAGAGGAAGTTAAATAAACTGTTATAGATACGTGTATATAGTGATATATTCTATTTTATTCTATTTTCTGTTAAGAATTGATTTGAAAAAGGAAGCTGATTGTTGGGGAAACAGCAGTACAGTAGGTGTGGATTTTACATGCATCTCGTTCTTCATATGCATTGGGGTTTACTTGCATTTGGTGCTTTGAGAGTCCTCAGTTTAAAGCACATACAGACACACACATACTGTATATATACACACACACATGCATATGCACATGCACACACACGCACGCACACACAGATGCGCACACACACACACACCTTTCAAGATATCCCTTATTAATGCAGGTAATTACTGATATTCCTACACAGAAAATGTTATTTTATTTTGAAAGAAAAGTAGGCATTTTTATTTTAACAAAAAGGCCATTGTCCTTGTGGGGACCAGCTAAATGTCACACAGAGACAATTCTGAAATCAGAAGTCGTGTATTCATTCTTTGTAACAGAATGGCTCAGAAAGTTGCTCCAACTGTAATAAATGGCAGCTTTTTTGCATTTTTAACACATTATTATTCCTGTAGACTTGGCATAATCCAAGGCTAATAGCAACAACAATAATAGCTTTCGGCTGCTCCCTGTTCGGGGTCGCCACAGCGGACCAACTGGTCCGCACAACAACTTGACACAGGTTTTACGCCGGATGCCCTTCCTGCCGCAACCCTCCCATTTTTCCGGGCTTGGGACCGGCACTGCATCCAGTGGGTGGGGTTGAGGCATTGGCTGGGAATCGAACCCGGGCCTTCCGCATGATAGGCGAGAAACCTACCACTGAGCCACCAATGCCTCTAATAATAATAATAATAATAATAATAATAATAATAATAATAATAATAATAATAATAATAATAATAATAATAATAATAATAATAATAATAATAATAATAATAATAATAATAATAATAATAATAATAATAATAATAATAATAATAAAGCCACATGTATAATCACTGATATGAGGATGTGTATGGAGTTTATTTAACATTTACTGCAGGAGTCAGTGCTCAGTGTCAGCGTTGTACAGTAGTCAGTATACTGATAGTATTACTGAAGCTTATAAGCTTCCCAAAACAATAGATTCTTCAGGACAGAGATATTTACGCTTTTTGGTTTCTTGGTAAGTGACAATCTGTGGGATTTTTTTTGTCTCTTAAACTTAAAGAGAGAGAAATTAAGAGGCTGATGAGCAAATGAGGGTTTATAGCTGTTCTAATGTAAGTGACAACAGCAGGGTCGGAATCAGTGGGATTGTCATCAGGACGGCCCACACACTCACACTAGATGTCCATAATGATGAAGCTATTGCAACTACAACTACAATGCAAATGAAATAAATAAATGCCAACAAAATAATTCGAATACATTTCAAATGATCCAGCTCGTTTCAACTGAACACGTTATATATTACTTTATTTCCGCTCTGTTTCCTTTCAGCTGAGCTGTTCTGACATTTACAACTCCATTTCCTAGTAATGCAAATATGAATAGGGCTGCTCAGAGAATATAAAAAATACCAAGATTTCATCACTTGCCACATAACAATTTTGAACCTAATAAATCAGTCATTCAGAAATTTCCCAACCATGCTTTGAAAATTCCTTGAAGCTAAAATGTCACTAATCTGAAAGTTGCTTGAAGATGAAGGAAAGAGAAGCATGGACTACATCATTTATTGAGCTGTAAGAATCTTATGGTTTCAAGCAGCAGAGAATTGACTGTGACTTTTCTTTCTAGGTGATTAGCATTTATAGTATTTGCACTGGGATGCTCGCACAACCATCATTGCCACAGTAGCGTGTATACAGAGTTACACTGCATGTATCCTATACACCTGTCTTAGCAGCTGTGTCGCTGTTCTCTAGCCTCGCTGCTGTTGCCAAACGAGTTTGGTGCATTTACTTCCATCTTCCGTATTGATTAAGCTAAAAAGTGAGCTCTCTGGTCTAACTGTAAACCTGTACATTTGTCATGTGACCGACTTGGAATCAATCAAGCAATCTGGGATCTCAGAGGGCTGCACTCATTGGCTCATTGCCTCATATATGAGAAAGCAGGGGCGTGATCGATAGATTCGCAGTGTGTAACGTCGTTTCGGTCTACCTGTAATATTTGCTTTGGCAACAATGTGATAAGATTCTTGCCAATAATGTACTGCTGATCTGAACAAAATTGTCTGTGTGCATGTGTGCGTGTGTGTGTGTGTGTGTGTGTGTGTGTGTTTGTGTGTGTGTGTATGTGGCTCAGAGCACAGCTGCAATAAGAAGTTATAATGCTAACATTCAATTTATTGTATCGCCAAACCCACAGCCCACTAGGAATTCTCCCGGTTTCCTTGATTAGCTGCTCAAGCAGCGTATAACAAGGAACTAACTTGCCTCACCAACATTCCATAACATTACACAGAACTATATGATTAGGTTAGATTAGATTACATTAGATACTATAAGTTCATAATGTGCAATGTGTAATGATGCTTCATTAATAAAGTAAAAGCTGTAATGTAGTAATGTAGTAATTTCAGAGGAATTACACACTTCAGCCCAGGCTGTTATATGAAAATAAAGCTGTGGTAATGGCTCTCGCATCACACCATCCTGTTTGGATTATTTGTGCATGGTCTATCATTTGTTTGTTTTTTTTATTTAATTTACAACATTATTGCCTACAATAAACATTATGCAGCCTCATAACACATGCGATTATACAGACATGATTATATGAAACATTATTACTGCATATTTCATCCATACTTAATAAAGAATTCATGTGCCATGTTCCCACACAAAAGAAGAATTCGATGTGTCTATGTCCTGTTGTCTGTTGTCTTGGTTTCAGACAGAGAAATAGACCCTCTTCTGGGTAATCAGAGGATCTTAAAGTAGCTTTGCAGCTCAGTCTGTGCCATCTGTACCAAAGGCTGAGTAATGCCAAGTTGCCCATGTGTTTATCTGGTCACCCAAACAACAGAGCAGCCTTCCACTACCATCTGGCCCTGCAGTTAAGATGGACACACTCCCAGACACTGTCTGTGTTTGCACGTGTGTGTGTGTGTGTATGCTGAAATGTTATCGTTTGCAATGTCATGTGACAGGAATAAAATAAGGTGCAGATTACAGAGATGGTTATTATTGCATTGTTATTTTTTCCTATTTACTTTCAGTAGTCTACAGATGACGGTTGAATTCAATAGCTGCAGAGTTTGTTTGGTTGGGAACAATGAAAGCGAGGATTTAAATGCAGCTTAGTGTAACCACAAGACAATGGAAGACCCACAGAGATAGACAGAATGTGTGTGTGTGTGTGTGTGTGTGTGCGTACTGAGATTAATGTACTCCCTCAGCTCTTGCTTTGCATCAACCCAGTAACTCAGATAATTAGAATAACAAAATATTAGTCACACACACTCATGTAAACACTCAGACTATCATTTCTTTCACACTCTTTGACTTTGAACCCTAATATCATATATTAAATGTCACTGGTTATGAGTGATGCTTATTGGTTTGGTGTGTCCGAGGTGTGTTTTTGGGTCAATGAGAGAGCAGCAGGTGAGATGAAAAGTTCAAAAACATTTTGAGGTATATATAAAGTGCTGAGGTCAGACAAGGTCAGAAAAAACAAATCTACTATTGTTATGGCTCCCAGGAAGTTTAGACTGCTGAAGCAAACACACACACACACACACATGCATATGCCAAGGGAGACTATAATGCATTTATAATACAAACACTCACCTTATGCTGTTCAGTCATCCATGCTTAATATTTGATTAAGTGTACACTTGCGCTACCTTACTTATAAATCTCTTGAAGGTCTACATCGTGACTGGCTGTTTTGTCTCCACTTATGTATTCCCTATAGCAATAATGCCTCCCTCTACACAGCAGTAGACTGATGCCTAGTCTGATGGATTGACTGTATAGTGCCAATAACAGCGCAATTATTTTTCACCCTTTGCTAAACTCTAAGAAGCATGGGCCTGTCTCCTGTCCCGTGCTACAGGATGGATTGACTTAGATTGCAATAAGTGCCAAAAACATACTGTAGATTGCCACACATTTTCAAACATCTTAGTATTCTGTACTTTTTACAGACAATGATGATAATAATAAACATTACAGCAGCCATGCGAGTATTTCATTTGTTAGGAAAAAAGTAACTTAGAACTTCTTGTTCTCAACCTGCAAAAGTTGCAGCATTATTTTAAAGAAAAAAGTCTACCACGTCTTGGATACAAAGGGTTTATTGTGCTGCATTCCACTTACCTCAGCAGAGGTGATTCGCAAGTCATTATCTGCATTCAACAAACAAAGTAAAAAAAAATATACAGCTCTATGTTCGTCTGTAGTTAGCAATCGTCTAGCCAGCTAGCTGTCATTAGTGATGTATATTTTCTTCCTCTAACAAAGAAGTATGCTTGTATGTTAATTGAGCTAAAGCAAATAATTGAATAATTGCATATATAGCTAAACTCTTAAAAGTAAGAAGAGCTACGTTGTTTCCTGCTGATGTGTGCGGCCATGTTGATTTAACTCTCCTCTGTAAACTGGTGAGGAACTTGTAGGTGAGATGACTATAGCCACTCTGA
Organism: Hemibagrus guttatus; assembly: GCA_033459395.1. Classification (NCBI taxonomy): domain Eukaryota; kingdom Metazoa; phylum Chordata; class Actinopteri; order Siluriformes; family Bagridae; genus Hemibagrus; species Hemibagrus guttatus. Next base: position 26,228,514 of record JAUCMX010000005.1, on the reverse strand, counting down.
GGAGTAAAAATATACCAGCCAAGAGAGGGTTTTTTTGGCATTTCTCAGCTGAAAGTGTGACCCTGAGCCAAAAACAGCATTACTATGTGTACCATGGATATGACAGTGCACCATTATCTGCGTATGTAGTCCCAAACCTGTGTGAACAATACTAAACAATCTGAACTGTGTCTTTTAGTAGACAGGTTATATACACTGACCATCCAATATATAATCTGCCAATCAAGTGGCAGCAACACAAAACATAAAATCATGCAGATACAGTTCAAGAGCTTCAGTTCATGTTCACATCAAACATTAGAAAGGGGGAAAAGTGTGATCTCTGTGACTTTGATCATGGCATGGATGTTGGTGTCAGAAACTGCTGATCTCCTGGGATTTTCACACACAACCATCTAATGCCTAGGTGCCTTTTACCAATCTTCAATCTGTCAAGTTTCATTCAGTTTGTGTCCGTTGTAGCCGCAGATTCCTGTTCTTAAAGGGGGATTATACAGTATGAGTTAGTATAGCCTTTTTGGGCAATTTCCTCAGACCTATTATTAACAAGATGTTTCCTCTTGTGGGGGGCACGGTGGCTTAGTGGTTAGCACGTTTGCCTCACACCTCCACGGTTGGGGGTTCGATTCCTGCCTCCGCCGTGTGTGTGTGTGGAGTTTGCATGTTCTCCCCGTGCCTTGGGGGTTTCGTCCAGGTACTCTGGTTTCCTCCCCCAGTCCAAAAACGTGTGTGTGTGTCCTCCGATGGGTTGGCACTCTGTCCAGGGTGTATCCTGCCTTGATGCCCAATGACACCTGAGGCTCCCTGTGACCCGAGGATAGATTGTCTAAATGGTAGACAATGAATGAATGAATGAATGAATGAATGAATGAATGAATGAATGAATGAATGAATGAATGAATGAATGAATGAATGTTTCCTCTTGTGCTGCTCACTGGGTTTGTTTGTACCATTGTGTGTATAGACAAGTGGAGTTGTGTAACCAGGAGCTTTTCAGCAACTTATAAATCAGTGTCATTTCTGGATTCATTATAGATACTATCTATCTATACATTATAGATACTATGATACTATGATACTAATTCCTTCCTGACAAAGCCATCAAATGTTCAGTAATGGAGACCCAAACACAAAACCGACTGCCACAGCAGCTTTTCAAAGCTGACACCATAATCTCCAAGTGGTTCTATCCATAGCAGTCCCATATATCTTCATATATCTTCATATATGTTTCTTTTTCCAGTCCAAAAACATATGGTTCAAAGACTTTGTGTGTGTGCCCTGCTATTTGTTGTCCTCTGCCTTGTGCCCCAACTCCCCTGGGAGAGACTCCAGGCTCCCTTTGGGTGTATGGATGGACGGACGGACGGACGGACGAATGCATGAATGAATGCATAGATGAATGGATAAATGGATGATTAGATCCATTGCACTGCTGCCACTTGATTGGCTGATTAGATAATTACATGAATAAGCAGGTGTACAGATGTTCTTAAAAAAAATTAATGATAAGTGTATATCAGCTATCCTGATGACCTTCAGTGAAATCTGAACACTGAAATCTATTGTTTATGATTCAATATCATTGGCACTTGACAATATTGTACTTCAGTACCACAGAAAGAGCAGGAAACAGCTGGACTTCCTGGGACACTGTATTTCACATTTCATTAAAAAGTCTTTTAAAGAAATTCAGCAGGTTGTCAGGTTGTGAGTTATGACTCACACGTTTAGGTCACTAAGCAAGATCCTTAACCCTCAAATGCTTATATGCTTAAATTCTGCTCTGCGTAATGTGTCACTGGATAAAAGCATCTGCTAAATTAATAATGCACTAGGATAAGGCTTGCAGTAGGATTATGAGTAGGAGTTTGGATTATATATAACAATCCATTCATTACACTGACTGTAATGCATTTTGATTACATTGTATTGATATTTAACTGCCTTTCCTTTGAAAACTTTAGTATAGTGGTCTTATTAATTGGGGCTGACATTTCTAGCTTGATGAATGATTAGGCACATTATTGTTCCGTTCGTAATGGAAGAATAAATGTTCTTTATTTCTGCCCTGATTTGTTTTCTCCTTAATAATAAGATGATTATATCAAATATATTAAAATCCTGTTAGTTCTAAATAGCTCTTGGGAATGTGTCCTATAATATTGGATCATTGACAGCTTTTATGTTTTGTGAGAGTTGTTCATGAGTCTGTTGTTTGTCTAGCAGGAGAAGTAATTTGTTTTTGTTTGCCATCAGATTGAAGACTTTCCCCTGGGTTGAAAAGTGGGGGAAACTATCCTAGTTTATCCTAATTGGTGTAGAATTAGAGCATGTTGATTTCAGTGCACTTCTGTTTGCACTTCATTTTGTGGGCAGTGGAGTCTAACTCCTTTTGGTACCCAGGTCTGTCTGTGTTCAGCACCCGTCTCTATGGAGAGGCTGTGCATCATTAACTTTAAGCGAAAAGGAACAACAGAGAGATTAGTAAGGGTGCAGTTGTTTAGAACTGCTATAAAATAAGCACAAACTGGAGTTAATTGTATCATGGATGTTACAGAGCATTAAATGTAAATATAAAGAGCTGAAAAGGATGGTTGGATGCATGAATGCATGCATGGATGAATGGATGGATGGATTATTAGATCCATTGCACTGCTGCCACTTGTTTGGCTGATTAGATAATTGCATGAATAAGCAGGTATACAGATGTTCTTAAAAAAAGAATGATGAGTGTATATCAGCTATCCTGATCATCTTTATTAAAAATCTGAACATCTGAAATCTATTGTTTATGATTCAGTATCATTGGAACATGGCAATATAGTACTTCACAACAGAAAGAGCAGGAAACTGTTTCAGCTGGACTTCCTGGGACATTGTATTTCACATTTTGCTAAAGAGTCTTTTAAAGAAATGTAGCTAGTGATTTATGACTCACAGCCAGACTCACACCTTTAGGTCACTGAGCAAGATCCTTAAATGTAAATATAAAGAGCTGAAAAGCACAATGTGTTTATTAATAAACTAAAAATTGTAATCGTGGGCAAACTGCTGTGGTATAAGAAGAATAGAACACTTAAGGCTGTGCTTCCATTCAGGTCATGTCAAACCCTTAGTAATATCTGAGTAAGTGCATGCAGTGTCATTGCATTTTATATAATGTACTAATTAAAGTTATGATTGTTGTCTGTTTTTATGTGATGATCAGACTGAGAACGAACTGAGGGAGGTGTGGATGGAGCAGAAGATGATGCATGAGTGGAGGAGAGCTGAGGTTCCTCTGAGGAACCTGAGGAACTTCGAACTTATTTTTGAGGTTGTGCGTGCAAGAGACGTCAGCGGTGGGGCTGCACTCGACGACCTGCAGTTTATTAACTGTGCCCGCAGTGAGTACACATGCACACACACACACACACACACACACACACACACACACACGTCACTGTGTATTGCCTAATATATCATTGTTTCCCAGTTCAGTGGTTTCGAGCTTTCCCTCCTCCCAGAACACCTGATTTAATTTATCAAGCCTAATATACAGTAACTATCTGATGACTTGCATCAGTTGTGTTAAATCGCTAAATAGTACAGCACAAGGTTGTGCTACGACAAGAATTTTAGTGTCAGACTCAAACCCCAGAGGTCCGACACACCGGCCAAGCTCAGCGTTCTACCTCATTTAACATATCTGACTCATCCGCTCATTTCCAAGGCCTTTGTGGTCGGTTTTTTGTTAGAAGACTGGTGTACTGGTGGCTCCATGTTTTTAAACATGGAGAAGAAACTGAAAAGAGCCTGGGGGAAGTCTGGTGCCGTTTAATCTGGTGCCATTTAATCCCTTACACCAAGCACCAGATTTAATCCTTGGTTTAAAATGAAGGCTGTGTAAACATACCTGTAATGCCTTATAAATATATAAGTATTATAAGAATATAAAAGTATTTGGTCAAAATATTTTTAGATTCTTTCGATTCGTTAAGTCTGTATTTAACTCTACCAAAGGAAGACTGTAAACACACATTACACACAAAAACATGTACAGACCACGGAGGTTGTCCTTATGTCCCGTAGACATATGGACAAGCAATTATGGGAACGTTTCAGGAACATTTCTAGAAAGTTCACTTATCACATTCAAATGAAGTGTCAACTTTTAATTTCCCTCAAGTCTCATTAATGCTTAATATTCATGTAGCAACTTGACCAGAAGGACTCTTCGGACAGCTCTGAGCGGTGCTTAATGAAATATCATATCGCTTGCGTAATTAGCTGATGAAAAAAACAAGACTCTGTTAACGCTTAAGAGGCTTGATATTTGGGCACATGTACAAGATGCCTTCTTTTTGGAGCATGTCAGGCGTGAAAGCTAGTAATTAAAGCTTGGAAAGTGATCTTAGGACAACTTGAAAGTAAAGACACATTAACATTTACCAGGCCACCTTCTTCCAATGCTCTGTGGTCCAGTTCTGATGCTCACATTCCCATTCTAGGTGCTTTCAGTCTGATCTGCAGCCAGAGGTGGACAGTAACGAAGTACATTTACTTGAGTACTGTACTTAAGTACACTTTTTGAGTATCTGTACTTTACTTGAGTATTATTTTTTCTGGAAACTTGTTAGTTTAACTTCACTACATTTGAAAGACAAATATTCTACTTTTTACTCCACTACATTTCTGTCAAAGTCATTGAGTAGAAAGTAGTTACGTTAATCAGAGGATGATTTTTGAAATGTGGAAACATATATAACTTATTATATTGGATAAATAAGAATGAATAAAATGTGAAATGCTTTGTTTATGATGAGTATGCGTAGCTAGGCAACAACATTCACTTCTGTTATATGACGTCCTCGTAGTATGTCCCAGAACGTGCATACTCTTTTGCTACACACTCAAAAGTATATACTTTTCCATAAAAAAAGTACATACTTTTAGTATGTAGTATACAGTAAGTAGGCAAATTAGCAGTAGTCTACAGTACACCGTGTCTGACTCTGCACTGCATGGACTGGAAGGCCTTTTTCAAAGAATATATATATATATATATATATATATATATATATTTATATTTATATATATACTAACGCTCAAAGGTTTGGGATCACTTGCATATTTCAACTACGGAGTTAGACTCCATCAGACAATCCATCTTGTGGGAGATGCTCCAGGAAGCATGGGGTGAAATCTCATCAGATTAGCTTGAAAAATTGACAGCTAGGATGCCCAGGCTGTGATTGCCTTCATAAAAAAAAAACACCTTTTGCAGCAAAGTTTGAAGAAAACATTCATCATTTCCATCAAAATCATTATTTCTAACTCTGACATGTCAGCATGTCCTGTTCTTTTGCTATATTTTCTATTCAGACTAATTTCATGTGTGTTTCCTTGGAAAACAATAAAATGTTTGACTGATCCCAAACTTTTGAGCGGTAGTGTACATCTATATGCAACAATAATAAAACAATGCGTTAATATTTACTTTTTCCTTTTGATACTTAAGTACTTCTGTACTTTTACTTAAGTAAAAATCTGTCTTTACAACTTTTACTTGTAATGGAGTAATGTTTGAGGTTGTGTACTTTGTCCACCTCTGTCTGCAGCTACACAAGCCCCAGACACAGCACTCTGAGATACACTATGTGTTCTGACGCCTTTCTATCATATATATCCTACAGCAGAAGTGGTAGCTCAGTGGTTAAGAAGTTAGACTAGTGATTGAAATGTTCATGTGAGTTCAAATCCCAGAACCACCAACAAACTACCACTTCTGGTCCCGTCAGCTACTCGGTTGTATAAGTGAGATAAATGTAAGTTGCTCTGGATAATGGTGTCTGCCATAAATGTCTTAAATGAAGTAGCTCTTTTCTGAGATTGGACCAGTGAATCTTGGGTACCCTATTGCACTTCCTTTAGTGCAATTTTAGTAGGTACTAAGTAGGTACTAAATAGGTACTAAGCATTTTAGTAGGTACTAAGCATTACATACAGGGAACCCCACACAAGACCGGCTGTTTTAGAAATGCTCAAACCCAGACTTCTAGCCATCACAATTTGTGCCTTTAAACTGACCCATTTTAACTGCTTTCAACATACCAACTGATTGTTCACTTGCTGCCTAATAGACCCCACTTCTTGAGTGTCTTGAATGTTATTCACGTCATCTGTCAGCGAGTATAATGTTATGGCTGATTGATGCATGCTTTCATTTAATTACGTTTCATTCCTTAGTACCATTTTCCACCTATAAACTACATGCACACACACCTACATAGGCGTGCTGAATATATCATGTAGACATCCATGTGTATTAGCCATTAACCCCCTTTTTTCTCTTAGATCTTTTCTGGATTTCTTTGTCTCTCTTCCCTGTCTGGTTGTAAAGGCAGGAAGGCATTTAACAGCATAATGAAAACAGTGTTCAGCTCTGTACTGCTCTCCTGAAGCTACTTCAGTATTCGTTGTGTGTGTGTGTGTGTGTGTGTGTGTGTGTGTGTGTGTGTGTGTGTGTGTGTGTGTGTCGTTCCCTAATGTGTATTAAAGAAGCAAATTGCTGTCTTAGAATATGATCAACTTATTCCTTATAGTACTTAGAACAGAAACAGTAACAGTAATTATCATGCTCTTTTGCAGCGTGTGTGAAAGCATGCTAGTGTCTTGTGTGATTCGCTTGAAGCGGATGAAGGATAATGGATTTCCAAGAAATCCTAAGGAAGGCTGATGTGTAACGCAGTAAACTTCGATTCCCTGCAGAGTACTGATGTATGATGTGATAATGGGTAATGTGTTGTAGCGGTATCCTTGCTAGTTCTGATGTAAGCAAGTGCAAAGATGCTGAGGAGCTAATGGTGGCCTCATAAGAAGGCATTTACTGGCTAAGAGAGAGAAAATTCTGAAAGAAGCTTTGTGTCACAGACTTACATCAGCTTTATGTTTTCTTCACAGTTCACCAAAAGCATATTTATTTATTTATTTATTTATTTATTTATTTATTTATTTATTTATTTATTTATTTTTAAATAGGTTACATATTTAATCAGCCATGATGTCTGCACTCCCATACACACACACACACACACACACTTTTTTAGTCAATGTGTGTGTGTGTGTGTGTGTGTGTGTGTGTGTGTGTGTGTGTGTGTGTGTGTGTGTGCGTGCGTGCGTGCGTGCGTGCGTGCGTGTGTGTCTAGGACTGCAGCCCGGGGGCATATTTTTATGTCCTGGATATTAAAAAAAGCATATGAATATCTGACAGTTTTGGCATTGAGGGGACATTTGGCTGTACCCCATGAGGAAAATGCCTTGCACCATTTTTTATTTTTTATTTTTTTTTTTTCTTCTTTACAAAAACTGCTGGTTTTATATGGTAAAAGAACCCAGAAAATTTCTTTTTGTTAGTACGATTAAGGTTTGCGTTACATATTTTTGTAGTTCTAGCATTAATTAGCTGCATTAATTGCATCAGTACACTGTCCCCACAACTAAGGAATCTGTAAGACAAATGTGTGTGTGTTTGTTTATGTATCTGAATTTACATGAATATGTACATGTTTCAGGTGGCACACATCCTGGTTCATGCCCTGAAGCCACTGATTTTGTGTGCAACAACGGCAACTGCATCGTTTCTAGTCTGGTGTGTGACAATAAGCCGGACTGCACCGACGGATCTGATGAGCTGGACTGCAGTGAGTGGATTTTCTCTGCAGTTCCTGGCTGTAATGCTGCATCTGTTATATTACACTGAGCTAAAACCCTTAAATGTGCAGTAAAAGTGCAGGGTGTTGCTGCTGTTTGGGTCAGAAAAGCACATAGAAAAACATCTGGGAACCTTTATTTCTGACACATCAATTAAACAAACCAAGCAAGTTTTGGGTTGTTGTCGCAGAGCAGCTTTTTAGAAATATATAAATTCAGGTTATAAATGTTTTAATTTATCCCTAATGAGCAAGCCAGAGGCGACAGTGGTGAGGAAAAACACACTGAGAGTATGAGGAAGAAACTTGTCAGGAAGGGAGGCCATCCTCATCTAGCTCACACCAGATAGTGTGATTATGAGTTATTTCCCTTTTATAACTGTGTACTGTATGGTAAAAAAAAAATATATATATATCAGGTTTTGTAATCAGGAAATTCATTCTAGTTTGAACATGAAGTCTGTGAGATTTGAGTGCAAATCTGTTCACAAGTTTTCATAGCAATTGTAGTTCTATTCTATCTTCTATAACCTTGTGTATGTCAGTTACAACTCATTTACAGAGAGTTTCATTGAACTTTAAGATTATTGGCACAATTTTTTATCTGTTTTATATATACGGAAAATTATTACAATTATACTTACTAATACAATAAACTTAGGTCTTACTTCAAGCTGGATATTTAGCTTTATTAGTTATAAACAGATAAGTCATATGTTTGATATTGATATATGGATAAATCATAATTTGGTATTCATAAAAATCACACCATTCCCGAAAAACGTTTGTATCCTACTCATGTTCCTGATGTGTTTAAATTGACACAAAATAAAACTAACAAATCATCTTCCAATGACTAGGGTAAGGTACCACATTTTTCTATATGCATTATGATATTAAGTGTTAATGGCTTGGGTATTTTTAATCATACTCACAAGTTTAATTAATTACATTTACATTAATCTTTAAAAAAACAAAAAACTAGGCTGGTCACAGTAATGACTTTAGCTGAATAAATAGTATATATGAAAAGTATGAAGAAAGCAAGTAAAAAAATCAGAAGATCAGTCATTCAATTAGGTATGCCGCTGTATTAAAAGAGGAATCACACTGCACACAGATGGTGTATAAGTCGGTTTTGTTTGCCACGGCATCTTCTTTTAATGTTGTGTTTATTAAAGCCAGCTCTAACTGTCTGATAAATGTCTGATCTGGTGCAAGCAATCTACCGCACTGTATACTCTCTATTATGGCATTCATCAACATACACATGTGAGTATGAAGCTTTTCCAAAATTTGTAAATCTTTAATTAAATATGCTTTTAAAAGAGGAAAATGCTGAGGTTTCAAAATCAACTAGCAGAGCTCCTTATTATTACCTCTGTGATAATGCTTTCGGCTGCTCCCTGCTCAGGGTCGCCACAGCGGACCAACTGGTCCGCACACCAACTTGGCAAATGTTTTATACCGGATACCCTTCCTGACACAACCCTCCCATTTTTCGGGGCTTGGGATTGGCACTGCATCCAGTGGCTGGGGTTGAGGCATTGGCTGGGAATCGAACCCGGGCCTTCCTCATGATAGGCGAGAAACCTACCACTGAGCCGCCAATGCCCCACCTCTGTGATAATATGATGATTAAAAGGGCTACATAAAAACGAAAATTTGTTTCTAGGAGCAACATATAAAATGCAGAAGCAGAACCTGAAGTGTCATTACAACAGGAAATCGATGTTTTAAAGAAAATTTGAAATTATACAGTGTACCTATATGTTTAATCTCAACATATCCCTCACTACCTGGTTTCAGTAATTCTGGAGGTGTCATCATAGTGATTATTTGTTACATCAGCGCAGTGCTTGCTCAGGACATTGTAACTGTGTCTTTTTCCCTATATAAGCAATGCATTTCCATTCCATTTTATGTTTCACAGGTGGCCTGGCCGGAGCATGTAACTTCAACATGCCTGAGGAGCAGTGGGAGGCGGCGTGTCAGCTGGTGCAAGATCAGGATGATGATTTTGACTGGCAGATCGGACATGTCGGAAAATATCAAGGAGCAGGACCATCCACTGATCACAGCCCTGGTAGGTGTTACAACTACGGCAAACTTGAAAACTCAGCTATTCTCATTAAACCAGTGGAATTTGATAAAGAATGCTATTTTAAAGTTTAGCCATTCGATCGAAAGGGTCATTCAAGACTTGGAAAATTTAAATGGATGAGGATAAAATTAGTACATGCAGTGTAAGCAGCATATAAAAGGCTTTACATAATAAGACTAAGAGTGTAAAAAAAGTCTGACACCATAGTTTCTGGTTACATGGCTTCCTGTTCTAATGGGCTTGAATTATTGCTAATATCATTATGGGAATTTAAGGGGATTGAGGCATTGTTCCATTTTTTGAGCTGCTTTTGGGGATAATTAAGAGTGCTCTGAGAGATCACAGGAGTGAAATGGGTGAATTCAGAGCAGCATGATAATGAAGCTGTCCTTATCTTAAACATTACCTCAGACTAAAACCTGAATGGAAACTTTTTTTTCTTTGTCTGCTTTACATATTATCTGAATTACATGAACTGGACAAAATTTCAAAAATGAATAACAAGATTAATGTCCATAGTTAAGTGTCAGTACATTTTCAACCATAGACCAATATTAAAGGGGAATTGCAGCTAGTATACTAAGGGTGCTTCTCAATCGGCTCCCTAGGTCAGGAACACAACATATTGGGACACTTATGACTGAATTTCAAATTTTGACATGACAACATACTGACGTTGTAAAAACACCTGTTGCCACAAAATTGGAAGCACACAATTGTACAGAATGTCTTTGTATGCTGTAGTGTTACAATTTCCCTTCACTGGAAATAAGGGGCCCCGACCTGCTCCAGCATGATAATGCCCCTGTGCACATAGTGAGGTCTATGAAGACATGTTTTTTTCAAGTATGTAGTAGAAGAACTCGAGTGTCCTTCACAGAACCCCAACCCCAACCCATTTGAACACCTTTGTGATGAACTGGAACACTGACAGCACCACAAACCTCCTCACCTAACATCCGTGTCTGATCATACTATTGCACTTGTAGACACAAATCTCCACAGCCATGCTCCAAAATCTAGTGGAAAGGCTTCCTAGAAGAGTAGTGGATATTATAACAGCAGAAAGGGAATAAATCTGAAACAGGATGTTCAACATGTACACATGTGATGATCAAGAGCCCATAAATCTCTGGGCATGTAGTGTACTTTAGCTTGAAATATAAATATTCAACATATGAAATGTTTTTAATATACTACAAGTCACCTGATGATCAACAGGAAAATGCACCAATCACCCAAATTCTCAGGGTCATGTCTCAGTATATGGCACATGAAAATACAACATTATGGATTAAAAAGTAGATTATTATTTTTCAAATAACATTTCATTTCTGTGCATCATTAGCATGTCATCAAAGTCCTCATGCTGTTCACATGGGATATTAGTGTATTTGCTGTCATCTTGTAAAAATGTGACTATTACCTGAGATATCGAGTACTGGCACCTGCCTATATTCGTCCATTATTTTAGAATTTTTTTAAGGTTTCATTTTTTACATTTTCAACTTAAAAATAAACTATATGGCAATCTAATCATGGAAACAATCTTACAGAATTCATTCATTTAAAATAAATATTAATGTTCTTCTGGTGCTTCAAAAAAATACATTCAAAATGTAATTTCCTTCCCATGCAATTTTCCTATATTGATGCAGAACATAAAGTACAATTGATTTATGGTGATGATTTATGTCAGTCATTTCATGTCTGTAATAAAAGGCTCTTGTGTATTTGTGGGTGTGAAATTGGGAGATGGCGCAGGGAGCTACCTGTATGTGAATTCAGCCTTGCAGCGAGAGGGGGATGTCGCTCGTATAGTCACCCAGCAGGAGTTTCCGGCCAGTACGGGTGTCTGCCATCTGCGCTTCTGGTTCCACATGTACGGCTCCAAACAAATGGGCACACTGAAGGTGAGAAAAGGAATGATAGTGAGGGATTGGCAAGCCGAGTTCATCTGACAAACAAGGATAAACAACTGCTTTACTGTAGCTCCCATTCCCTTTACTGCTTCATCAATAAGTCTCTTAAATTCTCAATAAATCTTCTGTGATTCCACCTATTTCACCAATCCCAGAGCTGGACTTGATCCCCTTGAACGCTCTAACTGTGCTGTTTTTTTCAGAGATGGAACAAAACAGAGCACAATTACTTATTGTATATTGTATTTTTTTCGCCTCATACTCTACATTCTATTAGTACATTTCTAAATTAGAATAAATTTGTCCAAAAACTATTCAAATTTTATTTGTAACATAGACGATCATTAAGAAGCCTTTATTTGTCACATATACTTTGCTGTGAAATACTTTCTTCACATGTCCCACCCTTGGAGAATTTCGGTCAGAGCGCAGGGTCAGCTATGATGCAGCGCCCCTGGAGCAGAGGTGGTTGGGGGCCTTTCTTAAGGGCCCAACAGTGGCAGCTTGGTGGTGCTGGGGCTTGAACTGCAATCTTCTGTACAACTACAAACCATAACCTTAACCACTAGAGCTACCACCCCCTTACACCATAAAGCAGTAGTGAAGAGTAGAATCAATAAGATTTAAAAATAATAATATAATACTAAGAATAGAATTCAGTACATTTACAATACAAAATCGAATGTACTATAGAGGTGCGTAACAAGCTGTTCTTTAAGAAAAGCATTTTAGATGAATTGCACTTTTACTTAATGATTCTGGGTACTACTGTTCCTCTGTATAAATCTAACATCTAATCTCCCACTCTGTCCAAACTGCTAGAAAGAAGAGTTACCTTGCCATTCATAGCCATTTTGAGCCTTTCCAGTCTGCTTTTTGTGCACTGCGTAGCATTGAGACAGCTCTTTTAAGAGGCACTAATGATCTTCACTCTGCACTTCACTGTGCTGTAATGTTCATGTGACAATAAATATCAAAGTGGAGAAAAAAAACCCTTCATAACATCTACCCAAGTGTTATAAATGTTTCCGGATGACCAACAAAACACTGCAGTTTCATCAGAAGTTAGACTACTGAAGAATTGGGAGCCCAAGAGCTGGGTTATAATAAAAAAAGAGGTGGTTTATTGCATATTTTTATTGCTATATATATATATATATATATATATAGATGTATGTATGTATGTGTGTGTGCATGTGTGTGCGTGTGCATGTGTGTGTGCATGGGCAAACATGAGCAAGAACAGAGCATCATGATCCAAGGGTCAGATAAATGTACATCGGAGGACAGTTACATAAATCACATTACATTCAACTGATTATAAAAATGAATAAACCATGTATCTATTAACCATATTTGAATATATCACAGAAAAATAAAAAAATAAAAAATAAAAAAAGTAACAGTCCTAGAATTTCCTCCCTAAGAATTATGCTAAAGCAAGCATTAATTTAAAGCAAGTTTAAACTTCCTGTACTGTCCTACATTCCGTGAGCACTGGCCAGCTGATTACCCATCTACATATAGATAAACAGAAGAACATAGAAGAACATACCAGAAGAGAAGGAGGTAGGCGTATCACTGTCTAGTCTATAATCAAGAGACGCCTTCATGAATGTAAGTACAGACTGTTTACCTCAAGATGGAAACCATTGTTAACAATCAAGAACAGAGAAGCCAGATTAGACTTTATTTAAAAAAAAAAAAAAAAAATGCCTGCACAATTGTGGAACAAGATGAACAGATGAAACCAAACTGAACTTGTAGCAGAGTATTGGGAAGTGAAGAGTATGGAGAAGGACACATGATCCAAAGCAAACCATATCCTCTGTTAAACATGGTGGAGGTATGGACATGTATGGCTGCCAATAGAACAGGGTCACTGGTGTTTGCTGATGATATCTCTGCTGATAGAAGAAGCAAGATGGATTCTAAAGTGTATAGAGCTACACTTTCTGTTCAGATTCAGTCAAACGCTGCAAAACTGATAGGGTGGCGTGGCACAATACAGCTGGATAATGACCCAAAACATATTGAGTAAGGCAAAGTAATGAAATGTTCCAAACCTCGACCTGACTGAGCATGCTTTTCACTTACTGAAGACAAAACGGCAGGCAGAAACACCCACACACGAGCAACAACTGAAGGTGGTTGCAGTAAAGACCTGGCAAAAGAAGGAAGCTCAGCATTTGGTGATATGTGGGCTACAGACTTATATTCAAGTATTCAAAATATTCTTGATATTTACATTAGTTTGTCCGATTACTTTTGAGCTTGTGAAAATGGAGGAACTACACTAAATACACTACTAAATGCCTCTGATATATTGACATTTTTAGAGGGAAGATTAGTAACAGACTCATCTTTAGACTCCAAGTGAGTATGAATTTCACACATACAGGGTCACATCTCCCTCTGTGTTTTTTACTGTGCCAAAGACTATAGCATTGCTTTACCAGAGAAGTGGTAGGAGGGAGGTGGGATTTAGCTAGCAGAAAGACCTGAAGCTGTTTCTAATTTGCATAACCATGCATATTCATAGAGCAGTCTCTATTAGGATAAAGGTGTAGAGATGCTCCTTGGCCATTTGTGGGAGCGCTACCTTTTAAATGGTGATAATAAATTCTCCAGGAATGCAGTCAGTATATGATGAACGTAAAGTTTCTGTACTGAACTCTGTAGGTGTACACAGTGGGCAGTAGCGGCATTCCTTTACTGATGTGGGCTGCTAGTGGGGACTATGGAAAAGGGTGGCGTTACAGTAACGTGGTGCTGTCAAACCCTCATCCCTTCAGAGTGAGCTTTCAGGCAGAGATGGGAGGAAATGAGTGGACAGACATCGCCATCGATGACCTCTCATTCACCCGAGAGTGTGTTATAGGAGGTAAAGCACCTACACTTCATAACTTTAGTGTGAATTGTGTCTTCACTATCATTTTTTCAGTACATTAAGCTTTGTGTACATGGCACTTAAATACTTAAATATTTAGATTTTAGGCAGGTGTGAACAAATACTGTAAGCATGCTTTAAAAAATAGAAGTGTCAATAAGTTTAATAGGTTATTTTTATCAATTAGCAAAATGAACAGAAGAGAAATCCGAATCAAATCAACATTTGGTGTGATCACCTTTTGCCTGCAAAACAGCATCAATTCTTCTAGGTACACTTGCACACAAATGCAAATGGCTACACATTTGCAGAAAAGCAGCCCCAAACTTGCAAGGAATCTCCACCAAGCTTCACTGTTGCCTGCAGACGCTCATTATTGTAGCGTTCTCCAGCCCTTTGGTGAACAACCTGCCTTCTGCTACAGCCAGATATTTCACATTTTGACTCATCAGTCCAGAGCACCTGCTGCCATTTTTCTGCACCCCAGTTCCTATGTTTTCATGCATAGTTGAGTCACCTAGCCTTGTTGCAATTCTTCCATGAAGACCACTTCAGGCCAGATTTCTCAGGACAGTAGATGGGTGTATCTGGGTCCCACTGGTTTCTGCCAGTTCTTTGCAGATGAAACAGCTGTGCTGAAGGGAAGAAAGCATAATGTGTCTTTCATCTGTTTAATTAAATTTCCTTGGCTGATCGATGAATCTACGCTCCACAACATTGCCTGTTTCTTTGTGCTTCTTCAAAATTGCTTGAACAGCACATCTTAAAACCCAAGCCTGCTTTGAAATCTTTGCCTGGGAGAGACTTTGCTGATGCAGTATAACTACCTTGTGTCTTGTTTTTGTGTTCAGTCTTGCCATGGTGTATGACCTGTGACATGAAACTGTCCGGAGTTTCACCTGACTCTGATCCTACCTGATCACCTGACTCTGATCCTACAAAATCCCTGACTAAGTTTTGTACCAAGTGTACAAAGTTTGAAGAGTAGTCACACCAAATATTCTATTCTGTTGCATTTTGTAAACTGATAAAAAAAAAAATAAATAAACAATTAAAATACATATTTAAAAGCAATCTTATTTTACAGCATTTTTTCACTCCTGCACACTATATATATATATATATATATATATATATATATATATATATATATATATATATATATATATATATATATATATGCGACTGAAATCTTGTGTATATTTTACAGTCTACTCTCTTTTTTTATCTTCTTAATTAAAATTCCTATCAGAGTGTTATGTTTAATGTCCTCATTGTCCTCATTGCTGTTGCCTCACTCAATTTCTTTGTATTGTATATAATAACAATAAAGTATCTTATCTCACCTTATATAGGGTATCTATTATTTCACGCAGATTCTACTCTCTTTCTTATGACCTGACAGTAAATTATGTGAAGGAAAAATATTTTAAAGTAATTGACCTTTGTCATTTTTATTGTATTTTACAGCTCCTGTGACCCCGGTTCCACCGACATGTGATTCAGGACAATTTCAGTGTGTGTATTTGTTGGAGTGTGTCCCTCAGAGCTGGCGCTGTGATGGCGAAGTGGACTGCGTGGATGGTTCAGACGAGGAGGAATGTGGGAGTTTGGTACCCGGGACTGTGCCACCACAAGCAGGCTGTGAGGACACGCAGTACGGCTGTGCCAAAAATATGTGCATTCCAGCATTATTGAGATGTGACAGTGTACCAGACTGCCCTAACGGCGAGGATGAATATGGATGTCGTAAGATATGCACACACACACATGCATACACACATGCACACACACATACAATACGCGAAAGGTACATGGATAGTACAGAATTGGGTTTCATATTACCATTTACTTTATATAATCTAGCCATGGGGGTCACAGTCCAGTGACTTCTGTGTGTCGGGAGTTTACTGAACACTGGACTTTACACTGACACTTTATCACCACTTTAAAATTGTCACTTTATTGCTACTTGCACTGCACATTAATACTGTGAAGAATTATTTTATTGTCAGTTGTTTTTCTAATTAGAATACGGTTTCTCTTATATTTTTATTACACTTTACTGTATATTCTATATTTTTTTACGGGTTTTGTATTGTCCTTGTAAATTATGCTTGTTCCCCCCTACTACCCTGTCATTCTCGAGAGGAGTAAACAAAGTAAGAATTTCATTGTACTAGTACATATGACAATAAAACTCTTGAATCTTGAATATAAATATTTATATAAAAAAAGTAGCCATTTTTAGAGCTTTTCTAATAGTTTATTGCCCCTAGTAGGCTAGATAAAACAGAAATACTTATGAAAAACTACAAAGTCTTAAAGCACTGAGTATCTACTTTCATATGAACCATTAAACACCACTGTGGAGTGTGACATGAGGAAGAAATTCACTGCTGAACATGGGTACAAGCAAAACAGACGCAAATTCCATTGTTTTGGCATCTGATTAAAAGAATGAAGAACTCCATACCTGATACACATGCACCAGTACCACACAGGGGTTATTGGTATGCTGAGAAGCCACCATTTAGATCATATCTGCTGATTGGTGGTCACGTAACGGTCTCTTTCCACTGATGAATGAGATAAAAGGGCCAGAGAAACAAAAAATGCTGGGTTTACATGATAAAATGAGCGTAAATGCTAAAACTTTCTCTGTTTATGTCTTTCCCTCTGTGTGTGCAGCTGTTGTGCAGTGTGAGATCGGGGAGTTGGTGTGTGAGGGGGCTGGTAGCTGTGTTCCTCACAGCAAGCGATGTGATCAAACTGTAGACTGTCCCGCTTTTAACTCGGATGAGTCCAGCTGCTACGGTAAAGCTGACTTTTAATGATATCCTTTTTTTTCCCCTTTAAAGCAAACACCCAGAATTAGTTATACTGCACATACATAAACCCATGCACACACAGGTACTGTATATACAGTAAAGGTATGTTTGTGTGAATTGTGTGAATCTTATAAATTAGACCCTCTTATATATAAGATTTATGAATTTAGGAATAAATACATTTTTAAAAATGTTTATAGAATAATGACGGTTATGATCAACAGCATCAATTTAGCATTAGACTAATGGAAGGAATATGTGAGGTTATCTATGCCTCGTTCACACACATGTTCCCTATGACAAAAATATAAAAAGGTACAAATTATTCACTTCAATGCTTCATTATATTTTCTCAATCACTCTAATGAGGTGTGTCTTTTTTGTCACTTATTAGTCAATAGCACAAACTGAGCAAGTGAGTTTGAAATCTGAAGCTTGAAGAGAATGAAAAAGAAAAAGACTTGGGAAAAGTTTGTTGAAAGATTTTGAGACAAAGGAGATCTGACATAACTTCTTGCCCTGCAGTCACTGTTTCCCAGAGTTTATAAAACCTCATCTGTTCTACTTTAAGTCTCATTGATTTGTAATCTTTGCAAGTCCTGCCATGAAAAAGTCCTAGAGACTGACTGTGATAAAATATTACTGAATATTTAAATATGCACATGCAGTACAAATTTTGTGTGTGTGTGTGTGTGTGTGTTGTTACACATGTCTGATTTACAGAGTGCCCCACTGGTTACTGCCTCAATAATGGAATGTGTATGGTGGAGCTCCATGGACCTGTGTGCATGTAGGTAACACACACACACACACACACACACACACACACACACACACACACACACACACACACACACACACACACACACACACACACACACTTTGCAAACGTATTGCAGGCATTTTAAGTTCTTATATGCACTCCGAGTTATCATGTCTTATCATGAACGCCACTAGTAATTCCTCCTGGGAATTCGATGTACACAGAATTGTTTTTCAGTATTAAAATGAAAGAAATAAAGGCAAAATGTATTAACATGGATGTCAGAGGCATAAATAAAGGACAGGCAAGGCAGGCAGCTGCTTGGGACCCCAGGTATTGCTGCTGAAGGCTGACACAAAGTCCTAGAAAATGTCAAATCTCAATCTCAGTGCAGAACGTCCCGGAGACTACACTGGGTAATGTAAAACACTACACCAGGACACACACACACACCTTTCCCCACAAGGTTTTACCACTGAAGACTGACACAAAATGTCAAATCTCAAAGTGCAGAACTTCCCCAAAATCTCCACTGGGTAACATAAAACATCTTGTACACACACTACCCAAGACCCCCAGAAAACACCCCCGAACATGACACACCCTTCCTTTAAAGCAGACCCCATCTCACTATTATGTGCAACTATATTTTAAATTGTCAGCCTAAATTGCCATCCTTTTCA
The DNA here is from genome assembly GCA_033459395.1 of Hemibagrus guttatus. NCBI lineage: Eukaryota > Metazoa > Chordata > Actinopteri > Siluriformes > Bagridae > Hemibagrus > Hemibagrus guttatus. The sequence continues at coordinate 26,209,627 of JAUCMX010000005.1, read as the reverse complement.
AAATGAAGAGAACTTATCTGTCTGGAAGCCAAGAAGAACTGGAAAAGAGGAAGTAGAACTGTCATAAGTTCAGGAGATAATCTAATAACAGTAGGTTAAGCCATAAAGTAATGTAACATCATTTGGGCAAGCAAGCAGCTAGATAGGAGTAGGCTCTCTGTTTGGAGCATGTGATGTCAGTTATTTAGCAAACTTTCATGGTGGAATTTATTTGCTATACGCTTATATAGACAGTATAAAATCTGCACTCTTCTGGTGTAATAACGGTTGTTCTACTCGGGAAGCTTGATCTAGTTCTACATCCAGCATGCAGAATATAACACTAACACAGTCAGACATTTACGCTCTAATTGGCTCATAATGGTGGAGATTTTATGGATTTCTGATATAATATACAGGCATCTAAGTAGCACAGGTGCAAAAATAGAAAAAAATTACCAAGAAAACCCCATGCGTTTTCCTTCCTGGGGTCTGCATAGTCTCTGGTGTTGTCTCTAATGAGAGCTTATGGTGTGCTAGTGTGGCATCAGTAAATGTTTTATCCTGCTCTGGGTGACAGGTTTAAATGAATGTCTTTATATTTTGTGAAACGGAGTAGATATGAACCAACAGAAAGAATTTACCTCTGTTTACTGACGGTCATTTCAGTGTTGTGTGTTTGTGCGATAATGTTTTATTTCTTTCCTATTTAGCTGTAAACCAATGTGGACTGGCAACCGCTGTCACGTGCAACAAAAACCAACTAATTCCACATCTTCAGTTGTGATTGCTGACACTGGACCAGGTGTGTGTGTGTGTGTGTGTGTGTGTGTGTGTGTGTGTGTGTGTGTGTGTGTGTGTGTGTGTGTGTGTATATGTCATAATTCTTTGTGTGTTTCAGTGATATTGTACACTGCCGTAAGTGTGGCAGTGATCGTCATACTGGCTGTTGTCATTGGCACTGTTATGTTCTTCTTCATACAAAGAAAGCGCACAGCTAAGTAAGTGTGTATAAGTTGGATTTAAGTTGCATTTGAATTCCCTATTGTTTATTCTTATTGTATGGAAAGGAATCAAAATTTATTTTTCTTGTTTGCTTTTCATAAATAAATGTTAATATTAATTAGTTTATTGATTGCTATGATTGTTTACTGTGCTTAGGGATTCCAGGTTGATTGCCAATGATGAGATGGACAATTACGCTGCTGAGTGTAGAGGACAGGTCAGTATACAAGCATTAGAGACAAATATGAATCATATATAGAGCAGACTTCTGCAGGGGTTCATTTTGAGAATATCTCTCTCTCTCTCTCTCTCTCTCTCTCTCTCTCTCTCTCTCTCTCTCTCTCTCTCTCTCTCTCTCTCTCTCTCTCTCTCTGGGAAAGAAAGTTGGTCAAAGAAAAAACAATCATGCAGTCATGCAAGCCCCAGATTTGCCAGAAATGACTTTTTTTTTCTTTGAAATAATCAACATCAGCAAATGATTTCATCAAATGCCACTTTACCTAAATTGCCCAGGCTGTTTATGTTTCAATCATAATGAACATTTGACCAAAGGCTTTTGCTTTTTGAGTCCAGACAAGTTATTTCCTGGCACCAAAGATGCCATTTTTGCTCTCTCTCTCCCCTCTCTCAGTATTGAATTTCTTTGTCATGTCACACTCCACAGTTGTGGCTCCTAGGAGTGTCATGCCTCCTAGGAAAGAGGAAAGTAGACACACAGGGATTTAAGAATTTGTAGTTTTGTAGGTAGTCTAGGTATTTCAGTTTTTACCTGGACTAGTAGAGCAATATTTTCTAAAAGCTCCAAAAAGCAAAAACAGCGTTTTTCTCCACAAACGCTCTTGTAAATGGTGAAATCAAACCCGTTTCCATTCTCTGAGATGCCCCAAGTGCTTGTAAGCATCTCAAATTTGAAGGTGTTATCATCAACCCACTAAAATTCTGTGTAATTTTATCCCAACAGAGGTAAAAACACCTCACGCTGAAAGCAAGAATGTCCTGACCAATTTTAGATCGGACCTGCGGCAATACAATTTCAATTCCGCCAGCTTAATGGAAAGCCAGTGTACTGGTAAAAAGGGTTAATACCAAGAAGGCACTAACACCTGATGTTACTCAGAATGCTCAGAAAGGTGCTGGACTGTTGTTATAGTGCAGCACAATGTCATTTCATTGTCATATGTCCTGCATCACTGTATTATGATGATGCTTCTTTAAATATTCCTACAATAATGTACCCTGCATTACATAGACTAAACATTTGCTCAAAGTATAATTATTGTTGTTTAGACTTAATGCGTTTCGGTTATGGTGTCTAATAAAGTGTAATAACTGATTCAGTTTCCAGATGTGAGGCCCAGAGAATCTGTTGCTTTTAAGGCAAGATGGAGTAAATTCCCTAAACTGGCTATCAGTGTTTACCCATGGACAGATGAACCACAGGTACACACAATAACACACATGAACACACACATTTACCTGCTGTAAAGCAAAAAAGAAATATATAATTTCATAATATCCAGATGCACATTTATTATTTGCTTCAATTTACTGTTGATTAAAGTGCTTGTTAGTTCTTTATGCATTTCTTATTGACGCCTCAAAAAGGAATAAATGTCCAATATCAGAGTGCACTTTTTTTTTTTTTGTGGACTACAGCAATGGAGATGAGTAATGACTTGCCTTGACACTAAATGTAGCGCATTTGCAGCTTGGAACAGATTTTGTTCTGATGACATACAGTTATTTCCAAATATACTGTACAGTAGTGAGTGTGAATATTGTGAACAATGTGTGAGTGCAGCTGGAGCATATATACGCTGTAAATTTAAATAACTCTGGCACTTCATTCAGCATCTTGGACTTAAAATGAAACAGTGACTATAAGAGCGCCTTCCTGTTTATAATTTTATTCAACTTGTGCAGGGGTGTCCAATCCTATCTGCAAAAAAGAGCCGGTGTGGGTGCAGGATTTCCCTCCAATCAAGCAGGAGCCACACCTGATTCCACACATTTAATCAGTTGACCTTGGCTCTCAAAATACTATGAGGTGTGGTTTCCGTGTGGTTGGAATGAAAACTTGCACCACACCGGCCCTTTCCGAATGAGATTGGACACCCTTGACCTGGTCCATATACCATGAAATGGAAATGCTATTTTTTTTGCACTGCACAAATTTACATAGGGAAAGGTGGGAAAAATCCAGATTTCTAGAATGTAATATACAGTGGGGCAAAAAAGTATTTAGTCAGCCACCAATTGTGCAAGTTCTCCCACTTAAAAAGATGAGAGAGGCCTGTAATTTTCATCATAGGTACACTTCAACTATGAGAGACAGAATGAGAAAAAAAAATCCAGAAAATCACATTGTCTGATTTTTAAAGAATTTATTTGCAAGTTATGGTGGAAAATAAGTATTTGGTCAATAACAAAAGTTCATCTCAATACTTTGTTATATACCCTTTGTTGGCAATGACAGAGGTCAAACATTTTCTGTAAGTCGCCACAAGGTTTTTACACACTGTTGCTGGTAGTTTGGCCCATTCCTCCATGCAGATCTCCTCTAGAGCAGTGATGTTTTGGGGCTGTCGCTGGGCAACACGGATTTTCAACTCCCTCCAAAGATTTTCTATGGGGTTGAGATCTGGAGACTGGCTAGGCCACTCCAGGACCTTGAAATGCTTCTTACGAAGCCACTCCTTCTTTGCCCGGGCGGTGTGTTTGGGATCATTGTCATACTGAAAGACCCAGCCACGATTCATCTTCAATGCCCTTGCTGATGGAAGGAGGTTTTTACTCAAAATCTCATGATACATGGGCCCCATTCATTCTTTCCTTTACACGGATCAGTCGTCCTGGTCCCTTTTCAGAAAAACAGCCCCAAAGCATGATGTTTCCACCCCCATGCTTCACAGTAGGTATGGTATTCTTTGGATGCAACTCAGCATTCTTTCTCCTCCAAACACGACAAGTTGAGCTTTTACCAAAAAGTTCTATTTTGGTTCCATCTGACCATATGACATTCTCCCAATCCTCTTCTGGATCATCCAAATGCTCTCTAGAAAACTTCAGACGGGCCCGGACATGTACTGGCTTAAGCAGGGGGACACGTCTGGCACTGCAGGATTTGAGTCCCTGGCGGCGTAGTGTGTTACTGATGGCAGCCTTTGTTACTTTGGTCCCAGCTCTCTGCAGGTCATTCACTAGGTCCCCCCGTGTGGTTCTGGGATTTTTGCTCACCGTTCTTGTGATCATTTTGACCCCATGGGGTAAGATCTTGCGTGGAGCCCCAGATCGAGGGAGATTATCAGTGGTCTTGTATGTCTTCCATTTTCTAATAATTGCTCCCACAGTTGATTTCTTCACACCAAGCTGCTTACCTATTGCAGATTCAGTCTTCCCAGCCTGGTGCAGGTCTACAATTTTGTTTCTGGTGTCCTTTGACAGCTCTTTGGTCTTGGCCATAGTGGAGTTTGGAGTCTGACTGTTTGAGGTTGTGGACAGGTGTCTTTTATACTGATAACCAGTTCAAACAGGTGCCATTAATACAGGTAACGAGTGGAGGACAGAGGAGCCTCTTAAAGAAGAAGTTACAGGTCTGTGAGAGCCAGAAATCTTGCTTTTTTGTAGGTGACCAAATACTTATTTTCCACCATAATTTGCAAATAAATTCTTTAAAAATCAGACAATGTGATTTTCTGGATTTTTTTTTCTCATTCTGTCTCTCATAGTTGAAGTGTACCTATGATGAAAATTACAGGCCTCTCTCATCTTTTTAAGTGGGAGAACTTGCACAATTGGTGGCTGACTAAATACTTTTTTGCCCCACTGTATATTATAGGTACTGCAGAATTCCAGCTCTGTCCACTGGTGCTTATTTTGTCTCCTCGGTTTAGCAGTGTTTAACAGAAGTTCAAGGAATTAAAAGACAATGCCACCAGATACGAAAAAAGCTTTAATCAACTGAAATCTTATCTTTGTAAATAAAAGCTGACAAAAAATTGTGGGAAGTGGTAGCTCAGTGGTCAAGGTGTTAGGTTGAGTTGAAATCCCAGGACCAGCAAATTGACCACTGTTGGACCTGTGAGCAAGGCCCTTACCCCAAATGTCACTCTGGATAAGGGCATCTGCCAAATGCTTTAAATGCCTCTTATATTATCTTAAAATTACCTTTTATGGAAATAAAGTAGATGCCCGATTTGACATAACACTAAAAGTGCCAGAGTTATGCCAAACTAAATTGGAATGTCTTTAGCCTAGGTGTATGCAAACATTTGGCTTCATCAGTAAATGCCTATACATTAGTTATCAAGTGGTGGGGTGATGGTGGCTCATGTTCTCCTCATGCTTTGTGGGTTTCCTCAGGCTACTCCAGTTTCCTCCCCCAGTCCAAAGACATGCGTTATAGGCTGATTGGCCTCACTAAATGGTCTGTAGTGTGTGTGAATGTGTGTGTGATTGTGCCCTATGATGGGTTGGTACCCAGACTAGGGTGTCCCCCAAACTGTGCCCCAAGTCCCCTTGGATAGACTCCAGGCTCCTTGCAACCCTGTGTAGGATAAGCCTTTAAAAAATAGATGGATGTTATCAAGCAATAGTCGATTTCTGCATGTTTGGGGTTCTTTTGCTTTGGGTTTTGTCTTTAGTGACATGCTGCAGTGACTGACTCAGGCAAGCATTAATATTCCAATAGTTCGAATTGAATCACTCCACAGTTGCTGTAATGGTATGTTGTCCTGTGGTAAGATGAAGCACTTTTGGATGACAAGCAGCCAGCTGTTGAATTATGCATTTTCCTTTAAATAAGTGAGGATTATTATGTACAATATATAAGGCCCCCCCCAGTACATCAATAATTGGTCTATGATTAATGTTTGCTTCAATCAGTAGCAATATAAAGTGAACCAAGCTTGATATAAAGCAGATCTTTTACTCTTCACATAGTCACTGTTTCATTTTACAGCCAAGAGAGTGTCATGTAGCCAGTAACACCACAATCTCTAGCTGTTCTTTCTTTCATTTTTTTTACTTTAAAGCTACTGTATCTTTAAAACCTGCTTATTCTCTTATTGTGTTATTTTAGTTTCCTGCCAAACTGTCTTTTTCCAACCCACTCTACAAGGAACCTAAAAGCTCCGAAGCCTGAGGATAGACACACACACACACACACACACACACACACACACACACACACACACACACACACACACACACACACACACACAATGGCACTACAAAACCCCTATGGATGTACTTTTGTAATTTGAACCTTCTTGGCTAACATGACTGTACTTGTACAATATCCAAAGCCTTAAAAATATATCGATGAAAATTTCATTTATTTGACCCTTCTGGGAAAAACACTGAGAACGACTGCAAATTACCAGCTTATTACTTCGACCCAATAATGTTCTAGCCTACATGTAAAGTACAAACTCATATATATTCATTATAAAGTAACTCCATAGTTTTTCAATTAACAAGACAAATTTCCTACTTCCTGTTTTAAAACGTGTGTGGTTTCTTTATTATTCATATACTATGGAATAGACCACAATTCTCCTACAAAACATGGGCTTTATTTAAGATTTCAATCATGAAATGATGGTGTTCGTGGTGGGACCACAGCATATGCCAATAAAAGTGGAGAGATCACCAAAACCAATATTGAGCTTGACAGCATGACATTTCAACTGTGTGTACATTTCTCTCTCTCTCTCTCTCTCTCTCTCTCTCTCTCTCTCTCTCTCTCTCTCTCTCACACACACACACACGCACACACATACATAGTCTCAGAATTCCCAGAAACTTTTACCTCACCATTTAAATAATTTCATTACATGTATGTCTTGCACCTGTGCTGCTTCCGAACAATTCTGAAAATAAAACACACCAAATAACAAAACAGCAAGCATTTAAGAGATATATTTATTTGTATGTACAGTATGTACTGTATGTTTGTATGTATGTAGGGTGTGTGTGTGTGTGTGTGTGTGTGTGTGTGTGTGTGTGTGTGTGTGTGTTTCTGAGTTTAACATAAAGTTAATAAGTGTTGACTTATGAAATGTTGACTATATGAAATAGGTAAGTGCATGGATAATGGATATTGTACGTTGTTGAGGCAGAATTAAACTGATAATTTAAGTATCCCTGCATAACTGATGACCTCAGAAAGACAAACACACACACACACACACACACACACACACACACACACACACACACACATACACACACACACACACAATTAATGTGGGATTAAATGGGTCATTAAACTGTTGCTCTGAGGTTGTGTGGAAAGACAGCTCTATCGATCACCTTGTTCCATGTTTGTGTGTGTGTGTGTGTGCATGTGTGTGTGTGCGTGTGTGTGTGTGCGTGTGTTTGGGTTAATACTTGCTCCAGGTCCTTTGTGTTTTTAACAAAAAACAGTTGGCAAAACAATGTGGGAATTATTGATATGTCTCCATCCTTTAGTGATGTGAATGTTATTAGATGACAGAGTAATGAAAACACTGCAAGACTCACTGAGTGTATCATAATTCACACGAAAAGCATCCCTTTATTGCAGGGGTTCTCGAACTTTCAAAACCGCTTCAACTATAAAATAAATTCCAGCTACAGATTTATGAACACACTTCAACTATTCAAATATTAAGCTCATAATTTAAACATGAACAATAATATTTTTGCCTACTGGAGGTTTTTATTATTGCACTTTTTAACTCTTGGTCCAAGTTGGCATTTTTATAGGTTTCTGAAGTTCTGAATTAAGCCCATTTGATTCAAGTGACCAGTAAAACTAGTTAATTAGTTCTACAAAAGCTCAATAATAAATCAAATAAGTTTAATTATGTTGAATGTTGAATTTTTGTAGGATTTCTGTTTACAGTATATGGAATTATCATTGTAAAAGGGAGATGAACGGATTTGATTACAGAGTTGTTGCTTACACCGATCAGGCATAACATTATGAGCAGTGAGAGGTGAAGTGAATAAGACTGATTATCTCCTCATCATGGCACCTGTTAGTGGGTGGGATATATTAGGCAGCAAGTGAACATTTTGTCCTCAAAGTTGATGTGTTAGAAGCAGGAAAAATGGGCAAGCGTAAGGATTTGAGCGAGTTTGACAAGGGCCGAATTGTGATGGCTAGACCACTGGATCAGAGCATCTCCAAAACTGCAGCTCTTGTGGGGTGTTCCTGGTCTGCAGTGGTCAGTATCTATCAAAAGTGGTCCAAGGAAGGAACAGTGGTGAACCGGTGACAGGGTCATGGGCGGCCAAGACTCATTGATGCATGTGGGGAGCGAAGGCTGGCCCGTGTGATCCGGTCCAACAGACGAGCTACTGTTGCTCAAATTGCTGAAGAAATTAATGTTGGTTCTGATAGAAAGGTGTCAGAATACACAGTGCATGACAGGCCAGGGCAAAAGGAGACCAACACAATATTAGGCAGGTGGTCATAATGTTACGCCTGATCGGTGTACATACTCATGCTCAGAAACCCAAAGTCTATTTTTGTCTCATTGGTAAAAAGTCTACCTCAAAATTTTGCCTCTGATCCATCAGACAGTCCATCAGTAGGAGTTCCTGCTAGAATTATCCTTTCTATCACGAGACGACTGGGTAGGTTTCACTCTGAGATCTATTTTAAGGGTATTTTTTGGCATACACATTAATGACAAGAAGGACTAGACATGTGGGCAGCAAAGGTGTCCCTGTTGAGTTCTACTTGTTTTCTATTGTGTCATTCATTTTAAATCTCTGGCATGTCTGTTATATGTTTTGTTATGGAGAAATTCCACATTTTTCAGAATGACAGCATCAGATTCCTGGGACTTACAAGGGCTTTTCACACTGAAACTAGTTAACTCTTGTGTGAAACTCCAGGTAAACAGAATCTTGTTTCATGCTTCATGGTGCAAATAGTTCACAATTAATCCTGAGTATTCATAATGTAAAGTTTCACATTGTACATTCCTAAACCCTGGCTAAATTCTTTTTAATTCTTTTTCATTTCATATGTAGTTGACCAGAATATCACTGATGTCCAGCTTCTGCCAATTTTTTAGTTAGTTCCTTAAACACTCAGTTATTTCTGACCATGCCATCCAATTTGTCCTGAACTCCTCCACCTCTTTGCTCCAAGTGATGATTTTTTCATCATCATTTCACAATTTTTTATTTTTCTCTCAAACGCTGCAACTGCTGTTTACACAATACATGGAGGTTCTGTGATTGTACACAGCATGTAATATGAGTCACACAATACCATTTCTGATGTGGTGATAAGCATCTAGCTAGTAGCATTTTAACACCGCCTTGATTCACAGTGTACATGTTTGGCACTGCAATGCTTCAGAGCAGGGTTTTATGGGTAAAAAGCAGTGCTAACCCTGCTTCTAAAATAAAAGTGTGAATTGTTCCTGTATCCGGGGTTAAAAGCAGGGTTTAGAATGACGATAACCTGTGGTTAAGTGAAAAGCCCTACAGTGTGTGTATAATAGGGTATAATAGGGGTATAATAGGCTATAATAGGGTATCAGTGCCTGATTAATACTCCAAATATTAATATCTCTATCTTTAAATTAAGTGTATATAGTTTTTTTTTAATGCTGTTTTTTAATCTCACTCATGCAGTTATTTTGTTAGTTTGCTTGTTCCAGTGTGCGACGTTTTCTACAAATCTCCCTCCAACTTACATGAATATTACAAGGCGTGTTGTGTACAGTGTGTACAGGAAAGTAAAACTGTTCAGGTATTAGGTGGCTGTGTTGTGGATAGTAAAGCAGCCTGAGCCTCAATGGAAGATCAGTGGAAGGGCTATTTATTTGATGGATATGTCCATGCCACCTTGTCCACCCAATAAATTGTGTTCTGAAGTTAAATAGAACAAAGATACACAGCAGTGCCATGGCAAAGAAAACGAACATGTACGTGAGATAACAATCTCTCAACTGTTTTCAAGCACCACAGTGGTCATCTGTAATGATGATGTATAAATGTGAAGTCAGCACTTCATTTGTGCTGCTTTTGAGTGGACATAAAAGGGCTCACACACACACACACACACACACACATCACACACACACACACACGCACGTATGCATTCTCTCTCACTTCATTTGCCCATAAACATGTGACACTCAGCTGACTGAAGAAGTCAAAGACATTGTCATTTCCCTATTCACACTCTTTCACTCTGTTTGTGCTGCTCTCTTTCATCACGTTCTCGAACACTCGTTTTTCACTGATGGGATAATGAGGAAACAAAGGAATGTTAAAAGAGGAGTGTGACACTGCAATTTTGCTAGTTTAGATCTGATTTAGATCTCTCCTGTCTCTTTTATTGTCATTTTAATCATATATAGCTGGTGCAGTACATAGTGAAATGAAACAGCACTCCTACGAGTCCTTGGTGAAAGACAGAGAAACAAAGAACTAAGGAATAATTAAATTAACACAGGTTTCTCATGAAGTCCATGTGTGCAAGCAGTGTAAGAAAGGAGACAGTTCAATACACTACAGTAGTGGTTTACAGATTTATCCTTCATTTTGTCCCTACAATTTATGTCATGGATTTTGTAGAGCAACCCTGAATTTGAGAAAAGTGCTATATAACTCATATCTCATTGATTCATCTTCTCAAACCGTTTTATCCTGGTCAGGGCCGCAATGAATCCTCAGTCTATCGGGGGATCACTAGGCGCAAGGCGGCTCAGATAGGACATGAGTACACCTAAATCTGGTTCATTTTGACATGCCATGTCTTATTCCTTCACACACAGTGTTCTCAGGATAGTGCTCTCGTGATCCAGAGCCCTAGTGAGCTGCCTCTCTAGCAAGACACTGTCTAATTGTGACTCCCAGTCAGTCCATGTTCTCATTGGTTCTCACTCACGCTCATCGTGTTCCTCATCACAGTCTCTCATTAACACCTTAGTCTCTACAGACGGTTGGATGAGCTTTGCAAAGCCTTTGATAATAATAATAATAATAATAATATCCATGCAGATATCTGGTCCTTCATTAAACCTCATAGGTAACTTAAATATACAAAAACTCCATGTCCATAATAATTTAAACAAGTCTTTATTCCACTCTCAGTACTCTATCCTTTGCTCTTTCTCAGTTTTTGTCTCATGCACATTACTTGTATGTATATCTGCTATAAAAGTTCCAAAATCTAAGAACATTGAGACAAGAAAAGTCATTTTGACATGGATAAGCCTCAACCACTGTCCCTACAGCTTTAAACAATGCTAACATGATTGTGAGATCAGTAATCAACTATAATACTATAATTCATCCAGTATCTCAGATTTCTTCACCCACTACATACCCTGACACATCTCAACATAATATCCCTGCTCATACTGCCACATAGTGTAACTCAATGGATGGCCTTTTACACTCTCATGGATCCTACATGCATTTATTTATCTTAAAAAGATGAAAATCAATAAGTGGAGGCATCAAAGGCTTTTTTTCGATGCTTCTCCAAATAGAAAGTAATTTGTAAGTAGATTAAGTAAAATCACTTCTCAATACTAACAGTTTTCAATTTTCTTAATACAAATTCTGCAGTTTGGATAAAGTAGATTGTTACTGTAATATTGTTATTGTAATCCCATCCCTGTACAGCATATGTGGATTTTGCATGTTCTCCCTGTGCTCGGTGGGTTTCCTCCGGGTGCTCCGGTTTCCTCCCACAGTCCAAAGACATGCTTCTAGGCTTATTGGAGTCTCTAAATTGCCTGTAGTGTGTGATTGCGTAAGTGAATGAGAGTGTGTGTGTGTGCCCTGCGATGGGCTGGCACTCCGTCCTGGGGGGTGTCCTGCCTTGATGCCTGATGACGCCTGAGATAGGAACAGGCTCCCCGTGACCCGATGATAGATCAGATAAGCGGTACAGACAATGGAATGGGAAAAAAAAAGACTGTAAGCCAATTAAAATATTGTGTAAATGAGGAAATGTTAAATAAGTTCATTCCAAGCCTCATTCAAGACATCAATCTTAATGATAATCATCTGTTTCCTGCTAAAAGTCAACAAATCAGGCTTCAAATGCTTAGCCATTTTATCTTTTATCTAGTAATTAATGCTTCAGTTGAAACAGTATGATATGATGATCTCCAAATAATATGAGGTAACCCTGTAGAGATATACAGCATCCAGCCAGCAGAAACACAGTATTTACAGGTAGGTCATTAGCTAACTGATTGAGCTAGACTTGCTATCCAGATCTTTAAGTGTTTTACAGTAGGAAAGCTCTGTATTACAGTTGAGATGTTGTCTTGGTGTTCTGGAGCAAATACATGTTGTGTTAAACATAACTGTCAGGGATGGGTGGTGAAGGAGGATGCAAAAAAATGTAGTACATACAATTTAGTAAGTAAATTACAAAACCGAAACGAAGAAAAACTTTGGATATAAGCAAAGAACATACAGGCTATATGTGATGTGGCAAAATGAGACCCAGGTGAGTGATGACATGCAGGGTCTGTTGGCTAGTGTAGCTAAGCATTTTTGTTTATGTGTTACTACAACCTATAGGTAAAACTCAGGATAATGTGTAAGGAGAATCTTTGCTTGATAGATAAAAGTGTAGATAGTAACGTGTGAATTTATATGAGCTAGAAAGCTAATGAACCTTGCAAGCATTTAGTTAGCTAGCTAACATTACTTTCCTTTATATACTGTCAAGAATTGATAGATTGTTCAGTGATACTAAGTTCAATGATCTAAGCCAGGGTTAAGGCTGCTTAGTGAAGTTAGTTCAGGTTAGCAAATTACTAGTACTCTGATCTAGTCTATTCAAGTAAGTGTTTGGACTCTTTCCAATACTGCTCACATATCAGAAGGAGTGCTTAATTTTTTTTATTTGCTTTCATGTCAATTTAAATGTTAGTCGTGTTCGTCAGTTCAGTTTAAGTGGGTGTTGAAGGGCAGCAGCATGTAATGAGCCTGAGGGCCATGTGGGAAGAAGCTGGCAGTTACAGCCTGGATGATCTGCCAGACAGCAGTGTCATAAAAAGTATGTGAGAGGCTCATTTACAATTCGGTTGGTTTGGAGGATGCACCATGGGTCCTTGTCTACTCTTTAATTTGATTGATATTACCATCTCTAGTAGCAGCACAGTGGTTATAAAACCACAGCTCACTTTGCTGTTCACAGCTGAGATCCGAAGCACAGCTGGAATCACATTTCAACACATTCAATCACATTATTACAGATTTAAAAAGGCATTTTGATATGGATAAACTTAAAATACTTTCCATCCAGCCTTACATAAAGGTTAAAGGTAAAAGAGATCACTGATCATCTATAATATCTACTACGTCCTAAGACACATCACCTGATCACACACTTATTATACCGCCTTTTACCTTCTGATATTTCCTGCATAAATTTTACACAACTTAAAAAGATGAAAAACAATAGTGGGATTTTTCAAAGGCTTTTCTTAAGTGCATCCCCAAATAAGAACTAATATGAAACTAAACTATCTCTTCTCTACCAGGTATTTGGAAGTTTGAATCAAGTAGATCGTTATTCTTTTCCTGTTCAGGGATGCCACAGCAGAATATCCGATCCACACATTTTAATTTTGGCATAGGTTTTACGCCAGATGCCCTTCCTCCCACATTATCCAGACTTGGGACTGGCACTGAGATTTAACCCCTTAGTGGCTGTGTTGGATTACTGCCTGGGAATCAAACCCAGACCACAGTGGTAAAAGCGCAGGATCCTGCTGCTGGGCCACCAGGGATCATCCCAACCTGTATGTAACCTGATTAAAGGATAGCATGTTCAAATGTTCATTCTTTCATTGTCTACCGCTTATCCGAACTATACTCGGGTCACGGGGAGCCTGTGCCTATCTCAGGCATCATTGGGCATCAAGGCAGGATACACCCTGGACAGAGTGCCAACCCATCACAGGGTACACACACACTCTCATTCACTCACACAATTTAGAGATGCCAATCAACCTACCACGCATGTCTTTGGACTGGGGGAGGAAACCCCCGAGGCACGGGGAGAACATGCAAACTCCACACACACGGCGGAGGCGGGAATCGAACCCCCAACCCCGGAGGTGTGAGGCAAACATGCTAACCACTAAGCCACCGTGCTTAATTCAATTCAGGAGAAACCAGTTTCTTTCCAAAAACCTGATAAGACAAAGTGCTGGACCTCATAAAGAGTAAAGAGTCTGCATAGAGAGAGTTACTGGTGTGGCTTGCTGATTATTCTATGTACAGTTTTAGCATAGATCCAGATAGTCAGCTCTGTGAAAAAATGCAAGAGAAATGCAAGAATTATCTTCATTCTCATAAGATGTCTGAAACTCATACATACTCAATATGTGAACATACCCAGCTAACTGGAGGAAGATGTAGCGAGAGACCCTACTCCATCCCCAGTGTTGTGTTATTGTGTTAGCAGTCAGCACAAGACGATATGCATGTGATATTTACCACCTCTGTTGGGTGAAACAGTCACAAATACAGTCACTGTAATTATCCTAGAGACAGATGAACTGGTTGCTTCTGACAAACTCAGTAATAGCAAACAACTTGACAGACCAAAATACTGGGCATTTTATCAGAATGAAAAACTGTTGAACATTTCAATAAACTCAAGGCCAGAGTCATAGATGTGTGAACGATTTCCACAAAGAGCGTCACTTTATGGAAATCTTTCACACATCTATGTCTCTGGCCTTGAGTTATGTTCACAGACTTCACTGACTCACTGATTGGACAGAAGTTGCAAGCAAACACTAAGCATGTTATAATTTTTATGAATTACTCCTAGTCTACTAAAAACACTACTAAAACATTCCTGAGCTGTAATTCTTACACAGGTCATCGGTTTTGGGACATTGAATTAAAGCGGACAGCCTGACTTTTGAACTTTTTTATCCAGTGAGCTTTAGTACTCAGGCAAAACAACAAGAATTTTCTTTCTATTCAACTCTTGACAGTGCAGTGTATTGTAGATTCCTGAAGGATAACACAACACAAATATGAGCCCACGAAACAAATGTTTGCTCTGGGTATGGGTAAAAAATATGCTATATTTGATGTATGTCATGTAATAAATAAAAAGCTCTTTTTTTTAAAATATTTATAGCTTGAAAACAGTCGACTAATTGTTCACAAAACCTGCTGACATTCTTAAAAACGGTGATTGACTCGTCATGTCTGGTGCACGCTGAGCTGTGGTTTGTACTTCATAGGGAATGCTGGAGGGCCGATGAGAAATTGGCATGGGAACACAAATAACATGCAGCCACACATACCGTCTTCTAGACTCACAAGCCACTATCAAAGGCCTTCGCTTGTAAAAGCTATAACACCAGAATCCAAATTCAATTTATGCGAGATGGATGCTTTCACATGCTATTTTAATGTGGCCTGGCCTCTTCACAGCTGCATCATGAGACTGTTTGAATTGGAACCTCTGCAGCATCTCTAAACGATTTTTCCCTAGCAAGCTTGTCCTGGCCTGCATTAATGAAGGGGACGATGAGGTGGTTAGTGCTCAGGAGTGCTGCACTAATTCTCAGGGCCCCTGAGGGTCTTGGGCTCGGGCTGCCTGGCATACAGAAAGAACAGACCTGGCAACATACACTATCTGCCAACTGTTAATGACCCACATTAGTCTGCCTGAGAAGGAAAGGAGTGAGTTGCTGTTTCTTATGCTACATTCACAAATACAGTATTTTTATTGCTGCAAGTCGCCAGTCGCTGTACCATGAAGTCGCCAGTAGGCGTTCCTACAACTGACCTTAGTAATGACATTTATC
This sequence comes from Hemibagrus guttatus, assembly GCA_033459395.1. NCBI lineage: Eukaryota > Metazoa > Chordata > Actinopteri > Siluriformes > Bagridae > Hemibagrus > Hemibagrus guttatus. The sequence continues at coordinate 26,193,824 of JAUCMX010000005.1, read as the reverse complement.
TGTGGGTGGTGCAAATAGCATTCCAAATCAGTATTCTTACTGCTAAAATGAAACATTTTGAAGAGAGAATCTGTGTTTTTATATAAATTTCACACGTGTGTTACGGTGGGCAAGATCCCTTGTAGGACCACTAGGGGGCTTTCAGCAGGGGTTGTCCTGTCATGTCTGTTTTTGTTTATGTATGTCATGTGTCAGTTTTAGCCCCGCCTTATCCTAATGTGTTCCTGCCTCTGTTCACCTGTTCCCAATGTTCCCAGTAATTGCATTCCCTATTTATAGTGGTGTCTGTGTCTCTATGATTTGCTAGTCCTTGTTTTGAAGTGCCGTGAGTAG
>JAUCMX010000005.1:26183491-26188491 GCA_033459395.1 Hemibagrus guttatus | reverse complement strand
TAATCTCTCTCTTTCATCATGGGGTTTTTGGATAGTTAGTGGAATCTGAAGGGGTTTTTAGAGAAGGTTTCCTCAGAAGGAAACTCCCAACAACAACTCATAGGGTTCAGAATTCAACCTGTTAAAAAATGTAGAACATATATTATTCAAGTGGAATATTGTGTATATTTAGTTCTGCAGACATGTGTATTAAATACAATAAGCACATTTCTTCTGTGACATAGTTATGTATTTGTCTGATTATGTGTGAATGCTATACAGGATGTGTGCTTGTTTTTTTTTTAATTAGCAGGGCAGTAAAATAGAGCTATAATCAATAAAGCAATCAGTAAACATTGTGTGAGAACTGACAGGATGGCGATGTGGTTTAATACTTCATAAGTGAGCTAACATTAAATCTGCATCTGCACTTTCCTTTCACATGGCTCATAACTCTGGATTGGGTGCATCTGTACGAGGAAGTGGGGGTGAATTAGTAAAAACCCTGCACCTGGTGATAGGAATGCTGTTACATGGATGAAGGTGTCCAGAGAACTATATGCTCTGTGTGGATTCAGAGTCAGTGTCTAGGATTCTTGACTTGTGAGACATTAAAATGTCTCTGAAACAGCACAGAGGAACAGTGAAATGTGAGCTTTCTGCAAGGCTAAAACTCAGCTCTGACTAATGCTCCTGTAGGCCTTGTTATCATGTTTTCTGCTGTGGTGCGAGATGGATGATTCCATAATTGGGGTGCCATTTGTGTCTATCTGTGTGAATGTTCCATATAAAAGCTTTAATTAAAAAATCTACAGCACATTGGGCCTGTCTCAGCCCACTTTAACCACTTTGCATTGAAATATTATGATAAAAATGCTTTAAATCCCATTTTAATGTACATTTTATTATCATTTGTGATTATTGGGGCCAAAAGGGCTTGATTTTGCAATGCAACTTGCAGAAGTTTTGTGCTTTTTTTTTATTTTTATTTATTTTTTTATTTATTTTTTTTTAGAAAAACTGCTTGAATTGGTGAAATTCTTTTAAACTTCTACCAGACACATATGTAATTACTTTCTCTGATAGCTATAGTCATGATAGATATAGATAGATATAGTCTCATGACAGTCTTTGGACAAATTCTAAGGAAAATCTGTGGTAATTTTGAAAATTTGCGAGCTCCTCCTTCGAATATCTATTGTTTGATTTTGCATTCATTTCTGTGATTGCAAAATCATAAAATCCTGGAGGGACTGTGTATGAAATATGTGAAATATTCCACACAATAAGTCACATGTTCTATGTACATCATCTAAACGTCATATAAGATCATGGGAAGAAAAAAATGAAGCCTTATCATTGTTTTTATTATTATTATTATTATTATTATTATTATTATTATTATTATTATTATTATTATTATTATTTACATGACAGTGATACTGACTGATGATACTTACTTTGAATGTACAACCCTGCTAGGCAAAAATATATGTAAGGTAAATCATATCATTAGCATGGATGCTAATAAACCACTTTTTTGTGTTTGCTAATTTAAAAAAAAAAACAATTCTAAAAAACAACATTGTTAATTTCAACATTGTTACTCACTTAAGCGCAAAATGCAGTGCTTTTAGCAAAGAAAGCTTGTAAAAAAAAATTTGCTTGAGAAAGGTTTAATTTTTTTTTAAGATTTACAAGGGCTACGTTTCAAAGCAGTCATAGAATCAGAAATATTGTCAGGATATAAAAGAGGCTCATTGGAAATTTGTCACTTGGAAGAAACTGTCAAAAACAGTTACATTACGTGTCACAAACCGAGTGATAAAGCCCCTGTGCAGAAGAAAAGTGAGCTTTCATCTTTCTAGACTCTTCTGTGGGTGTTTCCTAATGTCTTAGCTAATGAATGTTTTCAGCTCATACAGTAGGTGACTAGCTCAGTTCAGTAGCTATTAAGCCTTTGTGAAAGCCATAACATCAGCTAGCCAAATGACGTGTGCCATGGAAATTCACGTTGTGGAAATTAGTTATGCATCTAATTCGACTGCACAGCTCCCAATCTGTACAGCTCATACAATTACATTACTGTATATAGTGAGCACACAGGTCACATGACCACTTTCTTTCATGGAAAGCCTTCACCATTACATTTCATAAAATTATTCTTATAAAAAAAGCTCTTCAGTAGCTTTCAAGTGACACGAGTCCCATGTCACTGCGATCTACGGTGCCTGATAACGAGGCTGTAGAAGTCAGAGAGTTATACAGCTCTGGAGCTCTATTTCTGGTTAAAATGATGCCTCAGGCTCTGCTGCAGTGGAGCTCGTTATGTTTCAGTCGATCATTTTCCTCAGGTCAGAGACATTGTTTAGTCAATCATATTAAGATATGGTGAATCTGTATGTAGTACATTACAGTCTTTACAATATTAAACCAGCCATTTTTGACCTATTTAGTCAAATACGGACAAAAATGCATATTGTATTGCATTGTTTATGATTCAGAAAAGAAACAGAAGCAGTCCTAAATGTTCTTAATTCAGATTTTGTTAGAATTAAGTTTACAATTAAATCGAATCGTGACTCCAATAACAGTGAATCACATCGAATCAAAGTGTAATGTTAATAGTTTTGTGTATGGATAGACAGGACAACGGTGTTGACTGGGCAAATCATTTGTGTGTCGTATTTGTGTGTTCATGCTTATTACACTTGTGTTACACATAATCTACCACATAATTATGGTTCACAGTAGTTTCCTCTTTATTTAGCTGTAGGTGATGCTTTTAAACATGTAGATGGCCAAAGATGTAGTATATAAAAGAAGAACCGGTTTCTCTGATTGTGTAAATGTAGCCTATATGATTGTATGATTGTGTAAGCTCCAGGATTAGACTCTTTCTCTGAGTTTTCATCAAACCCCTCCATTATGAATTGGTTATGCTAATCGTAGGCAACGTAGAAATCGTTAAATTTTGTTCCACAAAAGCTGGCAAAAAGTCATCAGAGGAAGGTTGTCCCTTCAGATGGTTTTGTTGCCCTTCCATTTGGGCATGGCAATGACAGAAGGCAATTTACGAGACAGACATTTGCATAATAAGAGCTCTTTGCTGCTCTGTCACATAATGGAATATGACAAAAATATGCACCTGTGGCTCACCAGCTAGAGAGTCATTGAGTTGTAGAATTCCGGTGTATGGAGTGTTATTGAACACAGCGGTTCTGTTCGGCTTTGTCATTCTGTCTGCTGTGCTTGGATGTGTTCAGATGTCCCATTGGAGAGCTTTGTTTTGTGATGTGGCTATAGTTCAGTAGTAGAATTTGTATACCTATATGAAGAAGAAATTTTTTACAGAATTTATATTAATGTTACATTGAGGTATCAAAAGAAACTGGTTAGATTGTGTGTTGTAATGAGTAGTGGGTGACATGATGGGGCAGAAGAGTCCTGGTACGATCCTGAGCTCGGGTTACAGCCTCTGTGGAGCTTTATATGCTGTCTCACAACCCCCAAAATATGTCAGTAAGGTGGATGTGCTGGGGTTAATTGCCCCTCAGTGTGTAAGAGAGAGAGTGTGTCTGCATTGTGCCCTGCAATGAACTGGTTCCCATCGAATGTTTATTCCCAGCTCATCTCCAATGTTTCCAGGAAAGCTACCAGATCCTAAACATCCAGGATTTCGGAAGATGAATGAATCAGGGATTAATAATGAAATAAAAAACAATGTTTTCGGTTCAAATTTTGCAGCTTCATGTCTCAAACATTTCGTATTTGTAATGTTTTCCAACAGTTTATATAATTTGTCGGCTTTTGGTTCCTCATAATCCCTTATCACTTGAATTCCACGGCAGAATTTTCCAGGAAATTGTGATCATTTGATTATTTGGTGCCTTCTTTAAATCAGGACCCATGATCTCTTGCTTTTGGTTCTTTACTTTGGTACTTTTGTTTAAGTGCTGACGTCTTGCAAGCAACACCCCTATTTTATTTAAAAGGTCTTAGAATTCTTTTTATTTGTTTATTCATTTTACATTACAGTACATTATATTCCTCCATCCATAAAGGGATGTAAGGGATGAAAACATTTGCACTTTCTGCAAACCTTTCACTTTACAAAACATGATTTCCTGTCATTTAGTGCAGTCCACACAATACAGTCTACCAGGGTGTACTAAAATGCTATGAATGAGCCTGTGTTTGAATAATTGTTGCTAAACTGTAAAAAAGAAAAACAAAAAGTGATGCATGGAGATGGATTTGTCCTTGACTTCTGCGAATTATTCAGGAACTGGCCTTATTTGATGATGCACATATATTTTCATAGATATTCTCTAAGCTGCAGTTGTTTGTACATCCTGACAAATGACTGGTTTTCATTCCCAGTCCCTCCAGGTTTTTACGGTCACAGAAATTCAACGCAAAATCATGCAAACGTAGTAATATACAGAGTAACTTGTAGCTTCTTCTACATTGCTGCAGATTTTCTGCAGATTTGGGACAAGATGCCCCACACATTCATTAGGGATAAATATAAATTTGAGTCTAAACTTTGTCATTTTTATTATGATTTCTTTTTCTATTTTTCTAAAGGTGCTTAGATGCAATGTCCATTGTTAACAGCTCTATGCAAATATAACTGAATTTAATTGAATTTAGTCAAAGCTGTCTTTGATTTAAATGCATCAAACATGAGCAAAGCTATCATAGAGAGTAATTACATATGTGTCTTCACTGGTAGGACTTTAAAATGAATAATCCTGTGCTTGCAGTTTTGCCAATTCAAGTATGTTTCTAAAATAAAATAAAAAAATGATAAAAATAATTAAAAAAATCAAATGGAATCACAAAATATAAACAAAAATCTAATAATAATTCCAAAGCTAAAAATTTTAAAACAAAAATAAATAATAAATAATTCTTTCCTAAAAATAAAAAAGCTCAAATGGAATCACAAAATATAAATGAAAATCTAATAATAATGCCAAAGATAAAAATTTTAAATAAAAAAATTTAAAACAAAA
>JAUCMX010000005.1:26135991-26178491 GCA_033459395.1 Hemibagrus guttatus | reverse complement strand
AAACAATGACCAACAAAGACAGGAACACAGGGATCCCTATTTATAGGGCAAAACATCAAGGTTAATAGGGAACAGGTGACACAACAGGAAACAGGACAATAGGCAAGGTGTAACAAACACACACGAAGAAACAGGCTTTCAGGATTCATCTGCCAGTGCCCTTTCTGGGCCTGGTAGGGAACTTTCGAGCTGTTGCTGACATAGACATTGATGGGGCCCCATTGTACAAGGTGAGCTCGTTGCTCAACTCAAGGCGGCATAGAGGACGCCTCCAGTTCCTCGTAGACTGGGAGGGTTACGGCCCGGAGGAACGCTCATGGGTCCAAGCGGACGACATCCTGAATCCGTGGAGTATTTCCATCGCTTCCACCCCAACAGACCCGCTCCTCGAACGCGGGGCCACCCACAGCGAAGAACACCTGGGGGTGTTCCTGGGGGGGCTCTGTAACATCAGCGCCAGCATCTGTCCACCAGAGGGAGGCCTCTCCCGAATTCTGAGCACCACCGAGGAGCGCTTCCGGGTTGTTTCTAGAACATTTAAGCAACGTGGTTCCAATGCTCCACGCAAAGTATTGTATTCTGTACCTTACCAAGCCTTGTTACCTTGTGTTTCTGCCATAGTTTGCTATTGTGTATGACCAAGACTTTTTCTTTCGACCTACGAGTTTTGCCTAGTGTTTTCTTGGATTGTTTGCCCTGTTTCACGGATTTACTGGTTTTGATCCTTTTGGCTAGCTTTGTGGATTGCGTCTCTTGTATTGCGTTTTTTGGATTTGTTTGCCTCCTGGCTTGGATATTCTGGTTCCCGACCCTTTTTGCCTGGTTTCTTGGATTTACGCTTTTTGCCCGACCCACTGGATCACTTTGCACGCTGCTCATGGATCCTGCACAACCTTTCCTCGAACTTGAGTTCACAATGAGAGCCTGGAGACTATCCCAGGAAACTCAGAGAACAAGGTAGGGGACACCATGGACGGGTTGCCTAGTCATTGCAGAGCACAATCACACACATTACAGGCAATTTAGAGATGCCCAGTCAGCCTACAATGCATGTCTTTGGGCTGTCCATGTCTAGATACTCTTCAGGTTTAAGCCTATTTATTAATACATTCCCTGGTCTAAGGTTCATTACATGAAAATATACAGGATGTACCAAACAGCTTCATACATAGGAGTCTATTTATGACAGCACCATGTTGGTTGTTCCTTCATCAGTGGATGTTCATGGACGTCCACGTCTTACTCTTCAACACTTCCAGTCTTTTTAAATTTTTTAGAAAGTTTGACAACAGTGTCTTCAGTGATGTGTGTGCCATATTTCCTATTAAAGTCCATCACATCTTTGTGACTGTCACAATTATGTAGAAGCAGCAGATTTTATTGAAACAGTGTAACACAAACAACCAAACCTGTGAAACATGAACTGTAAACGTAAACGCTGGATTATAAGCATTTACATTTACATTTACATTTCTGGCATTTGGCAGACGCTCTTATCTAGAGCGACGTACAAAAGTGCTTTAGTTCTCGGTCAATGAATACATTAACACTGGTTCAATAGGACACAAACTTGGGATACCATTAGCCTAAACTGAGTTGGATTTTTTTTTTTTTTTTTTTTAAACTTTGCAACATAATACATAAACAGGGAAAATTAAGAGCTAGTTTAAGTACTTCAGGAAGAGGTAAGTCTTCAGTTGCCGTTTGAAGACGGTCAGAGACTCGGCCGTACGGATACCTAGGGGAACTTCGTTCCACCACCTCGGTGCCAGAACAGAGAAGAGTCTAGATGTATACCTACCTTTTTCCCCCGAGAGATGGTGGGACCAGTCAAGCAGTGCTAGTGGATCTGAGTGAGCGAGGTGCAGTGCGAGGAGTAACGAGAGCTTTGAGGTAAGATGGCTCTGGTCCATTCTTGGCTTTGTAGGCAAGCATTAGTGTTTTGAATCTGATACGTGCAGCCCCCAGAAGCCAGTGGAGGGAACGCAGCAGTGGGGTGGTGTGGGAGAACTTGGGCAGGTTGAAAACAAGTCGTGCAGCTGCATTTTGGACCATTTGCAGTGGGCGAATTGCGTTCAGAGGTAGACCTGCCAGAAGAGAGTTGCAGTAGTCCAATCTCGAAATGACCAGAGACTGAACAAGCACCAGAGTAGCCTGTGTGGATAGAAATGGCCGAATCCTTCTGATGTTGTACAGAAGAAACCGACATGAGCGTGTCACATTAGTGACATGGGAGGAAAAGGATAGTTGATTGTCCATGGTTACCCCAAGGTTGCGAGCAGTGGCTGAAGGGGAAATCATGGAGTTGTTCAGAGATATCGCAAGGTCGTGGGCTGGGGATGGATCACCTGGGATGACCAGCAGCTCAGTTTTGCTGGGATTGAGTTTCAGCTGATGAGCAGTCATCCAAGATGAAATGTCCACCAGACACGCTGAGATCCGAGCAGAAGCCGTGGTATCTGAGGGAGGGAAGGAGAAGATAAGTTGGGTGTCATCGGCATAGCAGTGGTATGAAAATCCATGTGAGGATATAACTTTGCCAAGAGAGTGAGTATAGAGGGAGAAAAGGAGAGGACCAAGTACTGAGCCTTGCGGGACACCAGTAGAGAGTCTGCGTGGAGCAGATGTCAATCCCTTCCATGTTACCTGATATGAGCGACCATCCAGGTAGGAAGCAAACCATTCCCATGCTGTTCCACAAATTCCAAGACTCCTGAGGGTGGACAAGAGAGTCTTGTGGTTTACTGCGTCAAATGCTGCAGACAGGTCGAGGAGGATGAGGACCGATGACAGTTTGGCTGATCTAGCAGCATGTAGTTTCTCAGTGACTGCCAAAAGGGCAGTCTCTGTGGAATGTGCTGCTTTGAAGCCAGACTGGTTGGGGTCATGGAGGTTATTCTGCATGAGATAGTCAGACAGCTGATTACAAACAACACGTTCGAGAATTTTTGAAAGGAATGAGAGAAGTGATACCGGTCTGTAGTTGCTGATGTCTGAGGGGTCCAGAGCAGGTTTCTTCAGGATGGGGATGACCCTGGCTTTCTTAAAGACAGTTGGAACATGACCAGATGTTAAGGATCCATTGATGACTGTGGTGATGAAGGGTAGGAGGTCAGGTGAGATGGTCTGGAGCATAGCTGAAGGGATTGGATCCAGTGGGCAGGTAGTAGGATTGCAGGACCGAGTAATTTGCAAAGCCTCTTCTGCTGCTACAGTTGAGAGCTGCGTCAGTGAAGGAGTAGCAGAGTGCTGACTGTGTGATGTAGATGAAGTTGGGAGAGACGTGAAGGTCTGGCAGATCCTCTCAGTCTTCTCTGTGTAAAAAGTGGCGAAATCTTCGGCGGTCAGGGAGGATGGAGATTGAGGATGAAGATGGATTGTTGCGAAGCATGTCTGCCAGCCAAGGAGCAGTAGAAGAATTCTTCTTGCATATAGTGGACAAAGGGCAGAGAAGGTCCATGGTTGAGGAAAGAGAGGAGAGCAAAGTGTCAGTAGCTGAGTCCAGGGGAAGGGAGGAAAAGGAGTCATGGTCAGGAAGAGATGAAAGAGTGCAGGAAGCTACAGAGGAAGGGGAGATAGAGTGGAGGTTTTGGTGGGTGAGAGAGAGGTGCTGGGAGTTATGTTTAGGCAGGATAGGGAGAGTGAAGGATACCAGGTGATGATCGGAGATATGAAGTGGGGTAGCAGTCATGTCTGTAGCTGGAGAAGGATGAGTGAAGACTAGATCCAGGACATTTGCTTCCTTGTGTGTGGGAGGGCAGCTGTTGAAAGACAAAGAGAATGAATTCAGAAGGCCAGAAGAGTGAAGCTTGTCAGATGGGAGGTTGAAATCTCCAAGAACCGTCAGAGGGGTGCTGTCAGAAGGGAAGACACTGAGGAGTGTGTCCATTTCTTCCAAGAAGTCTCCTAGGGGACCAGGAGGGCGGTAGATGACAATGATGAAGAGGTTGATTGGAGAGGTAACTGAAACTGCATGGAATTCAAAAGAAGAGATGGTTAGATGAGACAAGGGGAGAGGTGAGGAACACCATCTCCGTGACAACAGCAGACCAGTACCACCACCCCGGCCTGATTCTTGTGGTGAGTGAGAGAACGTATAGGCAGAGGATAGAGCAGCCGGTGTAGTAATGTTCTGTGGTGATATCCAGGTCTCAGTTAGTGCCAGAAAATCAAAGGAATAGTGGGAGGCTAAACCTGAGATGAAGTCAGCCTTCCTTACAGCAGATTGGCAGTTCCAGAGCCCACCTACCACCACTGTTTGAGACTGAGACAACAGGGGAGGGTAGATGAGATTGCTGGAAACATGACCTCTGCTTCGTGGATGAGAATGCCTGCGTCTGTAAGAGGTGACAACAGAAATCCGTTTGAGGCACATGTCAAAGTATGAAAAGTGAGATTAAGCATGTAAGAGAACAAGAAAAGATGACAATATACTTACTATTTAAGTAATTAACAGGTATTGACGAGGTAATCTGCAAACCGGAGAACCTTCAATATAAATTAGTTAGCCCTGCCCACAATTCACACCTTAAGGAAGACCGAAACTATTCTTGATTAATCACCCGAGACAGCTAAGAAGCAAGGATCAACAAGCTATACAATAACAGTTCAAATAACAACTCTAGAACCAACCAAGTTAAACAAATAGTACACAAAAGTCAGAATCCTACCTTACCAGATGGGAACAGATTCAAATGAAGAGTTAAAGCACACTATAAATATAAGCAAGTATAAATATGAGCAACAACATACACACAAACACACACACACACACACACACAACAATACAATCTGGACATTCTACATCCACCATGTTGGCATTATCATGTGACCTACAAAGCCATAACCTCAAAACTTTTCTGTTTCAGCAAGTTAACAGTTTACTCAGGTTGTTAAACAAGTATGGTTTAACCACAAGGAACAACGTTTAATACCTTCACACCAGTCCCGTTGCCTTATGGGATAGCACAGTGTGCACTGGTTGAATATTATATGCAGGTCATCTGGGTATTTCTCACTTACTGTTTTATAAATAGTGAGAATTTAGACATACTACTTCTTTGTCGTGCTTTTCACCTACTGTATAGCAGTGGATGCTTAGTGAGACATGTGACAAGGTCGTATGATGTTCATGGGCTGATGGGTCACGTAGTCAATCGTCGCTTTCGACATAACCATGTCAGTGACAGCATCCTGATTTAGCCATAAGAACGATTACTGTGTTATCCTTTTGTCATTCTTAAAGGCTGTCTGAAAATAATGCATATATACTAAGGCATTTTGCTAGAAAGTGTTAATTTGCTAATGTCTGGAGGCTTTTGTGACTCCCTGTGATTATTATTGCAGAGCATGGAAAGAAATCTTAGAATTTTAATATTATTGGTTTAAACTAGTTCAAACCACAAGTCTGAAAAAAGTGAGGACTGAGGGTTATTGACGGTGTGGGAATGGTGTCTGTGGAGCTGATGGTGTGTGTGTGTGTGTGTGTGTGTGTGTGTGGGCATGTGTGTGGGCGTGGGCACTTTGTCAGTCAGAGAAATAGCAGAGGTTAGCACTTGGGGAGTGGAGGGTTTTCAAGCCACTCAAGCAATCTGACTAGAGAACAAAGGACTAGCGGGAATGTGTTTGTGTGTGTGTGCGTGTGTGTGTGTGTGTGTGTGTGTGTGTGTGTGTGTGTGTGTGTGTGTGTGTGTGTGTGTGTGTGTGTCTGTCTCCTTTCTTCTCTTCTTTCCTTGTCTGTCTATCTTTTTCCTTCCCTCAGCTCTGCTTCTGCTTTTGTACTAGAAAACTTGTTTCACTTCAAGCACTGCCAGAATGTTGGAAGAGCGTATGGCCTTTGCCTAGTTATTATCATTGAAACATATTTATACTGTACAGATCCTTCGGGGCAATCCATAATTGAAATGTCATGTTCTTACATTCACCACACCGTTGCACTTTGTGCTTTCATTAGACTTCTACATCAGGCAGCAATAAAATCAGTAGACGTCTATTATCTGTATGCTCTCTTTTCTACGCTGGCTTTTCTGCTACAAACTCTGTGAACTCTAATACCCGTACATCAGTCTTCGATTATCTGCTTTATTGTAGATAATTGCCTGAGTGCTTCAAAAAAGTGAAAGTGGAAAACATGCGTATATCCATTTATTTCTAGAGAGGGCTTTGAGGATAAGCGGGCTCCTGTAGATCATGGAGATATGCAGATTAGACCCTGGTTTGTGCTGAACTCAAGTAATAATACTACCTTATCTGTTCCTGATGTGTTTTGTTCTGGTCCGTTTCCAAAAGACTCCAAAGAAATGGAGATGTCTGCCAAAACTCGTGAAACGTTAGACCAAAGAAGTCTATATAACAGAAAGTTTAGCTTTTTACATAATAAGAAAGAAATAGTTTACTGGAAGGACATGCTGTTTTGTGCTTTGTCTGTGCTTAAGGCAAATGTTTTTATTTTCAAGTAAAATATCAGGACTACAGTGCTCCTGCTCAGACTTGCACACGGACTTACTGATTGTCAACGGTCTACGAGTCTTAACAGGACCCTGCGGGCTCGTACCAACCCCGAGCTTAATAATGGAGCTTTGTGTTTTTGTGACTTCAAGTCTCTCTCTCTCTCTCTCTCTCTCTGGGAAAGAAAGTTGGTCAAAGAAAAAACAATCATGCAGTCATGCAAGCCCCAGATTTACCAGAAATGACCTTTTTTTTCTGGGAAATAATCAACATCAGCAAATGATTTCATTTGCTATCATAAATGCCACTTTACCTATATTGCCCAGGCTGTTTATGTTTCAATCATAATGAACTTTTGACCAAAGGCTTTTGCTTTTTGAGTCCAGACAAGTTATTTCCTGGCACCAAAGATGCCATTTTTGTGATTGCAAAAGCAATTTAATTTGGAACTAATCATATATTTAAGTATATGAATCCAAAGGTTGTTGTTTTTTTTTGGCTGCTGACTGAGATTGAGATCAAAAGATGAATGAAACAACAGATCAAAATTTCCACTTTCATTTCCTCATATTTACATCTAGATGTGTTAAACACCTAAGAACAGAAGGGTTGAACCTACCTGTTTTTCCAGATGTTCCAGGTGTTTCTTGTCTTGGTGTATCAGTTAGATTCATTGTTTAAACAGTTAATAGATTTAAATGTCTACTTTAAGTTTGAGCTCTGGGTTTCACCTGTGAAGGCTGCATTTGTTGTTAAAAAGGATAACCAACATAACAACCAGAGAGCTGTCTCTGGGAGAAAAGCAAGAAAAGAGAAGTCGTTTTCGACTGCTCCCTGTTCGGGGTCGCCACAACAGACCAACTGGTCCGCACAACAACTTGGCAAATGTTTTACGCCAGATGCCCTTCCTGACATAACCCTCCCATTTTTCCATTGCACCCAGTGGCTGGGAATCGAACCCGGGCCTTCCACATGATAGGTGAGAAACCTACCACTGAGCCACCAATGCCCCTAAAAGCAAGAAAAGAGAAAAGAGGAAAAATCAGTCAGATCCTTATATATACTGAATATCAAGGTTTAATAGACTTAAGAACATTACAGTATGAATCAGTAGACCTTTTCATGATTCATTCAATACATTAACTTGCAAGAAAAGCTGTTACTTCTTGACAATTCTGAACATTTCGTGAAATCCATGATGATTTCTGAACTAATTTTGTTCAGATTATTTTATTACAGAGAGAGACGTTGAATGAACAAGCCAGTTGATGCTCAGAGGTTATACACTGGCATTGTAAAAAAAAAAGAAAAGAAATATCATAGCAATCATATGCACATTTATGCAACTTTATATTTACATTTATTTATTTTATTTTGGCAGTTACTTTTAATCGAAGCAAATTTCAAGTGTGGTAGGATATAATTCAGGCATTCAGCTGTTTAAAAAACCCCACCAGTGATGTAAATGCTGTGTTCAGCATTCGGTCAGTAGTGATGTATGTCTCTGTTACTCTCCCAAGCAATGGAAATGTTCTAATAGAGGAACCGAGACATGGTGTTCTTTAAATATCCAACTCATTCAACAGTGCTTTAGTACTGCTGAAGCATTTACACAATTTATGGATTGAAAATCACTGTGATAAAAAAACAATCACAGATCATATAACATTTTACTGGCCTAAGTATGCACGGCAGTGCACTTTAGCAACCAAAACAAATCCCAGGTTTTGTCTTTATGTTTTTTTTAGGTTTTTTTTACAGTCATTTATAAAACTAAAGAGAGCTCAAGAAATTGTATTCTGGCCAATATGAAATTGCAGTTTATATAATGCCTATTTTGGTCAAAATTATGACTGACTTTTCACCAGAACATTCCTTCATGAACTTGACGGACAGACCGTACATAACAGATAATATTACCTTGTTATGTTGACCAAGAGACCAAGCTGTTTGGCTTCTGTTTCTTCACCACTGAAAGGTAGGTAAAGTTTCCCATGATCTCTCTAGACATATTGATGATACTGTTGATCCTTACAAATATCTATAGAAATAAATACTACATTTCCAATTATTTAGTCCATTTCTTAAATGGATTTATTAAACTGTGTTATATTGGGCTCAGGAGGGTTGCAATGCTACGATCTTGGTAAATCAGAAAATGTACAGAGCACCTTCCTTTTTCTTTAGTTTGTTTTTAAATTCACCAAATTACCTTTATCAGTCTCCTATAACCGATTTTACAACCGATTTAACATTCTCACACTCAAAAGTCAGCTTAGATGTATCACTCTTTTCAACAAACATACTGGAGATGCATCTGAAATTTGATTAGCAGTTGTTTATTCAGTTGATTAGACATGATTTGCAAAACCACACATTTGCCTGTATAAAGCTTTACACCTGCCAGGGCATGTCGAAGAAAAAGCATAGCATGAAGACTGAGTAGGCAAACTAAAAAAATGAATTCAGCCTGGATGGTTTCAAAAAACAGTGTGGTTGATAAAAAGAAGTTTGACCATCTGGCCAAACTGAGTACACAGAGCTTCTGTCAGAGTGATCTGGTCAAAACCAGGAGGTTACCAAGTACCCATCACTCTGACAGAACTTTAGATGTCCTGTGTAGAGAACCGGCAATAAAGACAACCATCTCAGCAACACTTCATCAATCAGGTGTTTCCAGTTGAGCAGCCAGACAGAAGCCACTCCTCATTAAAAGTCACTCAACAACTAGCCAATTCCATCCCTATACCGAAGCACGGTGAAGGTAGCATTATGCTGTGGGTAGATAATGCAGGAGACAATTGAGGGACAGATGAACAGATCAAAATGCAGAAATATTCTTGAGTAAAACTTGCTCAAGAGACTTCAGTTTGATGCAAATATTCACCTTTCAGCACTTCAGGGTCTCCCCAGAGATCCAAAAAACATTCTATACTGGAGCTATAAAAGGCTTACTAACTCTGTATCTCAGTACGATGTCGAAATTGCACAACCCAGGACAGCAAAACCTTGCAGAGACTTGTGAGCAAAGCTGAGCTTATCTTCAGGTCTGCTTTTCCCTCTCTGCACAATATCTACACCAGGCAATGCAGTACCGGAGCTGATAAAATCATTAAGGACTCCACCTTGCTATTAACTGTCTGTTCAACCTGCTGCAATCAGACAAGTGCTTCCAAAAGTCTAATGGTTGAAACTGAGAGGCTCAAGAGGAGCTGCTTCCCTTAGGATATTAGACTCCTCAACACAGATCAACATGTCCACCATACAGATCCCTTAGAACTCCTTAAACTCCTTCTTTCCCATATGCACTCATAACATATGCAAATAGTACTTGTTAATACAATATAATATATTAATACATTTTTACTACAAATTTATTAATATATTTGAAGGATGCAACAAAGACACCACAGGAGTAACTTCACAAACTCGTACAACATTCCATTCCATTCCATTGTCTACCGCTTATCCGATCTATCATTGGGTCACGGAGAGCCTGTGCCTATCTCAGGCGTCATCGGGCATCAAGGCAGGATACACCCTGACCGGAGTGCTCATACAACATATCTAGAAAAACAAACTGGGAATAATAAAATCCCCAAGTCCAAGTAAGACAAACTTGTAGCAGTAGATCTAAGAAAATTTAAGACTGTAATCACTGCCAGGGGCCTTCAACAAAATACTGGGTAAAGAAACTGAGCATATTTATTGCAGACAGGTAAGCATAAAATAAGTAAAACTCAATATAATACATTATGAAATAATTAGCATGTATATAGCAATGCCAAATATCATGCTAACATTAACGGATGCATATTCATGTTCATTAAGGTGCATTATGTTACTTTCTCAGTATTTAACAATAACGTGTGCTTGTCCCAGTTGCATCAGTGGGTTGTTTCTAGTCCAATTTAGCCACTAAAAAGTAATAGACTATAATGAACAGGGATCCGTGCAGGGTATCCTCAGTGACTCTAATGAGATGAGGAGGGCATTAAGTCTGACAGGCCAATTATGAATAAATTATGCAAGTCATTACCCAGCCGGCCTTGTTGCCCTGCATCTTTGACAACGAGGTCAGAGTTCATACCAGTGTATAGTAAAAGCAGAAATAAATTAAGATCCAAGTGGAATGAGATATAACCAGTGTTGCTGATTCTCACAATCAGCTATATGTGCCAGAATAGAGTGCTGGGATTGTGTGTGTGCTTTTATCACTGTAGCTTATCTTAATTTTGCATAATATTAAATAATCAGCGAGCATGTGACTTTTCTATCAGCGTGCTTTGCAGTCCAGAAAGAGAATTACCTTCATTTGCATAAGCATCCTCTCAAGCCTGTAGCCTTGATTCCCCTGTATGAGTTTTCTGATGCTATCTCACTGGCTTTCTTTCTATTTCTGTTCTGTTTTGTAACAGCAGTTTTCATAATCATTTCAGTATTTTGTATATTTTCATTTTTGCATAATATGGCAAGACCATGCTCCTGAATTTAATGACATTTGCTCTTTTCCTGCCAAGCCTTTGTCACTGTAGAAATAGGAATAATTACAGAAAACAGAAACTCATTACATTCATCCATTATCCACTGCTGTCAAATTCTTTCTGATTGATTTGGCTTGAGTATTTAAATATCCAGACATTAGGCTGGTGTCCATGACCAGGTCTGAGCAGAAAAAAACTAATCTTATACCTACCATATATCTGGACTCTGTCTAACATCTGGATGTGCTAATATCGGCAGTGCAGTGTTAAATCAGCAGGACTATACTTTGTACTGTTTTATTGGCCTATTTTGCATTGGATTTTTTTTTTTTTGGATTTTCCCTTTTCTCCCTAATTTGGCCTTTCCAATTCCCACCACTAAGCAGGGTATAAGTTAAGGTGCTCCTCCGAGACACATGAAGCCAGACAAATGCATCTTTTCAAACTGTACTGTAACACTCTCAGAAGCACAGGGCAGCAGGGTTAGTTTAGTAGGACTACTTTAAAATGTAGAGACTTTATTAAAGTCATGTCTACTGTTTTGAATTATTGAGCTACTTCTTTTAAATGATTGGCTGTTTGATATATGACAAAAACACAAAGCAAGTTCTATATTCAGGTCAGGTTATAGAAAAAAAGCTTTCTGCATTTTCATTCATAACAACATGAAATACTACATTCATTCATTCATTGTCTACCGCTTATCCGATCTACTCTCAGGTCACGGGGAGCCTGTGCCTATCTCAGGCGTCATTGGGCATCAAGGCAGGATACACCCTGGACGGAGTGCCAACCCATCGCAGGGCACACACACACTCTCATTCACTCACACACTACGGACAATTTAGAGATGCCAATCAACCTACAATGCATGTCTTTGGACCGGGAGAGGAAACCCCCGAGGCACAGGGAGAACATGCAAACTCCACACACACGGCGGAGGCGGGAATCAAACCCCAACCCTGGAGGTGTGAGGCAAACGTGCTAACCACTAAGACACCATGCCCCTGAAATACTACATTTGTTAGGATATTTGAATATACTTTATTTACAAAGATGAATATTTGAATAGCTAAAATGGTTAAAAATCCATCCCTGTGAATAGTCTGTTGAATCTAGCATTTAAAAACACTTTTATACATGAAAGCAGGAGAAATGAAACCTAACATACTTTTGTGCAGCTGTGAAAACAGCTGTATGATCTCATCATATGATGCAGATATAAACAACTAATCCACAGAAGATTTTAATCTCACAAACCCACACAGCACACTCCTCCAGTCCCGGGTCTATCAGAGAGTGTGTATTGATTATGTGTTGAATTGACCGTATTAGCACACATATACACACAGTGATTTGCTCTATCGATCCTGACTCTGTAAATCTCTAAAATCTTTGTCTGAGTGAGATTAGATGTTCCATTATGTCCTATCTATATGTGCCTTTGCCCATCTACTTGCATATAATAGATTGGTACAGCTAGATACAGTTTTCCTCCAGTCCTGTGGCATCATCTGTTCAAAAGTGTGGTGTAGTGGGTGCTTTCTGTTATAGAGTGACCCATACTGACCTCTGACTTTTTTTGTTAGTAATTGAAGACTCCAAGGGCACAGTGGCTTAGTGGCTAGCACGTTTGCCTCACACCTCCAGGGTTGGGGGTTCGATTCCCGCCTCCGCCATGTGTGTGGAGTTTGCATGTTCTCCCCGTGCCTCGGGGGTTTTCTCCGGGTACTCTGGTTTCCTCCCCCGGTCCAAAGACATGCATTGTAGGTTGATTGGCATCTTTAAAATTGTCCGTAGAGTGAGTGTGTGTGTGTGTGTGCCCTGCGATGGGTTGGCACTCTGTCCAGGGTGTATCCTGCCTTGATGCCCAATGACGCCTGAGATAGGCAGAGGCCCCCCGTGGCCCGAGAATAGATCGGATAAGCGGTAGACAATCAATGAATGAAGACTCCAATTCCATTTTTGGGCAACTTTTTTAATACAGAATGAAACAGAGAAATACTAATACAATGAGGAGACATGAACAGAGAAATTCATTTATAGAAAGTAATTATTTATGAAGATAAAAAACTGAGGATGAAATATTATGCCCTGTCTGTAGTACTGAATAATTTATTCCATTATTTTTTTAAAGTAAACCAGGACTACAGTTCTTTAAAACAAAAAGTATGGCGCTGTATGATATGAAGTGCTATGGCTATGTTTGATGATGAAGAATAAAAAATCTTGTGACATTCAACAAAAGGGCTAAACATGGGCAACCAAGGAGTTATAAATATCACAGTCTTATTCCAGAGGCACAGATCAATACATAATTGATTTTAGACTGAATTATATAAGTAAGTACACCTTATTCTGTCTGTAAAAGTGGAGATATATTTCCTGTCGGCAAATAAATGTAGAAAACATTTAGAGATATTAGACATCTAGAAATCTGAATTTTGTGCATAGATACGAAGTACATCTATGTAGATTATTATCTAAATCCTTCTGGCTTAAACATACTCACATTAGTTTGCTAACCTGCTCGGCAGCGGCACAAAGCCATTCAGTGAAGCTAATATGGTCTCTAATTCAGCATAAATGATGTGAAATCTGTTCTTTATTAACTGTGTCCTTATCAGTGTTTAATTTTGTTTGTACCCTCGCTTGGACACAAATTGAGACATTAGCTTAATATTCATATAATAAAAACAGGAGCGTATTCATTAATCCAAATAAATGGCATGATGCCACGAAGACAAGCGAAAGGTCAATGAATAAGATCTTAACACTGCTAATAAATGTTTGTAGACCTCCATAAACCTAGGTTTATATAAAAAGATAACACAGTTAGAGTTAAAGTGCAGATGTTACCCATTACAAAGCCATTAATCAGAATGAACAGATAATGTGCTTAAACAAAATATAATTAGAGATATGAATAGGAGGGGAGCTGTTGTTGTTTTTTATTTATTTATTTATTTTATTTTTTTTAGGGTGTTCTTACCAGAAACATCCATAGGGAATCTCGTTGAGAGTAGAGGTGTGACTGAGATCCCCAGAATGCTACAAAAAAGGCCACACCCACATCAGGTTTAAATCCAAATGCAGATACAGATATTTGAAGCAATAAACCTATACTGATATAGGTGATAGCATTGCATTACACCTCTAGTAAGAATATGAACAAACTACTACTGCAAAAGCTCATCAGTATATACCATTAAAAGTCACACATAAACACCCTTAAGCTCACTGACATTGTGGTTTGGTTCTGCTAGTACGATTGCCGCTTGTTACAGAATGCTTGTTTAAGTGCAAATGTTGAAAAGTGCCAAGCTGCACATTTGGGGTACATTAGTGGCAGCATTGCCAAGTGTGTGCAAGACTGTGGGCAGACTGTGGCAAATGTAACACATTTTTCACAGGCTTACATCAACCACAAAGAAATTCTGTGTGTGTGTGTGTGTGTGTGTGTGTGTGTGTGTGTGTGTGTGTGTGTGTGTGGGCAGATGTCTGTGCTGAAAGAAAAAAAATGTTAAAGTCAGAATGTAGTACAAACTGTGCCAAAGAGTAATCAGTACTGGTGGGGTTTCTGTGTGTGTACATGGTCTAGTATGATCATCCCTCAGCACAAGTCTGGAACTATCAACCCTCAACACTCACAATCAAATAGGTAACATGAGCGTGCAGTATTCCGTGTTCAGTATTCTATACACTTCAGTACTCTGCCAATTTCAGTATTCTATACACATCTGTACTCCGTACACTTCAGTATTCTGTACACATCTGTACTCTTTGCATTTCACTATTCTGTACACTTAAGTACTCTGTACACTTCAGTATTCTATACGCTTCAGTACTTTGT
Organism: Hemibagrus guttatus; assembly: GCA_033459395.1. NCBI lineage: Eukaryota > Metazoa > Chordata > Actinopteri > Siluriformes > Bagridae > Hemibagrus > Hemibagrus guttatus. The sequence continues at coordinate 26,163,707 of JAUCMX010000005.1, read as the reverse complement.
ACAATTCAGTATTTTAGCATTTCAGTATCGCATACACTTTAGAACTTTGTACATTTCAGTACTTTATCATTTCAGTATTTTACACTTCAGTAACTCTTTGCATTTCACTATTCTGTACACTTAAGTACTCTGTACACTTCAGTCTACAGTACACTTCAGTACTTTATCGTTTCAGTATTTCATACACTTCAGTACTCTGTACACTTCAGTCTACAGTACACTTCAGTACTTTATTGTTTCAGTATTTCATACACTTCAGTACTCTGTACACTTCAGTCTACAGTACACTTCAGTACTTTATCATTTCAGTATTTCATACACTTCAGTACTCTGTACACTTCCATATTCTATACTCTTAAGTTCTCTTTGTATTTCACTATTCTACACACTTCAGTTCGCTGTACAGTTCAGTATTTTCTTCACATTGGTATTTTTCAGGTTTCAGTATTCAATATTCAGTATCCCTCATTATTCTGTCTACTTAAATATTCCATACACTGAATTATTACGTACAGCTCACTATTCTATACGCTTCAGTACACTTGACCTTTTCCCAAGAATCTTCTTCTTCTTCTTCTTCTTCTTCTTTCGGCTTTTCCCTTCAGGGGTTGCCACAGCGAATCATCTCTCTCCACCTATCCCTATCTTCTGCATCCTCAACACTTGCACCCACTAGCTTCATATCCTCATTAATTCCATCCATATACCTCCTCTTTGGCCTTCCTCTTTGCCTCCTGCCTGGCAGCTCCATGTCCAACATTCTCCTACCAATATACTCACTCTTCCTCCTCTGAACATGTCCAAACCATCTTAATCTGGCCTCCCTAACTTTGTCCCCCAAACGTCCAACATGAGCTGTCCCTCTGATGTACTCGTTCCTAATCCTGTCCAATCTTGTTACTCCCAAAGAGAACCTCAACATCTTCAGCTCTGCTACCTCTAGCTCTGACTCCTATCTCTTCCTCAGTGACACTGTCTCTAAACCATACAGCATGGCCGCTCTCACCACTGTCCTGTACACCTTCCCCTTGATTCTCGCTGATATTTTCTGATCACACAGAACTCCCGACACCTTTCTCCACCCATTCCAACCTGCCTGCACTCGCTTCTTTACCTCTTTCCCACACTCTCCATTACTCTGGACTGTTGACCCCAAGTACTTAAACTCCTGTACCTTCTTCACCTCTTCACCTGTAACCTTACTGTTCCACTTCCCTCCCTTTCATTCACACACATGTACTCAGTCTTACTACGACTGACTTTCATTCCTCTTCTCTCCAGCGCAAACCTCCACATCTCCAGGTTTTCCTCCACCTGCTCCCTGCTCTCACTACAGATCACAATGTCATCTGCAAACATCATTGACCAAGGAGACTCCTGTCTGACCTCCTCTGACAACTGGTCCATCACTATAGCAAACAGGAAGGGGCTCAGAGCCGATCCCTGATGCAGTCCCACCTCCACATTGAACTCCTCTGTCTGACCTACAGCACACCTCACCACTGTCCTGCTCCTCTCATACATGTCCTGCACCACTCTGACATACTTCTCTGCTACTCCTGACTTCCTCATACAGTACCACAGCTCTTCTCTTGGCACCCTGTCATACGCTTTCTCCAGGTCTACAAACACACAGTGCAACTCCTTCTGACCATCCCTATACTTCTCCATCAAAATCCTCAGAGCAAAAATTGCATCCGTTGTGCTCTTTCTGGGCATGAAGCCATACTGCTGCTCACAAATTTCCACTACCTTCCTTAACCTAGCTTCCACTACTCTTTCCCATACCTTCATTGTATGGCTCATCAACTTTATCCCCCTATAGTTACTGCAACTCTGCACGTCACCCTTATTCTTAAAGATCGGCACTAACACACTTTTTCTCCATTCCTCAGGCATCCTCTCACTCTCTAAAACCCTGTTGAACAAACTAGCTAAAAATTCCACTGCTGCCTCTCCCAGACACTTCCAGACCTCCACCGGGATGTCATCAGGACCAACTCTTTCGCACTTTTATCCTCTTCAAAGCCTTCTGACTCCATCTTTCATAAATCTTATCTACTTTCTGTTCCACAGAGTTCACCCCTTCTACTCTTTTTTCCCTCTCATTTTCCTCATTCATCAGCTCCTCAAAGTATTCCTTCCATCTCCTCTGTACACTCTCCTCACTTGTGAGCACCCTTCCATCTCTATCCTTAATAACTCTAACTTGCTGCACATCCTTCCCATCTCGATCTCTCTGCCTAGCTAACCTGTACAAGTCCTTCTCTCCTTCTCTAGTGTCTAACCTAGTGTACAACTCGTCATATGCCTTCTGCTTGGCCTTAGCCACCTCCGTCTTCACTCTGCGCTGTAACTCCTTGTATTCCTGTCTATTCTCTTCAGTCCTGTCCATGTCCCACTTCTTCTTGGCTAACCTCTTCCTCTGGATACTATCCTGAACTTCCTCATTCCACCACCAAGTCTCCTTATCTTCTTTCCTCCTTCCAGATGACACACCCAGCACCTTTCTCCCTGTCTCCCTGATCACTTCTGCTGTAGTTTCCCAGTCATCTGGCAGCACTACCTGACCACCCAGAGCCTGCCTCAACTTCTGTCTAAATTCCTCACAACATTCCTCCTTTTTCAGCTTCCACCACTTGGTTTTCTTCTCTATCTCTATCTTTGACCTCTTCGTCTTACAGACCATCAAAGTCATCCTACACACCACCATCCTATGCTGTCTGGCTACACACTCTCCCACTACCACTTTACAGTCACTAATCTCTTTCAGATTGCCTCTTCTACATAGGATGTAGTCTACCTGTGTTCTCCTACCTCCACTCTTGTAAGTCACACTATGCTCCTCCCTCTTCTGAAAATAAGTGTTAACCACACCCATGTCCATCCTCTTAGCAAAGTCCACTACCATCTGTCCTTCAAGGTTCCTTTCCTTAACTCCAAACTTGCCCATCACCTCCTCATCACCTGTGTTCCCCTCGCCAACATGTCCATTAAAATCCGCTCCTATCACCACTCTCTCACCCGTGGGAATACTCTCCATCACCTCATCTAATTCACTCCAGAATCTCTCTTTCTCCTCTAACTCACAACCTACCTGTGGGGCATAACCACTAACAACATTCAACATCACCCCTTCAATCTCTAACTTCAGACTCATCACCCTGTCTGACACTCTCTTCACCTACAGGACATTCCTCACAAACTCCTCCTTCAGGACCACGCCTACCCCATTTCTCTTACTATCCACACCATAATAAAACAGCTTGAATCCTGCTCCTATACTACGAGCCTTGCTACCCTTCCACCTGGTCTCCTGTACACACAGTATATCCACCTTCCTTCTCTCCATCATATCAGCCAGCTCTCTACCTTTCCCTGTCATAGTACCAACATTCAGAGTTCCTATTCTCAGTCCTACACTCTTACCTTTCCTCTTCTCTCTCTGTCTGCGCACTCTCCTCCCTCCTCTACTTCTTCGACCAACAGTAGCCCAATTTCCACCGGCGCCCTGTAGGTCAACGGCCCGATGGCAGTCGTTGTTAACCCGGGCCTCGACCGATCCGGTATAAAATTCGTACTGACGATTCGCATGGTTAAATTTGGAAATTGTTTTACGCCGGATGCCCTTCCTGACGCAACCCTCTCTATTTATCCGGGCTTGGGACCGGCACAGAAGTCACTGGACTGTGACCCCCATGGCTAGATTACCTTTTCCCAAGAATAGAGCAGTAAAATATTAAATCACATTTGCCGGTCATGAATTAATTATAAAACCGGTGTTGTTGTTATTCGTTCCTTAGGCCACCCACACTGTGATTTACTTTGAAATTGCAGCGGGTATTGACAGACCCTCTAGAGGACATTTGTATTATATTATTAATAATTATATTTGTGGGAAAGTGTTAGAGATGCTAATGTCAAGGCATTAACTTGTTGCCTTGACTGATCAGCATTCTGAATGTGAGGAAATGTATTCATTTGAGAAAACACAACAGAGAATTATGTTAGATATTAAAGAAATATGAAAAAGTGCCCTTCTTACTGTCCCAAATGTGCATAGAGCTTTGTACTCATGCTTCAACTTTTAAGTAAGGTTTTAAAATTATCTTCTTATATGGCAGTTTTTTTAAACCATCTATCTATCTATCTATCTATCTGTCTGTCTTTTTCTGTCTGTCTGTCTGTCTATCCCTCTATCTATTTTGTCTGTTTTTGTTTTTATCTGTCTATCTATCTATCTGTCTGTCTGTCTGTCTATCCCTCTATCTATCTGTCTATCTGTCTATCTGTCTATCTATCTATCTATCTATCTATCTATCTATCTATCTATCTATCTGTCTGTTTGTCTGTCTATCTGAATATCTGTTTAGATTAAACTAAATCCATTTCTCAGTTAAACATAGATTAGGGACATGGTGACTCAGTGGTCAAGACGCTGGGTCGCCGATCAGAAGGTTAAGAACTGCCAAGCTATCAATGTTGGGCCCTTGAGCAAGGCCCTTAACCCCACCTGCTCCAGGGCTGCTGCACCATGGCTTGACCCTTTGCTCTGGCATGCAAAATCTAGCAGTGGTGGCTCAAGGGGTTTAGGCTCTGGGTTGTTGATTCGAGGCTTATGGTTCAAGCCAAAGATCCACTGTTGGGCAATTGAGCAAGGCCCTTAACTCTCCCTGCTCCATTACAGCCGCCCCTGTGCTGAAGAAAAGATTTCCACTGTAATGTATATGTGGCGATAATAAAAGAAACTACTTCAGACATTTTTACCAAAATATATTTTTTAATGAATTAAATGATGTCTATATTAGGACAGGAACAGGTAGAACAGATGTCTCAATGTCACATGATATCATTGTTAACAGTGTTAAGGACTGTGTTGAGGATGTCGTTACACTTATTGAAGGTTCTGGTTCCTATATTACATTTACTTTATAAACCCAATAAAATCCCTTGCTTGACTAGTTTAATAATCAATAAAGTGGCGATTCATTTAGAGTTTTTCAACTGATGCTACACACACACACACACACACACACACACACACACACACTTTAAGTTGTTTCTTGGATAGCTTTATATCTTCCTGTGAGACAGAATGTGCCCTGAATAATTTCTTTATTTCCTTGTCTTTTTCTCTTGTCCTCACGCTCCATCTGTCCTAGTGCTTTACCCTTCCTTCACTCTCTCTTCCTGTGCCTGTTTTCATCTCTATCCTGGATCGTCTGCAGCCTTTCCTTCAATCTCCAGTTGTTTGGAAGGCAAAAGCGCCTCCATAAAGTCAGCTGTCACGACAGCGAGGCTAAAGTTTCAAGTTGTTCCGCATGCTGACCCAGTTCTGCATGTGCTTTCACCACAGCGCTGATACGATCCCTATTCAGTCATGTACGCTGACAGCTACCGCTTAGACCACTGGGGTGATGATTATCATGTTTGTTTGTGAGAGCTGTCTAGAAGTACGCCACTTGATGACTTATTCATGAGGCATGTTGTGTGCATTCGGAAGTTATAGAAAAGTCTTTGTGTGGGTAAAACATTTGCACGAGATTTAGGAGGTTTCATCGTTTAATAGCTTTTTAAGCTCGTCTCCACATATGTGAAATATCAAAACAAAATAGCTTTCTGCCACATACTGTGGATGAAAATGAAGTGTCTAGAACATGGAAACACAGCCATGAAGAAGAGAGAGAAAGAAATATGTGCATCCATGTTGTTTTGTGGAAACAAAAGATCATGAGTTTGGGGGTTTTGAGACTGCTGAATCTAATTTGGATTTTAATTTCATGCACACACACACACACACACACACACACACAAGCAGCATGTATGAACACAGGTTGACCTAGTTTTCCCTCCATCAGGGAGGTGAGAGACACACAGGAAGCTCATCGCAGCTGACTTTGAGAGTGTGCATGTGTTTTTGTTCTAAAATGTGAAGAACTAACCGAGGAACATAAATCTAAGTAAAGGGGAATTAAGAAATGTCACAGCTGCCACATGCCTAGTTATTGTTTGTTTTTGTCTCTCTTGCTCCTGTCTCCATGCCTTGTTTTTTCGTTCATTACCTGATTGTGTCTGACTGTTTTGTGTTCGCTCTTGATTAGTTTGTATTTTTATAGCCAGTTGTGTTTCAGGCTACATTGTCCTTAATGCGAATAAATTTGATTAAATCTCCACGTTTTTCGGTCTTCTATATACACTGAGTCAACAATTTTCCCAGCATCAATGCTCTTCCAAGTGGATCCATTCAAAAACACTGTTATAGAGTGTGGACTGAGAAAATAGACATATTCAACAATAACATTTGTTTAGTAATATGAGCTTTTCAGTTCATACCAACTATGACGTTATTCCTTCTTTGGCACATAGAGGTTATTCACTACAAAAAAGTTTATATTTACTGCAAATGATCCGCATTGGATTGTCTGATTGTTATATACGTGCATTACAGCTGGATATCAAATATAATCAAATTTTAATGTATTAAATAAAATGAATCATTTTGTTGAAAGTACACAAGGTTGTTTCCACATACTAGGTTTAAAAGGAGCGTTTAATGACACAGCGACATTCAGAATCCCTAAATGAGCTTTTCTTTTTTTTTTTTATTAATTTAAAATAAAAAAATAAATAAATAAAGTAGGCATAAAATAGTAGCTTAACTTTAAACTTTATTTTTTTATACTATATACTTTTCTATACTTCTGTAAAACTGCTTTGAGATGATGTGCATTGGTAAAAGCTCTATACAAATAAATTGAATTGAATTAAAATTTTATTACATTATCATCATCATCATCACCTAAGCCTCTTGGTGGTACAGCAGCAGGCTCCCGTGCTCTCATTGCTGCAGCCTGGGTTCGATTCCCAGGCAGGGTGCTAACCCAGCCACTGAAGAGTTAGCTCTCAGTGTTGGTCCCAAGCCCGGATTAAATGTGAGGGATGCATCAGGAAGGGCATCCGGCATAAAATCTGTGCCAAATTGAAACATGTGGACCAAGTAATCCGCTGTGGTGACCCCAAACAGGGATCAGCCGAAACAACAACAACAATTATCTTCACCTCTAAACACATACAGAGAGAAAACAATAACACAGGCTGAGGAGCTGAAAACTTTGTAGTTGTGCTTAGAAATGCTGGAGGACATGAACAATTCTGTTTTCTAATAGCATTAGGAGAAATTGTATTGGAGTTGAAAAGTCAGTTTGACTTGTATAATGCTTTTAACAATCGATATTTTCACAAAGCAGCTAAATTTATCAGTTTATTCCTAAAAAGCAAGTCAGAGGTGATTGTAGTGAGGAAAAAATCCTGATACGATATGAGGAAGAAACCAGAATAAAAGGGACTTGTCTGGGTGACACCGAACAGTGTGATTATAAATAATTTCCCTTCTGTAACTGTTTACCATATGGTCGAAATGTGTAATTGTCTACCCAAGAAATGGTTTCTAGTGAATTCTAGTTTAACATGAAGTCTCTTTTGTTGATGGTATCAACCATTTACTGATGGAGACTCGAGTGCATATGCAGTCATCATCATGATTTCTAAGTGTTGGTAACACATATTGGTTAGACTAATATTGTGAGGTACAGTGTCTGTGTAGTGTTTCACGGGGTTTTCCCTGTGTTCACAAAGGTCCAAAAACATGCTAATTGATTGTAACTAAGTGTGTGGCGTGACATGTTAGTAAAATTTATTCTAGCTGTCATTGAAGAATGAAGGATAAAACACATCTTGACTGCCTTAAAGCTTTTCTTCATGTCTTTGTGCTTCGATTTTTGCTTTAACCGCTAATGAACACATTTTGCATCAAATATAATGTTAAAAATGATGAGAAATCAGATCAAGTCATATGACTGTGTAGCCAAAAAAAAAGCATGATCATACAGCATACTTTACGAGGAATAGGATGTTTTATACGTTATAAGAAATTGTGTGTGTGTGTGTGTGTGTGTGTGTGTTCTCATTGGAAACAGCTGCACATAGTATGTCAGTGAGATATACGATGTGAAACACTCCAGTGAAATCAGGGTTTAGTTAAGATCCCTGAATTATGTAACAGCCCTTTCAGTTCATTTCACTTTAATTAGCAGCAAGAACCTAAAGACAGAAGCAAGTTTGGATAAATCTCATGCCAGACGCAGCAAAGTGATAGAGCAAGACGCATGTAAATGCTCAATTAAAACTGAATGGATGCTATGAAGCATATTATACTGTGAGTCCCTGAGAACACACACACACTCTCACACTTGATGCTTATGGATGGTATGTACAATGAATGAACAATGATTGGGTTGTATGTATACACAGTACAGTACACTGTTCCTCTTACTATGAGCAATGCGACCAGCCACTGAGGGTTTGTTGTGATGTTATAAGGAACCTACACCTGGACTCCATCCTACCTTCACCACACATGAACCAATGCTGTGACATTCCACAAGCCTTCACATGCAAAAATCACATTACTACATACATTACACATGCATTATGAGCGTTTGAGTAACCTCACAAACACCTCCATCAAATTGTTGAACAAGCTCTACCACAAGGGCCAGCAGTGAGGGCATGTTGTGGCTTCTTTGTCCTAGTTCCCCTTCTCAGGGAACCTGGTGTAGATTTGGTGCATTCGTCTCACACTTCAGGAGGGGTCCACCCTGTGTTTGTGCAGAGATTACATGTTCTCCCTGTTCTTCAGGGCTTTCCTCCAGGTTCTCTGGTTTCTCCCCTCAGTCCAAAAACGTGTTGTAGGCTGATTGGCATCGCTGAATTGTCCGTTGTGTGTGTGTTGAGTTGGCATCCCGTCCCCTTGCTTTATGCCCAGATTCTACCGGGATAAACTCCAGGTTCCAAGCGATCCTGTGTAGGTTAAGCGCTATGGAAAACGGATCATTCACTTAGTGTGGGTTTTAGTTGTCTATATTTAATTATCATCTACATATCTAGCTTCATGTCTTGTCAGTAATAACAGTGCTGCATCCACCGACTACTGCTATTCTTGGTTAATTTTTCCTCCGTCTCTCTCTCTCTCTCTCTCTCTCTCTCTCTCTCTTTCTCTCTCTCTCTTTCTCTCTCTCTCTCTCTCATTCTCTCTGTCTCACTCACTCTTCCAGCTAGGTTTCTTTTTTAGTAATCTTGGCACCTCTGTATCACTAATAAAAATGACTAGTTGATTATAGCCTGTATCAGCAGAAAAATATCCTGCATCTATCAAAAACAACACCACAGAATTTAACTCAGTCCAGAGCTCACTCATTAACCACTTAGGTCAGTGACCCTGAAATGATTACTCCTGTTATATGTCTAATAATCCCCACGGCAATACCACACTTCTCTAGAGCACTATAAGCATCCTCTTGCACTTAGTCAGACTTATTTACGCTCTACACAAGCTCAGAGCAGATTGATTTGGTTATGGTCGGGTGACTGGGCCAGCCTTAACATAATCAAACTTCTCTGGGAGGATTTGGATGGAAACATTTGCATGAGAGACTGTTGTGTCCAACCAGCTGCATAAAGTCCTACATGTAGCACAACAGAACATTGTTCAGAAAAATGTGACAAAAACACAGACTGTTTAAGTGAAGGGATCATGCACAGCATTTACAGCTGCAAAGGGGACATGACTTTTGCTGAGCACATAGTTTTTTGGAAGTCATGTTTTTCTTTTCTGAAGAAACAGTTCTGTGTTTTGTTGTTGTTGTTGTTGTTGTTGTTGTTGTTGTTGTTTTGAACAGTGTACGATGTCACCAGTGTTGACGAACGTATTCTGAAACTTGTCTAGAAATGTCAACATCCAAGCTAGTCATCATTTAAAAGAGCTAAGCTACAGCCAAATTTCCCTTTTGATAGAGTAGCTAGCTAAGAAAAAGTTGCTAGCACCAATGAAACTAATTTTAGTTTACTTTGTTCATATTCAATTATATAGATCAGCGACCAATCTATGTATGATGTGCATTTTTACAGCGTGAAAACAGTTTGTATTTGAAAAAAAAAATTGCATCATTGTCAGAAAGCTAGCTTACTAACATGTGTTATGGTGTCAAAATAAAAGTAAAAGAAAAAAGAAATCTGTATGAATGAACTTGCTGTTATTCACGTTTCTTGTTCTGTCTCACACCAAAGCATGTGAACACGACCTACTCGTAATTACCACTTCAGAAGTGGGAAATAGGATCATTGTGATAGCACATGAAGGCATAACTGCACTTGTGTCCATCTCAATCAGCTTACACTGCCACACTGCATATTCACACTGCTGTGACACACTTTATTACTCTTATCAGAAACTCATTTAACGTTCAAAACTTTAATATGCTGAAAATAATCCAGAAATCATAATGAGCAGAACAGAGGAATCACAATGTGTGCTATGCTTTTCCTTCATTAGAACTTTTTTTTTCCATCAACAATCAGATTGTTTCGATTCAGCTTTCAAGGTCATGTTATGGTTGTGAAGCTGTGAAGTATAAAGAGATTGAGCTGAACTATATGGGCTTTCATACTGGCAGTTTAGTCTGAAACAGAACATGAAAATTTGGTAATGTGAAAGCTGTCATGTGGAGCAGGAAGCACACTGCAGTACAGCTGCTGGAGGTGGTGTGAGTTCGGTCGCACTGGATCTGTGCTGCGATTCCCGTAAATGTGAACGCAACCAGTACTCAGGTCAGCACTTGTTCATGAAGTAAAGTAACCTGCATATGTGTTTTAGCTGAGTTTCCACAATGCACGTGTAGCATGAGTGACAGGGCAACGTTGTGGGTCACAGAGGAGGTGAGATGCCTTACTGTATTAATAATATTGAGTTTTTTTTAGTTTCAAGTGCAGGAGCAGATAAAATGTGTTTTGAAATGTGAAAGTGTGTGCAGTGTGAGAACTCTCACATTCTTTCTCAAGTGCAGATAAATATGTAAATATGTACATCAATAAATAAGGCTATGCCAGTTAACATGTTTATAGAAAAGTATGTGAAAGCTGTATTTACAGCACATAATGTGTAAAGACAAATATAATTATATATTCGTGCAATATGTGTGCATTATGTACATGGATGTACAACAGTAACAGAGATAATATACAGATAGTATATACAGTATAGTGTGTGTGTGTGTGTGTATATATATATATATATATATATATATATATATATATATATATATATATATATATATATATCACATGTATACCTACACACTCACACAATCATATGCTGACCCAAAGCATTTTAGTTGTCAGTTATTGTTCAAGCTGTGTTTGTTACCTCTGTTTAGAGCATTATTGACAATATGGTCTATCTGAACTTTATTTATGTATCTCATTACAGTGATGTGGGTAGAAATATATCAGAGGAGACACTGTGGTGACTCAGTTATTGGCTTTATTGCTCTGCTTGCTATGATTATTTTTATTTAATGATCTTGTTCACATCCTCATTCTGATCTCGCACCACTCACATCAAAAAGTCATTTTAATACCAGCTTTTTTTTTCGATTTCTGTTTCTCAGACATAAATAGCTGTCATGAAGAAGAGATTTTAGAGAAGCTGTTTAAATGAGTGCATGACCATGGGCTCTAGTGTGGTGTGGTAGGTGCACATTGGGGGGGTTTTTTTTAGTTTCAAGCGCAGGAGCAGTGTTTTGATGCCATCATAAAATGTAAAAGTGCAGCGTGGGAACTCTCACATTCTAGTTTTCTCAAGTAAACATGCTATGGTTCTATGGATTCACCTGCATACACACTGAGGGTGTTTATGCCAAAATCCAGATTGGCAGCAGAAAAAAAACAAACCCAATTTTGGGCTTTGTTTGAACAGAAAGCATGATGGTGTGTCAATCATATCATTGTTAAACCACAGCGTGAATGAATTCTCAAACCAGAAGGTGTTGATTCATTTTCTACAACAGCACAGCTCTAACAGTCCAGCTGGAACATGAACGTGTAGGAGTGGTGGTAGCTCAAGTGGTTAAGGCACTGGGTTGAACATCAGGGTTCAAGCCCCACCACCACTAAGCTGCAACCACTGGGCCCTTGATCATGGCCTAATCCTCCCTGCTCCAGGGGCGCTGCATAATGGCTGGCCCTGCGCTCTGACCCCAAACCTTCAAGGATGGGATTTGCAAAGAAAGAATTTCAGTGTGCATTAATGCATATGTGGCTAATAAAGACAACTTAACGTCAATGACAGGTTTCTATTCAAGCACACGTAAGACATTGCTGTATCTATAGTAACAACTCATTCACAAGGGCTAGTATGCACTGTAAAAAAGCTAATTGAATTTACTTCATTCAGATTCAAGCTTTTTATTGTCACAGACAGTTATATACAGTATTCAACTTACAGTGAAATGAAAATCTGGCTCCTTCTCCTAGACTGAGCATATAAATGAAATAGTAATGAATAGAAATAATGAGAAAGAAAAAATCAGTAATAGAATGTAATGTGCAGTATGTTTACATGTCACATGTAGTAGCATGAGGCGCGATTATGTGAGGCATGTAGTAATGGTACAGAATGTGCAAATGGTTTTAAGAAAGTGAAAGCACATATTTGTTAACATCATGAAGATTTCTGTTAGTAGATTTAAGATGTAGCATTTATTGGTAGGAGGCTCGAGTGTCAGTGCTTTGCAACAGTCAGTCATTTTCCATCACAGGAAATTTGTCCATTTTCTTGGTAACATGACGCATTTTTTTTCCCTCATACCCGGCAAAAAATATAGACAGTCTGGTAAGGGAATGTCTGTTTACGGATGATATAAAAGCTCCTCAGGATGATCCACAACATTAAAAGTAACTATAAATGGTTAAATGTTGCTAATGAATGAAATAAAAGCTATAATCATTGGCAAATTGCTGTGGGATAACAGGAATATAATACTTCATGATATGCTGTTATTGGAAAGTAATCAGCTTTGGGGTTGTGCGTATTGTCATGCTGACAGATTTCAGATTATATACTGTGCTAAACTAAAGATTTTTCCAGCTGTATTCATTTATGTGATCTGCCAAATACATTTTTGCTCCTATTTTGCTCATTTATCTTTAACACTATGGCCACTTCAAATTGCTATATTAGGTTATATATATTTGGCTATATTTGGAGCTGTATCGTGTCTCTGTGAGTAATATACGTTCTCCATTCTGTAACTTTAAGTGTCTGGCCTGAGCTTATCTAAACCCTGTGCTGACTTCAAGGAATGCTAGCACAGCCAGTCAACGCTGCGGGAATTATTATGCATGTTTGTACTGGATAGCTGATAAGTTGGTTCTCATCTCACAAAGTAAACATAATGAACAATATGAGACTATTCCGTGGTGAAATGTTTAAAAAAAAAAATAGACAATAACAGCACATGCTGTGTACTTCTGATGAGGCAAATCTATATAGAGTGCTAAGATTTTTATAAATATCATTGAAGTGTAATGTAAGGGCAGGTTTTCTATCAGTAAACGTGCTGCAGTGTGATATATTTGACTTTGTAAGATTCCTATTATTATATCAACGGAGCGTTAAAATTTCTGAAAGGAAAAGAAAAAAAAAGAAAAAAGATGCTTGAGCTTGAGATCATAATATGTTCTGTAATACATTAAACATAGCATATATATATATAAATATACGACGTTTGAGTCGACTTCATTGACTCTACCTTATGGATTTTTTGACATACTGACACTGTGTCCTTTATTTGACTTATGCATTAGCTGTTATCATATAATATCATGTAAAGCCTTTATTTCTCAAAATTCTAATTCTGCATCTCCAAGGTTGGGATTTCAGTTCCTACCATTTGAATGTTCTCCTTGGCATCTCTAAATTGGGGGGGGGGGTGTGTGTGTGTGTGTGTGTGTGTGTGTGTGTGTGTGTGTGTGTGTGTGTGTGTGTGTGTGTGTGTGTGTGTGTGTGTGTGTGTGTGTGTGTGCCCTGCAATGAACTGGTGCCCCGTCTATGCTGCCCCATACCTTGTGCCCTGCATCCACTGGTATAGACTCAAGGTTTCCTGTGTAGGATAAGTGCCACAGAAAGTGGATGGATGATCTAATTGTAGTCGACTGGTGCCAGGTGTGTAGGAGTACTGAGATTTTCACAGCGCTTCAAACTGCACTAGAAATTCAAACAAAATATAAGTAAGAGTGAGTTAAATTGCATTTAATTACCTCTAGATGTAAATGGAAATGCATACTCATGTGGGTGTAAAGAAGCAAGTGTGTATGACATTTACATTTAAAGCTTTTATAGCAGACTCCCTTATCCAGAGTGACTAACAGTAATGTTTTCTCTCTGTTCTGTCTAACTCTATCCTCATATCTTCATGGAAGTACAAATAGATCTAACAACATTACCAGATTCTCAGATGTTCATTCAGGTGTGTAGTGAAGACATATGTCTTCAGTCTTCATCCAAAGACAGCAGGCGACTCCAGGAAATTTCATTCTTCGTCTCGGGTGCCAGTACAGAGAAAACTCTTTCTGTATGTCTTCCTTGCCTCCTTGTGTGAGCTCAAAGTAAGCTACACTTTAATTACGAAGTGCTATATGCTGTGCGGAGCATGAAGGAACTCCCTTAATAGATCCTGCAGCTCTGTCATGTGTTTTAATGCTAATGAGTGTGAATCTCAGCTCGGTGTCTGCAATGAACTCGAAAGATTGGAGTAGAGTATGTTTCAAACCTTCCATCTTTCCTTTTTCTTTCTTGTTGAGTAACTCTGTGTTCTGAGAGATTGCTAGAAGTGTCAGTTGCAGTCATTCAGATGAGTGAGTGCCTGGCTGTTAGTGTCAGTAGTTTCTTCCTCTATTTGGAGCACAGTGGAGTGTATACCCAAGGGCCTACGCGCCTGAAGCCTAGCAGATTACACCTCAGCACTTGAAACCACACACACAAACACATCACCTCCTTTCATTTCAAATCAGTGACTCAGAGGAGAATAGCATACAGGTGAAAGGGTTTCTCTCTTTTTCTATTTATTTTTATTTGGTTCTTACGGCCTGCGTCGATTAAGAAAGATAAATTATTCAGGTTAATGTAGAGCCAAGTGATGAAAAAGACGATTTATTTGTTGAACAAAAGGAAAAAGAAAGAAGGAGAGAAAAAGAGAGAGAGAGAGAGAGAGAGACACACACACACACACACATTTGGTATTTAAGTATAAGGGTATTAAGTATAAGGGGGTTTTTTTTTGTTTCATCACAAACCTTGTATTGTCACACAGAAAGCATCACCATCACAGAAAAATCCAATCCCTACAAGAAAACACAAATAAAATAGCTGTAATGATCTGTCATTGTGCACAATCACAGTATCACCACAGGATTCAAGGCAGACGTACACAAGATTAGTCAGAATAGGTCCATAACTAATGGTCATAACATTGAAGCATTAAAGCGAAGAGATTTTAAAGAAGAAGTTCCAAGTCAGTCACACATGCATTTCACCAGACATGAAGATGAGAACATTACACTACATGCAGCTTCACATTGACAGCTTAGTTTGAAGTAGAGCTTATGTGCAGACCAGGAAGTGCATCAAGATACAGACCCTAACACTTGCCGTAGGAGGTGGTATGAGTTCAGTTGCAACTGTGCCATGATTCCCGTGAATGTGATTGCAACTCGTACTCGTTTTAGTCGAATAATGACGTTATTAGTTGTGGGACATAGCAGAGCTGAGGTGCCCTACTGTGCATAATAGCATCAAAATAATACAAAACCTGGTCATGTTGTGCTCTTCATGCGTTTCATGTCTCCAGGATGAACAGCGGAGTTTGATAAAATCAAGTGAGTCTAAAACCAGATCAACGCTGTTGGGGGCCAGGAACAATCACATTTGGATTTGGACCAGAGTCCAGAGTGAGACCTGAGACAGAGTCCAGGCCATGTGTGCAGACCAAGAGCAGAAGCATAGACATTGATCTAGAGACACAGACAAACCTAGTGATAGAGATAGAGAGAAAAAACAGCATAGAGAACCTGGAGCAAAATCAGTAACTGACATGGAGACAGGGATTGGATGAAATGACATCACATGACTGACACTGAGACATCAAGGTCTCAAGGTCCTGTACGTGCTTAAAGAAAGGCTGAGACAGAACAAGCCCAGGGGCTGAATGTGACCTTGTGGAACTAAAAGGTCTAAAACTGAAACATTCTCAGAGGAGAAGCAAGATGCTGGAGGGGTTTCATAGATGTTATTGAGTCATACATACTGAGGTTACACAAGAACTGGAGAAAACACTGGTGGATACACTTCCTGTGACAAGAGAAAGACAGAAAGCAGGGGTCTGACTTTTGAGAAATGATAAGACATGTGGCTGACACTTGAGATAAAAGGAAAAGGAAAAAATTCACAATCTGAGACTAACTAAGGAAAATTCTCTGGATTTAGGGGATAAATCCAGTTCAGTTTGATTTAGGGGTAACCTCAGAGCTTAAAAGATATTCGGGAAAGGTCAGGGCTGGTAATTGTCTGAGGATTTACGAAGACGAAGACTTGGAAACAAAATCTGACAGAGGACAATTCTTGGGAACGGTGCCAGGTAAAGCTTCAGGTCAGGGAGGTTGATAAAGACAACAGATCAGATACAGATACAGAGCCAGAAACAGTTCATCAGTGTTCGCAGTAGAGGAGGGGTACACGTCCTTTTAGAGGTCATCTCTCCCTCCTGTTGACTGGCATGAAAAGTATAACAGCTTAGATTCTTATAGAGCTCTGTAGGTGCAGTCAGACCATGAAAAAACAGTACTGCAGTTGTATAAAGGGAGTCAGATGACCTCGGAAAGCGGCAGGAAAGAACTAGAGGGAGGCTGCAGCGGGAGAGAACATGGTCAGCGTAGACGTGTAGGAGTAAGAAAACATCTTACAAAATGACATCTTAGAAAGTGAAAATATCCTGAATATAGTCAGATTTATCTAGAATTTCCTTATTAGAAGATTACAACCAGCCAAGCAGAAGATTATTAAACTTATTTCTAGATGTTTTTTAACTAATTTCAAGCTTGAAATGATCTTGTTCACGGTTTTGTAGATGATTTTGTTCATTTGAAATATTTATTTCCAGAAAGAAGTATATTATCTCCTAAATCTACAAATGAGTAAAAATGTCCAAAGTAAATTGAATTATCTTACATTTGCTTTATTGGAGTCTTATAATTGGAAATACTACCATTTATATTTAAGATATTTTCACTTGCCAAGATTTTTTTTGCACTTTTTGCAGGTTATATATTCATTCATTCATTCATTGTCTACCGCTTATCCGAACTATTCTCAGGTCACGGGGAGCCTGTGCCTATCTCAGGCGTCATTGGGCATAAAGGCAGGATACACCCTGGACGGAGTGCCAACCCATCGCAGGACACACACACACTCTCATTCACACACACACACGACAATTTAGAGATGCCAATCAACCTACAATGTTGATTTGGACTTTGGACCAGGGGAGGAAACCCCTTTAGGCACGGGGAGAACATGCAAACTCCACACATATGATGGAGGCGGGAATCAAACCCCCAACCCTGTAGGTGTGAGGCAAACGTGCTAACCACTAAGCCACTAAGCCACTATACCACTATACCACTATACCACTATACCCCCATAGGTTATATATTCAGTTCAATTCAATTCAATTTTATTTGTTTAGCATTTTTAACAATAGGCTTTGTCTCAAAGCAGCTTTACAGTACATAAGAAATATAGAACAAAAAGTTTAAGATTAATATTAGAGTTATATTTAAATTTATTCATATTAATCCCCTAATGAGGTGATTGTGGAGAGGAAAAACTCCCTTAGATGAAAGAGGAAGTCCTGGACTCTGTCCAGGGTGTATCCTGCCTTGATGCCCAATGACGCCTGAGATCCCCATGACCCAAGAATAGATCGGGTAAGTGGTACAGACAATGGACAAAAATAAATAAATACCAAAGTGTGAGATTATGAATAATGTCCTTTCTACAAATATATAGATAAATATATAGAAAATCATCACTGTAGGATAGACTTCATTCCATATATGGTGAAAATTATGTACTATATTTTTGTACATCATGATGTTGATGTCATCCATCCATCCATTCTTTGTACCACAGAGTTATGGGGAATTATCCCAGGGGCACAATGGGGAAGGGGGATCAACCCATTACAATTTAGAGAGGCCAATGAGCCTACAGCTCATGACTTTGGACTGAGGGAGGAAACCTTGAGTAGCGAGAGCAAATCCCAGAAAGACAGGGAGAACATTCAAACTCCACAGTGGAGGCAGGAACTCTGGAGGTAACCTCTAATCCAACCACATATCTACATATCCACATGTTCCTAATCCAGGAAAGCATCGTCATCATTATGTTCAATATTTCTCAATTTCTCCTGTTCAGGGTTGTAGTGGATCTAGAGAACACTAGGCCTAAGAAGGAATGCTCTAGTCGATCACAAATATTTCACACACAAATTTAGCATAATCAGTCCAGCACCTGCCATGTTTTTTTGGAAGACTGGTAAAAAACCAGGAACTTGGACGCAACCCACCAGGGAACCTGAAGCCGTGAGCTGGCAACATCACCTGCACCATGATGTGAGGGAAAAAAACATGTTCCAAAGAAATAAAAAGATCGACTTTGCTGCTTTTTATTTTGTTCTTCAGATCAACAGGATGCCCATCGTAGCAAGTTAAATGTTTGCAGAACACATTCATCACAATGGAACAAACAGCAGGTTGTTTGGGGGGTTTTTTTCTTCCTCTTTTTCTCCAAAATTGTTCTCATGTTTCGGTCTGCTTATCTTTTCGAATGGAAAGCTGGGTTTTTTTTGTTGTTTTTTTTAAATGATTTCAATATGTGCAAACCAGATCGTTTCCAAGAATTCTGGGATTTCTTTTTTAAACATGTTTAGTTACATATATATATATATATATATATATATATATAGCCGTAAGAGACTATTTTTAAAAGGAAAAAATCAATGATAAAATGTTCTTATGCTGCACATTGTTTTTACAGTCTTTCCTCAAGGATTGTGAAAGAAATGAAACTGATGATAGTTTCACTGGTTTCATCACACTATTGTGAAAAGTACAGTACTATTATACATGCATTCTTTTCAGGGAATATGACAGTTGTTTATACAGATGCTTATCGAGTTCATGGACTGGGGAGTTTGAAAATCAATCACACTTTAGTTCTGTTTAGCAGTGAGACAGCAAATGGAGAAGGAGTAGACAGAGGAGAGAAGAGCGAGACAAGCAAGTGTTCAGGCTTGACATCTTGATGTGTTGCAGCCTGACACTCATCCGTTTATTTCACTGCCACACACACGCATGTGCACTTGGGGTGTGTCTGAATGCAAATGAATTCTTTCTTTCTTTCTTTTTTTCTTTCTTTCTTTCTTTCTTTCTTGCTTTCTTTCTTTCTTTTGTATCTTGCTTTCTATCTTGTATCTTCTTTCTCTATATATTATATCTTGCTAAGATCTCATTGTATGCAGTAGGAGTGAGCTTTTGTGATTGTTGCAGCTTTTTTTCCAAAATTTGCAAGAATTTTGTAATGCACTTGCAATGCACTGTGTGTGTGTGTGTGTGTGTGTGTGTGTGTGTGTGTTAAACCACTTACATTTACATTTACGGCATTTGGCAGACGATCTTTGTAGTCTCTATTAATGAATACATTAACACTGGTTCAGTAGGTCACAGACTTAGGATCCCACAAGCCTAAAAACAATACATGAAACAAAAAGGGAAAATAAGAACTAGTTTAAGTGTTTCAGGAAGAGGTAGGTCATCTGAGGACATCAAGTGACTTAGATATGTGGACTATCTAGGGGAAGTTCATTCCACCACCTCGGTGCCTGAACAGAAATGAGTCTTGATGTATACCTACCTTGTACCCTGAGTGATGGTGGGACGATGTCAAAATCAGGACATCCTAAATGGACCAATAAACAGATACTGATGCTGATAGCGGATTGCATTACACTCGTGATACACTCACTCATTACACATGTTTGTTTTGGCTGGCCTGATCAACCCAGTATATCTCTTCTAATTCTCTTCTTTTCTGTTCTTTTTAAATGACTTTTTTTTTGTCCTATGTTGTATTTACATTATTAGCTTTAATAGCTGTGTAAGGGTTTTCCCAGCATGAGTCTGAATTAGTTAATAAAACCACAAAAGCTCAAGAAGACAAAAAAAGGCAGCAGACTTTTTGTCTAAAGAACAAGAGAATTACCAAATCAAAAGAAGAGAGAAAGAGGCTTACTTTCGTATTGAAAAGGAGAAAAGAGTGAGACACTGTGTGGAAGGAAATGAGAGGGAAAGAGTAAATCCATTCCCTCTGTGGGGCCTTTCACAGCATGGCATCTGAAAACTGCAATTGTTGCTGCTCTTCGATTCGAGCCAGTGACAGTCACCTCTGCGAGTCCTATTTCACCTTCAGCTTCGCTTTTAAATTAATAGGCTTTATAGGAAGCCTTTGGCACTGAGACGACTTGCTCGCATTCTTAGTCATCCTAGACTTTAGAAGAGTATCCTAGAAAAAAACATACTCTTACTCCGGGAAATGAGTTGCAGGAGTCTTTTTTTTTAGGGGCTTTGAAAGAATGAATAGAGGAACAAATGCAGTGGATATAATTAGATATCGCTTTTGGGAAAGAATTTAAGTTTTGTTATTTCCTGAATTCAAAACATGTCATTACTTTTCAGAGAATAGTGCATGACTGAGCACCGGGAGCTTTTATGGATTAAATGTGTTATTGGATGTTGGAATTTTTGAGAACTACAGTCTATAACCTTTTCCAAAATAGCTAATTTGGATGAGGGATAAAAATGTAAAGTGGTGGACTGACCTTTTAATAGAACATTTCACTGTTAGTTGGGTTTCATTTATTGTATCCTGTACTAATATTTTTGGAGCTGAAGTATTTTTTTGGAACATCTACCATGTGAAGCACATTGTTATAAGCGACTGTTAATAATGTTACTGTATAATATAATACACAGAAACCTACATATATGACCATGGTGCATTATATGAGAGGAAAACACAACAGGGGATGTAGTAGCTTAGTGTTTAAGACGTTGGACTACTGATGGGAAGGTTGTGAGTTTGAATCCCAGCTCCACCAATCTGCCACTGCTGGGCCCTTGAGCAAGGCCCTTGAGGGGAAAATAATAACAAAAGCAGACTGATTACTCAGCTTGTGAATGTGAATAATGTGAATTTGTAAACATGGGGGTGGACTAACTGCTAGTGCAGATACCCTGCTCATGCAAAAGACTGATCCCGGTGATTAGTTTTTCATTCGCAGTTGACAGGTTTTTATAAGTTAATATAACAGTCAACAGCATTTTATTATTATTATTATTATTATTATTATTATTATTCATTCATTCATTGTCTACCGCTTATCCGATCTATTCTCGGGTCATGGGGAGCCTGTGCCTATCTCAGGCGTCATTGGGCATCAAGGCAGGATACACCCTGGACGGAGTGCCAACCCATCACAGGGCACACACACACTCTCATTCACTCACGCAATCACACACTATGGACAATTTAGAGATGCCAATCAACCTACAATGCATGTCTTTGGACTGGGGGAGGAAACCGGAGTACCCGGAGGAAACCCCCAAGGCACGGGGAGAACATGCAAACTCCACAGACACAGCAGAGGCGTGAATCGAACCCACAACCGTGGCGGTGTGAGGCAAACGTGCTAACAACCAAACCAGCAAGCCACCATGCCCTCTATTATTATTATTATTATTATTATTATTATTATTATTATTATTATTATTATTATACTCATCCAACATAGATTACTGATTAAGTGACTAAACTGAAATAAATACAGTACAATGCAACACAAACCCTGGATTTCTGACAGTGTAAGAGAAGAGTGGCAGAGACACACCTCTTCGTTCTGGTTGCTTACCAGTTCCTAGCTTGCAAATGTGAATGTAGCTGAAGACTAGAGCCAGAATGAAGTGTTGCTTGCGAAATGATGGAGTGGACCTTTAATGTCACGGGCATAAATGAGGCCCAGTCAAGTGCACGATTCCCACACTCTCTCATTACCCTGTAAAGAGGCCAGAAAAGGCATGAAGTGAAGAATGGAGACAGTTTATCTTAGTGCATTGTGAAACGTAGTACTTTTTAAAAAAAAAAAGTAGATTGCAGTGGAGGGACAGATCTATGAGCAAGAGCGATGTTTAAGGTCTTTTCTTTATTTGGGGTTTTTTTATTTGGCATTTAAATGAGTGTTACACAGAGAACCAGAACAAATTCAGCTCCATTTAGGTATAGAAATCCAGTGAGTGGCACAGAGTACAGGCTTGGCGTCAGGCACGGCTTCAGACACCTATAAACAAGGAAGGCCCCAGCACGGTAATTGGCAACATGCAGATCCAGTACGTGTTCTGCGAGCTGACAAGCTAATTACAAGCAAAGACCAGTCATGCTACTTATTTAAGGAAGAATCGAACTGTTTTGAAGAACACATGAATACGTGTAATAAATATATTTGGTGTGAAATGATTCATGAGGTATTTAGTGGAACAGAGACACAAATAAATTTTTTTTAAATCTATATAAACTAGCATAACCAGCAAAATTATGATAACTTCAGAAAGAGAGAGAGAGAGAGCAAAAATCAGCATCACTTGTTAATGAAACCTTGGCCTTGTGTGACTCATAAAAAAGGGCATGTTACTTTTTGTTGTTTATGTGGTGACTTCATTAGCATACTCATCTGGCCTGGAGAGGGAAAGACAGGAAGCTGTTGGAGAGCAAGATGGACAACAGAGAGAGAGCGAAGGAGTAAAAGCAGTTATTGAAAGAGCCAAAAGCAGCCTCAGGGGAAAGAGAGGAGTAAAACAACTTTGAGAAAGACTCATTTTAGAGAAATAGAAGCTTGCAAAAGAGGAGTCAAACAGTTTTTATCAGGGTAAACATGGCTGCTGCTAGCCTCTATATTTTATCCATGGATTATTTTGAAGAGAAACTAAGCAATACACACACTATTTACTTCCTGCAGTGATTTGGACGACGTACACGCTCGAAATGTTGAATTTATTTTGCCTCCTAACGGCACAGAGTGTTTCCCACCACACTGGAGCGCATGTAATTCATTAAAGCACTAATAATTAGCTCAAGACTAAAGGCATTTGTCAGTACTGTGAGAATTGTGTGTGAATGTTACAGTAAATGTTTCACTGGCATATGTGTCATTCTTTCTTAAGTTAAGATTGATGCTAGACACGTTGGAATGATTTTCATTATCCTAATGACTGACCAGCTCTAAAGCAAATCAAATGGATTTTAGTGTTGCATTTCTGTGGCTTCAGTGGTTTTCAATTGCTCAGTGGTTTAAAAACTTGTCTAACTGGCCTGAAGTTAGCTCATTAACAATCCAGTTCAATTGATTAAATGTTGCTGCTTTGTAATATTTTACATCTTATTCCCCCAAACAGGTCATTTCACCTTCCTGTTTCATTTGAGTGGAATTTTTAATTAAACCAGACAAATCCATCGTTAATGGTTCATTAAGATTTGCTGGTGGGAAACAAAGGAGGATCTTGATTATGCGAGACATAATACTATGTTTTGGGGTAATTAGGTGAATTGCTGACTCGTGCTTAAAATAATGAGCCTCAGAGGCACGCCTGATTACAATGACGAGAACATTAACAAAGGCAAGTGCAAGTGGACAGCTAAAAGATCTGTGTGTTGTGTGTGTGTGTGTGTGTGTGTGTGTGTGTGTGTATTTGTATTTACAGTTTGTTAACTATGTTGTTCAGTTCATAGAAACCTTCATCGCACTATGAATTATGGAGAAATAATAACAAAAGCTATTAGTTTAATAAAACGAGGGGGAATGTTTTATGTATTTATGAAATAAAAACAAATTGTGCTATAATTCCTCCCAACACAGTTTTTAGGCTGATGCTATCCGAAGTCTGTAACCTTGTGAAGCAGTTTTTGTGTTCATTGATAGAGGCTTCAAAGCACTTCTGTACATCGCTCTGGATAAGGTCGTCTGCCAAAATAGCATAAATGTAAATGGATAAATCGCTAATACAGACACCCCTGGAAACAGATTACTGAATAGTTTCACTCGTCCAAGTAGTTATGTTTGCAACAACACGCTGTCACTTCACATTTAAACATTTCATAAGAACGAAAGAGAACAGTACAGACGAGACTTTCTGCGTTTTTGTCTAATGGGAACAACAACGATCTGCTTCATCAACAGTGCCTTTATCCGAAGAGGATAAATATTAGAGCTGCAATAAAGTCACAAGGATTCAAGTATTCACTTCTTTTCCATAGCTTCTCTCTATGAATTTGTGATTTGTCCACTCCTGAACATGTTAGAGCTGTTTTTGATTCTGCTCTGATGTGATGCAACTCTTTTTTTTTCCACAGGAGTTTCCTATTCTATGCTTCAGAGGCCGGCACACGATGATGATGATGTCACAGTGGAAGTTCTCAGGAAGAGACGGTCGCTGTCTGAGCCGGGAATGACCAGCAACAAAGCCAGTCAGGAGACTTCAGAGTCACAGGATTTACAAGGACCACTGACAGACTCTGAAACAGATAACAACTACCAGATAACCGTACGTTTTTTGTTTGTTTGTTTGTTTGTTTGTCAGTTCGGGGTTGTTTAGTGGGTTGCACCTCCAGGGTTGGGTGCCCTGTGTGTGTGTGTGTGTGTGGAATGCTTCAGAGGTTTCCTCTGGGTGCTCTGGTTTCCTCCCTCAGTCAAAAGACATGTGTTGTAGACTGATTGGCATCTCTAAAAATCCCATAGTGTGTGAATTTGTGTGTGATTGTGCCCTGTGATATGTTGGCACACCATCCAGGGTGTCCATCTTGTCATCTGTGTCCCCTGGGATAGATTCCAGGTTCCTTGAGACCCTGTGTAGGAAAGCACTACAGAAAACGTATGGATGGAAGTCTGTTTGTCTCCCCAGCAGAGCCAGATGGGCGACGAGACTGACAGAGAGGCTGTAGAAAGACTAGAGACAACAGAGCATAATAAGCAAAGAGCTATAAAGCAGTTTCATCTGATTTAATGAGTCTGTCGGTCTCATCAGGGAAGATGGCAAAGAGCCACACCTAAAGAGCAATTTGCACTACAGCATTATGGTCCTTTTTAATACTTGTGTGTAATGTATTTCATTTGAGTGTGTGTGTGTGTGTGTGTGTGTGTGTGTGTGTGTGTGTGTGTGTGTGTGTGTGTGTGTGTAGAGCTCACTATCTCATATGATTATAAAGATGACTTTGAAATGAGATGAGACTTATGAATTTGAAAAGAGATCAGGTGGTGTCAGAAAAAAGCTGCTTATTACTAAACCTCATGTGGTCAGAGCTGTGTGTTTGTGGATGTTTGTGGATGAGTAGGAAGAAAGAGTTTTCTGGCTCAGCAGAGGGTGAATTAGACAGGCTTTAACTTTCTGTGTGTGTGTATGTGTGCATGGATCACAGACAGAAGGTGAAGGTGAGAAATGATTGGATGAGACTCTGCTTTTGTGTGTGTGTGTGTGTGTGTGTGTGTGTGTGTGTGTGTGTGTGTGTGTGCGCGCACCTGTGAGGGTATTCCTACTTTAGCCTTGCTTATAATAAGGACTATAGAGAGTCTTTGGACACACACATACATACACACACACACACACACAGACTTTGTACATTTTAAAAATGAATGAGCCTCAAAACATAAAACCAGCTGGACAGGCTGCTACATCTACCGTTACTCAGATATTTCTGAGTCTATATATTCAAAATAGAATAGAATTGTAATTGCTGTTTTGTTTTTAGATGTAGTTGAATTCCGCATTGTCTTGGTTGAGTTACTGAGATACTGATGTGATATTTCATACAGTTGTCTATTTTACAGTAAGAATCTATAAAATGTATATCTTGTATGTCAGTGTGGAATCTGTTCACTCTGTTGGTTTGGCCTTTTTTTAGGTTTAGACGTGTTTTTTTTTCTGTCATTTTCTTTCCTCATTTCTCTTCTCTCCTGATTAGTCTGACAAATTAGTCTTAAGTCTTCTCAAGTTGTGTCCCAAATGGTAGCATTTTCTCAAATGAAACAATGATGTTTTTTACTATGGTAAATAAAACCGATTCTACGATGGTAAATGGCATCAAATACACGAAATGCAGTACTGCTAACTTGCACAGAATACAGTAAACAATTAAAATGTTGACAAATAAATCAGACGTAAATTATGGGCTAATTTAAAAGAAATTTTTAAGACGTCTTGTCCACCAGAGTGTCGTCCGCCATCTTTCCTATCCAGCATCAGCACCTAGTAGCTCCACCCATTATTCCACTACGTAAGCAAAGCTGTGCGGTTTCAGTGCATTCAGCTTTCTACACTTTCTCAGTTGAATAAGTGAATCATACAGGTACCTGGTTGGATTTTCAGTGTGAACACACTACTCACACTATTTCTACTAGAAAATGGTGTAGAAATGTCAGATAGCGATTTGGGACACACCTTCAGTTTCCCAGACACGTCCGGCTAACCGACAGCCAGCCCTCATCATCCTTGACAGTGACCTCGACACACTGACAGATTTGTTCGCCATCCGCTCAGTCTGCTGTTATTTTGGGCCGTTTCATATAGTCTCCATGTCCTTCTGTTACTTCTCTTTGTGTCTCGTTCTTCTGTCTTTCACTCTTCACCATAGCTGTCGTGAAGTCTGGCTTTTCCTCTCCTGTCTCTCATTCCTCTCTCTTGAGAGATAAGGATGAGAGCTGGAACAGAGCACCCAGGCTTTGAAATACATGCTATAATGAAATGGTCAGAAAGAGTCTACAAAAGTCTAGTTTGTTGTGCTTGATCAATCAAAGGCGACAGGCAACTTGAGGTTATAATCTATAGTCTCTTCAATTCTGCTTTAAACTTTCCTGTGTAAATGTGTTGGAAGTTAACTAATATTCACACGGACATTACCTGTTAGTCTGTGCAGCTCTGTGTTACAAGCGTTACAGGCAACCCCACAATTATTGGCACTCTTTAACAGAATGAGGGAAGAAATAATTGAATAATAAGACTGATTCAAAATTTCCACTCAGACAGTTAGAGGAAAAGAACTCTTCCTTTTTGCCTCGAACTAAAATGACCAAGATGTTTTTCTCAGGAAAACATCTTGAATGGAATAGAATAGGATAGTACTTTCTCATCTTTAAAGGGAGAAAAAGTCATAAAATATGCTGGTGAGTGGTTTGTTTTGTGGCTGTTTATGCAGGAGTTCTTATGAAGTATTAGGATATTTCAGCCCAAAGCCTGGTTGTCTCTAACACAAGGTTAGCTGGAGATTGATCTTTGCTGGGGCAATGCAGAGATTCATGAAATGACAAATAATTAAATTTTGAGCGACAGTGTAACGCACAGGGACGGACGCTGCCGATGACAGCGATTAAACCCGGATCTCCTCTGTAAGCTCGATCGCCCGCAGTAGCAGCTCAGACCCAAACGCAGGGATTCAGTATGTGCACTGATTTTATTAACAAAGCAAAGACTAACACAACTTAACAGAAACAAACCACAACTATGACACGGAAACTTTGATAACTTCAACAAAACATGACTATGCCATAAAAACCTGGATAACACGGTCTTCAACACACACACAACGTCGTTACCATAGTAACACCATTGTGAAGTTTGCAGACGACACCACAGTGGTGGGACTTATAGCAGGCGGGGATGAGTCGGCT
>JAUCMX010000005.1:26113491-26130991 GCA_033459395.1 Hemibagrus guttatus | reverse complement strand
GTTTCATCATCGTAAAGCCATGTGTTAAGCCAGCGCAGTACACGGACAACGAGTAGCATATGTCAGCTTGCAGCTGCAGACACATCAGCTGTGATGTTTGATCACAAAATGAAAATAATTTTTCACACATTTGTGGTGTATTGAAGATATATACGGGGTCATGTTAGTGTTCACTCAAAATGCTTGTTCCTTTTGTCAGTATGTTTTCCAAAGACACAACAAACGTAGAAAGTCAGCAGGAAGATCAAAAAAAAAGAAGAAGAAGGCAGCAAGTCACCTAATGTAATATTGATACCGCTGTCACGGACAATCTCTAATATAGAAATGGATGTAGGGCTGTTTGCCACTATCTGGATCTCAAACGCAGTTTCAGACAGCACTTTCATTAGACTTCTTTTGTTTCTCCTCCTGAGGCATCTGAACGGTTTCTACTATAGATATGTCTTCTTTTTCAGTCGAGCGCTTTTTCCTCAGGCTCTCAATTATGTCTCCATTTGTTCTATTTGGCTCCAGTTTTGTTCATTCCAGTTGAATTGACCATATAACGTTGTGATATAGTGTCCACTATTAGGACTGGAATGACACACACGCTTTTCACACCACATTTCTCTTTCTCCTTCACCTCCTTGCCTGTTTAGCTTTCCCATGCCTCATATTTTCCTCTTTCCTTTTTCTATTTTTCCATCCCACTGCTATGTCCTGCCTCTGTCATTCTAGTCTCCAATTTTCCTATCAGTGTCCCTGCTGTCTCTGAGCATATTGTAGAGAAGACACAAGGCTGAGACGATCCAGCTGCCGTCTCGAAGTTGCCAACAACATTGCGTCCAGAGGAACCAGCTGCTGCTAATAAACGCCAGACTGTTTTAGCGTCGCAGGAAACTGCAGATTAACGTCTAAATAGACATGGACTTAAGAAGTTTATTGTTTTCGTTGCACAAAGGGGGAGGATGGAAGTGTCTGATGTGTGTGACTGAGTGACTGCATGCAAGAAAGCATATAGTGACGTAAACATATGTTTTTCTGTTAGGTTACATTACATAACATTATATTAAGTTGATTAAATTGTTAATATAAAAGTTGTATATTGTTATATTACAGTACATTATGGTTAATTACTTTACATTATATTACATTACATTATGTAAAGTTACATATTACATTGTGCAACATATTATATTTTATGTTACATTAAATTATGTGATATTACATTGTGGATGTGGTAGCTTAATGGTTAAGTTGTTGGACTACTGATCAAAAGGTTGTGAGTTCAAATCCCAGGTTCACCAAGCTGCCACTGCTGGGACCCTGAGTAAGGCCCTTAACCCTCAATTGTATAAAATGAGATAAAATGTAAGTTTCTCTAGATACGGGTGTCTGCCAAATGCTAGAAATGTAACTGTGTTACAGTGTAGTACGTTACATTGTGTTATGGTACATTGTTACATTACATTGTGTTATGTTACAGTATGGTACATTGTTACATTACATTGTGTTATGTTACAGTATGGTACATTGTTACGTTACGTTGTGTTATGTAACAGTATGGCACATTGTTACATTACATTGTGTTATATAACAGTATGGTACATTATGTTACGTTACGTTGTGTTATATAACAGTATGGTACATTATGTTACGTTACGTTGTGTTATGTTACAGTATGGTACATTGTTACATTACATTGTGTTATGTTACAGTATGGTACATTGTTACGTTACGTTGTGTTATGTAACAGTATGGTACATTGTTACATTACGTTGTGTTATGTAACAGTATGGCACATTGTTACATTACATTGTGTTATATAACAGTATGGTACATTATGTTACGTTACGTTGTGTTATGTTACAGTATGGTACATTGTTACATTACATTGTGTTATGTAACAGTATGGTACATTGTTACGTTATGTTGTGTTATGTAACAGTATGGCACATTGTTACATTACATTGTGTTATATAACAGTATGGTACATTATGTTATGTTACGTTGTGTTATGTTACAGTATGGTACATTGTTACATTACATTGTGTTATGTAACAGTATGGTACATTGTTACGTTGTGTTATGTAACAGTATGGCACATTGTTACATTACATTGTGTTATATAACAGTATGGTACATTATGTTACGTTGCGTTGTGTTATGTTACAGTATGGTACATTGTTACATTACATTGTGTTATGTAACAGTATGGTACATTGTTACGTTGTGTTATGTAACAGTATGGTACATTATGTTACATTGCATTGTGTTACATTACATTGTGTTATGTAACAGTATGGTACATTGTTACGTTACGTTGTGTTGTTACAGTGTGGTACATTATGTTACATTACATTGTGTTATGTTACAGTATGGTACATTATGTTACATTGCATTGTGTTATTACGTTGTGTTATGTAACAGTATGGTACATTGTGTTACATTATGCTGTGTTATGTTACAGTGTGGTACATTTTCATGTTACAGTGTGGTACATTGTGTTACGTTACGTTGTGTTACGTTACAGTGTAGTACATTGTGTTACTTTACATTGTGTTACGTTACGTTGTGTTACATTACAGTGTAGTACATTGTGTTATGTTACAGTGTGGTACATTATGTTACATTACATTGTTACATTGCATTGTGTTACGTTACAATACATAGTAGATTACATAACTAGCAAGTCAATTGTTTTCACCCAAAAGTAAAATAAGTTGTTTTTCAAACACTAACATAAATTCATCAGTTAAAAATATTTACTCTTTACTCTGTAACACCTGAGGATATTGAAAAGTTTTTGTTGGTTTTTGTTTTATTGTTGTTTAGGGATTTTTACTTGTTCTCTGAGCACATTTTTTGGATGTGCCCTCTTATCACTGCTTTACTTCATGTAAATATAATTTTTTAGTTAACTTTTGCCAATTCTGTTAATGTCATAAATATTTTCGTTATGCTGTATATTTGTGACGACACCATATTACAACACAATATTGCTCAACAGGTATAAAACGATATACAACACTGCAAAGGTTTTTTGCTTCATCTTCATGGCCCAAAAGGTTACAGTCCTTTACAGAAGTAATTTTCTTGAATTCTTAGAGATATTCTTCTTCTTCTTCTTCTTCTTCTTCTTCTTCTTCTTCTTCTTCTTCTTCTTCTTCTTCTCCTTCTCCTCCCTCCTCCTCCTCCTTTTCGGCTTTTCCCTTCAGGGGTCGCCACAGCGAATCATCTCTCTCCACCTATCCCTATCTTCTGCATCCTCAACACTTGCACCCACTAGCTTCATATCCTCATTAATTCCATCCATATACCTCCTCTTTGGCCTTCCTCTTTGCCTCCTGCCTGGCAGCTCCATGTCCAACATTCTCCTACCAATATACTCACTCTCCCTCCTCTGAACATGTCCAAACCATCTTAATCTGGCCTCCCTAACTTTGTCCCCCAAACGTCCAACATGGGCTGTCCCTCTGATGTACTCGTCCCTAATCCTGTCCAACCTTGTCACTCAACATCTTCAGCTCTGCTACCTCTAGCTCTGACTCCTGTCTCTCCCTCAGTGACACTGTCTCTAAACCATACAGCATGGCCGGTCTCACCACTGTCTTGTACAATTCTTAGAGATAATAATGTTAGAAAATAGGTTGCATAAATCTCAAAATTCCAGTCCAGGTTTACAAATTGATTTCATTTTGCAATGGTTTCAGTCTCCCTAGAAGCTGGAGACCTACAGTGTAAATGAACACCCTAGTATCCTCCAAACATCCTGAACAATAAACTGTGGGATGACGGCTGACATGCTGGTATCTCTTAGCACTGACTAGCAGCTGTGTTTATGAGTCTGTCATAAAAACACTGAAGAGGAGTTACCATGGTAACTGCTCAACCAAAATGATAAATAAAGAAAGAGTGAAATATTCCCACACCATTCAAGTTTGATAAGAGCATCTGGATGTTCAGCAGCAGTACTTGTACCATGTTCTGCTGACAGATATGACTAAAGAAAAATGTACTCACCTGATTAAAGAAGATCATATATAGCAGACAGACACCGAACCAGCAGCCTACAACACATCTTTGACTGAGGGAGGAAATCAGGGTAGCCGGAGGAAACCCCTGAAGCAAGAAAACTACACACACACACGTACACACGCACATTGGATTAACAAATCCATTGTACCCTCCAGATTCAGGCAAAATGTTACAATTAACAATAAGGGATCAGTTTATTTGTTATAAGTAACGATGGCATCTATCCGATACCCAGGATCCATATTGGATGTGATTTGATTTATTCTGATCTAGGGCTGAAACGATTCCTTGAGTAATTCGAATACAAAAAATCATCGAGGCAAATTAGTTACCTCGAAGCTTCGTTTAGTCCATTTACTGTAACTACACACAGAACACTGTGTTTCCCCACGGACCATTATTACTGACGCACAACCCGCTAAACTCGGGGAGAAAAGATTCAGGCCAAAGAAAACGGCAGAAAGTTTTTAAAGTTTGGGATCATTTCAAACTAAAACAGAAAGAAAACTCCGTACAGTGTGATTACTGTAAGATTGAACTGCTTTACCACAACAGTACAAGTTCCATACTTCAATATCTCATTCAAAAACACACAGAGTCGACACAAGCTAACGTTAGCATTCGCACTTAGCTTAAATCAATATGATTGCTAGTTGAAATTAAGGCCCGTAAAAATGTATGTGGATTGTGAATACATGTAGTGACTATTTAAGACCGTAAATCAGTACGGTTGCTAGTTATGATGTCACTAATTTAGCTATGTTTTGTGAAAGCCTAAGCGTCCTTCATGTTGATAGCCTCACTCTCTCTCTGTCACTCACACACACACACGCCAGTATGTAGCGAGACATTTAAGAGGGTTAGATTTTTTATAAAGAAAAAATACTTCTTATCCAATTACTCGATTGATCGATGGAATAATTGGTAGAATACTCGATCACTAAAATAATCGATAGCTGCAGCCCTATTCTGATTCTGTAACCAAAAAAAGGAAATGGTTTTGGAAAAGGTTTATTTGTTGTTGCTGCTTTTTTAAATTTTTTTAATTATTATTTTTTAATATTTATTTTGGGAGTTGGTATGATAACTGTACATGTTTACCTATAAAGAGATTTAATGTTATATTATATTTATACTTCATGCTTTAGCATATTTGCACAATGATTTGCAATTTTACATGACATCTGTATTTTTTTATTTAAGTTGTGTTTTTTCAATATTTGTTGACTGCTTCTGTATATTCCATAAGCTCAAAGTTTTAGTATCTGTGTCATTATTGGAAAAAAAAAACGAAAGCATAATCGCATTAACATGCCTTTTGTTGCATATTATCACATTTACAAAGCTCATTGCAGTATCTGAAATGAACTAGATTAGCTGGAGAATGAAGCGACAATATCCTCTCGTCTGTACAGGATATAGATATTTCGTGTCCAGATATTGATATACAGATATAAATCATGATGTTTGTGCATGATGTGAATCGGACTGACTCTGAATTTGTCTCTCTGCAGGAGGACACAGATCACAGCTATTACACATCAAGGACCTACGGCCCTAACGATCCCATGAGCAAAGAATTATGGGTGAACATCGATCAGATGGACAAGGAGAAAGTGAAGATTCATGGAATCCTGTCCAATACACACAGACAAGCTGCGGTAAGCCTTCACATCATAACACAAGCAAACAGCTCAGCCATTTGGAGGCTACACAATCCCAGTGACCACACACACAGACACACAGACACAAGTGCATGTTCTCATAAAGTATTACATCATTTCCTCAGTGTTAGCATGACTCGCTTGCCCTGTTGTTCTCCGGCTGTGGGAACAAATGGAGGGTATAGAAAAGTACAAAAAGCCCTTGTGTCAACATGCTCTGTTTTATCGTAATGGGGAATAATTTTAGTTCACTGCAGCACATTATCCTTTCCAAACACAAGACACCACAATCCACAGACTGAGCTTAGATAACATTAGAGTCTAAGTCGATCATTTACTTAAAGTATAATCAAATTTCTCTGGCTGACCAGGGAATTTAATTGTGTATATTTACAAGCCATTGCTCTTTTTGATCTCTCTAAAACCTTCTCTCTAATTCCAATGTCTCAGTGTGGCACTAGACATAATGTTCCTACCTTGATGATAATGTGTGTGTGCTCATTTTTTTGTTTGTTTGCTAATTTTTCACACAGCGGGTCAACCTCTCTTTTGATTTCCCCTTCTATGGACATTTTCTTAGAGAGATCACTGTGGCCACTGGTGGTAAGTGAACCAGCTTCTTATGTGAGTTGCCGTGCCACACCGTACAGTGTGGAATAACAATTCGGTTCAATTCAATTTATTTGTATAGCATTTTTAACAATGGACATTGCCTCAAAGCAGCTTTACAGAAGTACAGAAATATAGAAAAAAATGATAAAGTTTAAAGTTAAGTTACTATTTATCCCTAACATTTATCCCTAATGAGCAAGCCTGAGGTGACAGTCGCAAGAAAAAACACCCTGAGATGATAAGAAACATTGAGAGGATACACTCATCAGCCTCTTTAATAGCTGACAGATGTGGAACCCAGTTTGATCTTCCACATCTTTTGTGTGTGCTGAGATGCTTTTCTGCTCATCACAGTCGTAAAGAGTTACTACATCCTTCCTGTCAGCTCAAACTAGTCTGGCCTTTCTCGGTCAACTTTCTCATCAACAATCCAAATCCGGTCACTGGATTTGTTTTGTTTTGTTTTGCTTTTTTTGCACCATTCTGTATAAACTCTAGAGACTTCTGAGTGTGAAAATCCCACGAGGCAAGGAGTTTCTGAAATACTCAGACCAGCCCATCTGGCACCAACAAACACAACACAGTTAGTCACACTTTTTCCTCGTTCTGATGTTTGATGTGAACATGAACTGAAGCACTTGACTTGTATCTACATGATTATATGAATTGCACTGCTGCATCATGATTGGCTGATTGGATAACTGCATAAATGAGTCGATGTACATGTGTTTCTATTAAAGTGGACGATGAGTGCATTTGTATTTGACATGGCACATGTTGTTGTGACCTGCTGCACTTGACAGATCCCATCTCAAGCCTATACTGCTGATTCCAATGAATATTAAGAGAAGAGTAGCATAAGTGTGTAGGAGGTATAGGACGGACTGTAGGATATTTTGTGCTGTGATATGGATTGGGTTGAGCCTAAATCTTTTCTAGAGTGGAATTTGTTTTATTTCTGTATTATATGAGATGCAAGAAGAGAATTTAACTAAAATACAGCAAGTGTCTTGTTGTAGAGGACAGAAGCCGCCATAATGAACAGCTGTTTCATTCAATTCAGTATAAAATGCTTACGGTATCAGTTTCTCACCTTCACTCAGAGTAGCAGCTATAGTTACTGATAGAATTTTCTTTTGGGTTCTCCAAGCTGATATCAAGGAAAAAGTAGTGCCAAAACGACCACACAGGGTCAGGGTTCGAGGAGCAATGCGTTTTCCATAGTTTATAGAGACAGAGAGGGAGTATTTATATAAACCAAAGACGTGGTCTTTGTCATGATCTACTGTATGTGCGTTATCCATGGGTAACAAAAGGAGTTCAACAATTGGCATCAATGGTGTCAACAGATATGGTTGCAGAGGTCACTACAGGTGGGCTAACGACAAAAGGTGTTGTCCATTGGTATAAAAAAGCCATTAATGATGGACATCAAAGGTGTCAACGGAGGTGGTGGCAGATATGTCTACAGGTGGGATGACAACGGAGTGTCTCAACAAATTCTTTATTCAATCGAAACAAAGAATTCCTTGGTCTTAAATAAAGGATATTGTGGTCATAAGATAAGGTCACATACGAAAGACATCACAAAATCACCACAGAGCGTACCAAGATTCAAAATATATCAGATACTATAGACTGATGTAACCCTTTCAGCTCCGGATCATTGGTAGCTCATACATACAGAGATCACCTGCCAAGTAAAGCCACCATTCATAATTCAGCTTCTCCGACAGCTCTGTCAGATATCTGTCTATGTTCCCCTCTTCAGCTCAGGTTCATCTTTCTCTTTCTCGCTGCCTCTTTCTGTATGAGAAGTCAGTACAGCTTGATAGAGATTCATACTTTTTTCTGTTGTATTGAAATAGGCCAACGCTAATCTGCCATTGTATTTTGGCTACATGGCAAAACAAATTGCGCTTGCTAATTCAACTCGGATGCATACAGATAGGGAAAGCAAGTTTGGAGTCCTCACTCTGTAGAAAAGATAAATGACCATGGAACAGAGATGATTTTTCACAGATAAAGAAAAATTATAAGCAATGCACTGAGAACTATCCACTGCTAAACATTTACCTGCATGAGAAACCTGGCAAGAACTGTTCAGAAACGATTATGAGCGAGACTTTTCAAGTCAGCAGGTTATGGGCTGGACAGCTACTGTAATTATGCTGATATTTTAATGAGAGTTTAATGAGAGACACTCAGAAGGTATGATTAATTGCTTTAATTGTGTACTGAGTCATGAAGCTTGGGGTATAGACTTTCTTTTTTTGTAATGGCCATAACAAATAAATATTGTAATTTTTCATGTAGTCAAATTTTGGAGTAATGTGGTAAAATATTAAATTAGGGAGAACTAATGGCATTGACCTTAATCAACAGTCACTTGCATCCTGAGTCCTGATTGTTTAGTGCTATGTGACTTTAATTCAGTTGGATTCAGTTTTATTTATTATGGTGAATGAAAGGGTATTAGCATATAAATACATGATAAATGTATAGATTTTAAATTTATCCTTAATAAGCAAGCCAGAGGTGATTGTGGCAAGAAAAAAAAACTGAAGCAGACTCAAAAGGGAAGCCATCCTCATCTGGAAGACAATAGATAGTATGATTATAAAATAATCGACGTTCTATAACTGTGAACTATGTGGTCAAAAATGCAATTGTGTAACCAGGAAATTTGTTCTAGGTGTAGGAAGGCTGTCTTGAAGTTGAAGTTATCACCTGTGCACTGATGAAGCAAAACTGTTTGTCTTAAAGCATCTTCATGGTTTCTAAGTGTTTACTATCCACAGTAATCTGATGTATCTCTAAGCTGTCCATGTGGGTCATCCTCTGCAGCAGCAATCGACCTCCAAGTGATGAGATTCTAACCAGAAGTAGGGCATCAGAAGGGAGGTCCAGAGAGCAAAAGCGGTCCGGAAAACTGGTATCTCAGGAGAGATATTATAGCTCAAGACAGACAGAGGGAGAGAGAGAGAGAGTAAGAGAGAGAGAAACTAATGAGCTTTGTATGTATATACATGATTTAGAATAAAGATATTAACCCTGAATTCAATTCAATTGAATTTTATTTGTATAGCACTTTTAACAATGTTAATATTAGCCCTATATTTAAATTAATTATTATATTCATTCATTCATTTATAAATTCAGTTTTGTTATCAGTTTTATTTCCATACCATCTGAGCCTGACAGATAAAGAACAGATTTTATACCTTGGTGGTTGGAACATCAGGCCTCAAAAGAACACTTAGTAACCAACCAACCAACCAGATAAATAAATAAAAAAGCATCCACCAGATAAGCATATGGACAAATTGAGTTACGATTACAGGTACTGGGAAAATGGAGCACTCCAGTGTGCCACCTCAATTTGTCATACAGGAAATGGCTGATGACTACAAACCTTCAGTCTTTCTTCAAAAAGTGCCTCTGCTTGGAACCCTCTCTTATAGGGAAATCTTCTAGTGTGGGATTGTGTAGAGATTTAAGGCTTAGGGATTCTATTCTAGCTTTTAATAGAGAGTCTTGTCTTCTGGCAATCACTAAACAAGTCGCATGGCCCACCATGTTTAATCACGACTTAATGTTTCAGTCAAAACTCCCCTTTAAATAAACCTTTGTGTTTTCCCTTCAGGATTCTAAAATTTATGGCCTGCATAAATTATATGAAGGATATTATTCACTCTGTGAGCCATGTGCAGAGCATCTGAGGCTGAGACTAGGTTTGACCCAGAGGGAGAACTCTTAATGCATTCAGCCTTTCTACTGAGTATTCATCTAGCTTGAATTGAAAATCTTTATTCTAGATAGAGATAAATGTAACAAACAGTTTGACTACATACATTGAACAGCCATAATATTAAAACCACCTGCTTAATATTGTGTAGATCCACATTGTGACGCTGAAACAGCTCTGATCCACCGAGGAATGGGCTACACAAAACCTCTGAAGGTGTGCTGAGGTATCTGGCACCAAGATGTTAGCAGTAGATCCTTTAAGGCTTATAAGTTGTGAGTTGGATGTGAGTTGATTGATTGATGGATTGATTGCCTAAAGGTTACCGTGTTTGACCTGCTCTTCCAGGGTTGGGGGTTTGATTCCTGTCTCTGCTCTGTGTGTGGAGTTTGCATGTTCTCCCTATGCTTCAGGGGTTTTCTTCCTGGTAGTCTGGTTTTCTTCCTAGTCCAAAGACATGTATTGCAGGTTGATTGGTATTTCAAATTTGTCTGTAGTGTGTGATTGTGTGCCGTGGTGGACTGGCAATGCATCCAGGGTGTCTCCTGGTGTGTGCCTCCAGTCCCCTAGGATGACTTCCACGACCATGTGTAGCAGTACAAAAAATGGATGGATGGACGGACGGACGGACGGATGTCCTAACAGAGTACAGTTAAAGCAAAGAGGACACCCAAGCTAGTATAAACCCTGAGCTGTTTTCACTGAGAATGACTGTTTAAACAGCACTCTAGAAAAAAAAGTAGATCTTGAAACTAACAGTAAGTGATTTAACATTGGGATGAGTGGATAGAGGAAAGGCATGTGATAACCCTGATTACTTTATAATTCACCATATGGATTGCTCCATCTCAGTGACACATTGCCTTCAGTAGAGTAATGACGCTGTTTAGGATTGAGGAGCTTGTGTGATATATTTGAATGGAGCACAAGGTTAAATAGTCTGCAGCATCATTTGTTTTGTCCTAGCAGCAGCTTTTTTTGTTAGATTGTGCACCTGGGTGAATCTATATTACCTCATTGCTAACGCTGTCCAGCGTCAGGTCGCCATGTGTAAATATCTAGAAGGTATCTGATTTTATCCTTATCAATCCCATCTCAGTCAGTTCTACAGTCTCCTAACAGATTCTTTTATCTGTTCTTAAATCTGGTATTAAATGTGAAACTTGAAATGTTAGGGAAATCCCAGAGAAAGATTAATTGCCGAAAATCTACAATTGTCCTTTGTTCATCTGCATGAATCAAATTATACTATTTTGATTCATGAAAAGTAACACCATATTCACATTCTCAAACCTTTAGAGATAAAAACAGAGCATTGTGTTGAAATCACCTCGTATGTCTCAAACCAGATGATTCCCATATTAAATATTTGCCTCCTGCATGCGCATGTGTTTATGATTTAGTACACAGCTAAACTGCTTAGCTGTATTATACTCTGCAGAACCTCCACTCACAAGATGTGTTTTATTTTTTTTGCATCATTCTGTACAAAATCTAAAAAATATTTGGGTGAAAATCACAGGAAATCAGCAGCTTCTAAAATACTCAAACCAGCCCATGTGGTCCAAACATCCATGCCACAGTTAAAGTCACAGAGACTCCAGAAATATTTCCCCATTCTGATGTTTAATGTGAACATGAACTGAAGCTCTTGACCTGTATCTGCATGATTTTATGAATTGTGCTGCTGTAACATGATTGGCTGATTGGATAACTGCCTGAATGAATGTACAGATGTTTCTACAAAATTGGGTGGTGAGTGTAAGTGGAGAGAGAGAGAGACCAAGAGCTCTCCAGATTGTTCTGCACAAATATATATTATATAATGAATAATAGAGCTAATGCTATGAAAAATTAAAATAGTAATTTTGCTTGAGAGGTCCATCTCTCAACATGAGTAAAAAAAAAAAACACACAGACACAATGCACAGCCATTCCAAACAAGCACACAAACGAAACTTTGTGGATCTTGAGGTGACAGCATATGTTTTGGATCATTCACTGCCTCCTTAGGGGTCTGTGGTAGACAAGATAACAAGATAATGATCACTAGTCAAAGAAGCACAATAGCCTAAATTAGACTATCACAGCATGGCTGGTCAATCCCGTGTATGTATGAGATTATGTCTTTCTTACTTCAGGACATGGGATGAGTGATGCTGCTGTTTTTAACAGATCGCACATAATGTCACTATAAAGCTTCCAGATATTTCAAGGTGCATGACCATCTTTATTTCAGAGTTCAGTCACAGTGCTAGTCATTTATAATCAAGATCATGATCAGTTGGACCAGCTGTGTTTTTACACTTTCTAAAAACTGATAATGACTAAATCACATCGTTTGTGGCAGAATGCCAAGAAGAGAAGCAGTCTTTTAGCAGTTAACAAGCTGAAGTTAGTGATCGAATCTATGGCAAGTAAATTAGCCCTGGAAAATGGGATGTCCTCATTCAACTAAATACAAATTCCCATACTCATTATCACAGCGGTAAGGGTTAGCCTGATAGCTACAACTTCTCAATCCTCAGCTATAATGTTGGATTCTGAATTAGTAAAGGGAGGAGGATCATAGTGAGTGGTGTGAGGCGCATGATTGAAGAAGATGCACAGGATATTTTCCCTTCAGCTGGTGTTATTAGCAGCCTTTATGTTCTAAATAATTCAATTAATAACATTCAGTGAATAGAAATAATGTTTTCAGGCACATCTACTGCGATCTACCTCATCAGACAATGGTTTATCAGGAAGATTTTACTGAGGAACAGCAAAGGGCTTTACTAGGGCTTGTGCCCCATGGAATAATGAATAGTGAATGATACTAGATCATCTCAGTTGTAGTTAATGTACACTATATTGCCAAATGTTTTGGGATGTCTGCCTTTACATGCACACGAATGTAATATGGAGTTGGCCCACCCTTTGCAGCTATAACAACTTCAACTCTTCTGGGAAGGCTTTCCACAAGGTTTAGGGAATTTTTGACTAGAAGTGCATTTGTGAGGTCAGGCACTGATGTTGGATGAGAAGGTCTGGCTCGCAGTCTCCGCTCTAATTCATCCCGAAGTTGTTCTATCAGGTTGAGGTCAGGACTCTGTGCAGGCCAGTCAAGTTCCTCCACACCAAACTCGCTCATCCATGTCTTTATGGACCTTGCTTTGTGCACTGGTGTGCAGTCATGTTGGAACAGGAAGGGGCCATCCCCAAACTGTTTCTACAAAGTTGGGAGCATGAAATTGTCCAAATGTCTTGGTATGCTGAAGCATTAAGAGTTCCTTTCACTAGAACTAAGGGGCCAAACACAACCCCTGAAAAACAACACCTGGATTCAATGATTTGGAGGGGTGTCCCAAAACGTTTAGCAATATAATGTATCGTGTAGATGCTAAAGTTGTCATGGACAAATACAAACTCATCACAGCAGTGGTTCTGTACTAGTGACTAGTACAAGGTTCAAATCCAGTGACTGCCAAAGACTCAATGTTTTTTTTAATCACAAATACAGAATTATTTTTTATCTCAGTTTGCTCTGCTAAATCAGATAAAATCACATTATTAAACAAGCAATGTACCTTTTAATTGATGCTTGCTTATGTAGACCATGCATCATTTCAGTTATGTACATTTCAAGTGAAGTTGGTGTGTGCATGCTAGAATAGAACAATATAGTTCATCACAGTTAAATCCAGAAGTATTGGGCCTCATTTATCAAGCTGGATAAATGTCACTTGTTCCATCCCTTGGGGGCAGTCGTGGCTCGATGGTTAGGGCTCTGGTTGAAAAGGTTGCAGAGCCCCAGGACCTCTAATCTGCCACTGGTGGGACCTTAAGCAAGGACCTTAACCCATATGCTCTGAACCCAAGTTCCTAAGCTGGGATATGTGAAGAAAATAATTTCAGTGTGCTGTAATATATGTGCAACAAATAAAGGCTTATTCTAAATGAATTTATATGTAATTAATACTTAGGAGCATTTACACAAGAAATGTGGTATTTTAGAAAATGGTTAATTTGGGGAAATGTGCTTGTCCTACATAAACAACCTGATTTTCTGCAAATGTATGTGTGAGTCTCATTGAAAGAATTCAGATCACAGAATTGGCCTACAAATATAAATTATGACTGTTATTTAT
This sequence comes from Hemibagrus guttatus, assembly GCA_033459395.1. NCBI lineage: Eukaryota > Metazoa > Chordata > Actinopteri > Siluriformes > Bagridae > Hemibagrus > Hemibagrus guttatus. The sequence continues at coordinate 26,116,820 of JAUCMX010000005.1, read as the reverse complement.
TACACACTTGCTGAAAATGACTTGAAAGAAAGCAATCCAAAACAACTCTGTCAATGAAAATTAGCCTTTCCAATAACAAAAGATGTCCGATTGTCACAAACGGTGAGACAGATGCAAATGCAGTTCAGCACATTTAATAAGGGCAAAGGCAGCGAAATTCAAAACGTCAGGCACAATCAGAGTCTAACACAGGCGTGAGTCAAAGAAAACAAGTCACAAGAAACAGGCAATAATCCAAAAAACATTAGGGTCCTTATATACTGAGGTCTATAAACATGAATAGGTGTGTGTAAGTGAACTTGAACCAACAGTCTCAGTTGGTGCTGGGTATTTCAGTTCGTAGCGGCCATGTTTGTAGCCTGTGTAGTACTCAGGATAGTGTAGGTGTTGAAATGACATCCTATAAATATGGAGTTAATCTGAATCTATGGTAGCTGAACCACTGCAGTGTCTGAGGTGCATTACTGGGAGATTTTGTGCGCTCTGTCATTAAGAGGCACACTTTCACAGTCATCATTAGGTTGTTTTCTGCTCTCTGTGAACTTTTTTGCCTTGTATGGACTTTTGTGGCCATCACTATGATGCAAAAAAGGTTTGCAGTGGATATGCTTGATAATTTATACGTGATTGGCATTAATCAACATATGCATCTGAGTACAATGTAATTCATTTACAAAGATTTTTTTTTTATTCAGTTTGGCCTAAAAAACATTTACACACAACTTTACGAAAAGACTAATAAAATATGAAATAACACATGCAAAGAGTGGGGCACTATATAGTTTAGAAAAAACATGTCTTTACCTAGTGTAAGGTTTTGTAAAAGAACACTGGCTTCAGATTTATGCACATGTCTACAGTAACTTAGTGAAGCGTCTCCTGGAGTCTCTTCCTGTAATGTGTAAAAAGATTGGAGTCACTTAAAGTGGATTGATAAACCTCACACAGAACTATTCTATTCTTAGATGAGCAAATTTGTGCTGCCATCTTCTTAAATTCAAGCCATCAGTTTTCAGTAGGGTTCAATCCCAGAGTTGTCAAAATTGACAGACAACAGTTACTCATAAGAGCTTAAACTTGTAAGAACTTAATATGGTGGACTCTCTTATTTAAATCATTGTGTTTATTTTTCTTCTTATCCACTTTTTTGAAGAGTGCCAACAATTTTGGATTCATTTACAGCAATTAGCAGAGATTTTGGACTGGTTTTAGGGCTGAGCACTTGGGTTTTCAGTGCTTTATATTGTAGTGTTTTCTTTACTTGATTTAAGATGTTTCCAAAATTTTAGTGTTCTTTTCTGTAAAGCTATGATCAGTGGGAATCGGCCTAATTCTGCCCCGCATGTATAGGTTGGTGTTTTTCTTTGAACTTTTAGAACATTTCTACAGAATTCTGCATGCAGAATGACTGCATGTTGGATGTTTGTCCCATCTAGTGTAGCCGTGCATACTGACTGAACCCCAAACCTCACATCCATACAGTGCGATAGGCACGATAACACTGTCACAGATTTTACACCAAATTCTAATTGGAATGTCTATTCTGTCAATTTTTTTCTTGATTGCATAAAAGCCTCTTTGAGCTTTTTCTTGCAGTGCAATCACTCCCAGATCAATCTTCTTTTAAGCCCCAGGTAGTCCTAGTATAGCAAGTGGTCTTGGGCAGTGTTTCCTAGAGTGAACACGTGTCTTTTCCTAAGATCTGGCCTTTTTTTGGAAGACAACAATTTTGGTTTTGGCCAGGTTGACTGTCAGGGCACAGTTCTGACAGTACTGCTCCAGCAGGTCCAGGTGCTGCTGTAAGCCTTGTTCAGTAGGAGACAACAGCACCAGGTCATCTGCATAGAGCAGAAATTTGACTTCCGTATTGTTTAGGGTGAGTCCAGGGGCTGCAGATTGTTCCAGTAACACCGCTAACTCGTTAATGTAAATGTTGAACAGAGTTGGACTCAAGCTGCAGCCCTGTCTCACTCCTCGCCCTTGAGTGAAGTATTCTGTCCTTTTTTATTTGCCGAGCTTTATGCTACATTCATTGTTTAGATAGATAGACTTGATGATGTCATATATTTTACCCCCTACACCACTTTTTAAAACTTGATAAAATAATCCTGTGTGCCAAATCGAATCAAATGCTATTTTGAAGTCATGAAAATATTTTTGTTTTGCTTTTCTGGTGAACATGGTGGTTGATTAGGGTGTGTAGGGTGTAAATGTGATCAGTCGTGCAATGATTTGGTAAAAAAAAACCAATCTGACTCTTACTCAGGATGCTGTGTTCGGTAAGGAAGGCCTGTATCCGGGCGTTAACATTACAGCAGAAAACCTTCCCCAGATTACTGCCCACACAGATGCCCCTGTAGTTGTTGGGGTCTAATTTATCTCCACTCTTAGATCGGGGATATAAGCCCCCGGTTGCAGATATCAGGAAAGCAGCCAGCTTGGAGAAGCAGGCTGAAGAGAATAAGGCCCTCTGCAGATCAGGAGTGAGTGGGTTCTGATTGTTTTTGTGATGGTTTCTTAATGGTCTAATTTAGTTTGGGTTCATTTTTGATCTTTCGTAAGATTTGGGGGGACATTTCTCTAAAGAGTGCTTCGAGATAGGTTTTTCATATTGTTTGGTCTTTTATGGACTTGTCCTGGGTTTGTTTTTTTCATTTAGATTGTTCCATTTCTCCCAGAGCTGTTTATTTTGAACGGATTCTTCTATTTCCTTTAGTGTCTGATTGTAGTGCTGTTGTTTTTTCCTGTAGGTTGTCTGTTTATTGTTTTTAAGTGTTTCGCAGTACACTTAAAGTTTTGTCTGAGATCAGTGTTTTGTTTTTGGTTAGATAGCTGTCTGAGTTTCTTTCTGGCAGATTCACACTCAGAATCAAACATTTTTCGATTTTGGGCTTTTGTTTATGATTTTTATTTATTTTGGACAGGTTTGCTTTAGTTGCAGATATGTAGTATATTTCACTTATTTGTCCTACAGCTAGGTTTACATTAGTGATTGGGTTGGAACTCAGTTATTAGAAATTTCTTAATAAGATTAGTAACTTCAGCAGAATTCATAGCATTGGAAAGTTCAGACACACTGTTAGGGGTTCATTTATAGCACTGATGAAGTTTGTAGTTTTTACTTGTGTTATTTGATGGCTGGATTTTTTTTTTTTAAATACATTTATTTGGTACTGGTCTGACAAGTTAACTGTGGTCTGACAGTGAATGCACTTATGCATTAGGGGTCCATTTTAGTAATGGCGTAGTCAACCACACTAGATCCAAGAGCCGAGCAGTAAGTGAACTGACCTAATGAGTCTCCTCTGATCCTACCATTAAGCATGCAC
>JAUCMX010000005.1:26095991-26108491 GCA_033459395.1 Hemibagrus guttatus | reverse complement strand
GCTGAGTTGCATCCAAAGAACACCATACCTACTGTGAAGCATGGGGGTGGAAACATCATGCTTTGAGGCTGTTTTTCTGCAAAGGGACCAGGACGACTGATCCGTGTAAAGGAAAGAATGAATGGGGCCATGTATCGTGAGATTTTGAGTAAAAACCTCCTTCCATCAGCAAGGGCATTGAAGATGAAACGTGGCTGGGTCTTTCAGCATGACAATGATCCAAACACACCGCCCAGGCAACGAAGGAGTGGCTTCGTAAGAAGCATTTCAAGGTCCTGGAGTGGCCTAGCCAGTCTCCAGATCTCAACCCCATAGAAAATCTTTGGAGGGAGTTGAAAATCCGTGTTGCCCAGCGACAGCCCCAAAACATCACTGCTCTAGAGGAGATCTGCATGGAGGAATGGGCCAAACTACCAGCAACAGTTTGTAAAAACCTTGTGGTGACTTACAGAAAACGTTTGACTCTTTCATTGCCAACAAAGGGTATATAACAAAGTATTGAGATGAACTTTTGTTATTGACCAAATACTTATTTTCCACCATAACTTGCAAATAAATTCTTTAAAAATCAGACAATGTGATTTTCTGGATTTTTTTTTTCTCATTCTGTCTCTCATAGTTGAAGTGTCACTAGGTCCCCCCGTGTGGTTCTGGGATTTTTGCTCACCGTTCTTGTGATCATTTTGACCCCACGGGGTGAGATCTTGCATGGAGCCCCAGATCGAGGGAGATTATCAGTGGTCTTGTATGTCTTCCATTTTCTAATAATTGCTCCCACAGTTGATTTCTTCACACCAAGCTGCTTACCTATTGCAGATTCAGTCTTCCCAGCCTGGTGCAGGTCTACAATTTTGTTTCTGGTGTCCTTTGACAGCTCTTTGGTCTTGGCCATAGTGGAGTTTGGAGTCTGACTGTTTGAGGTTGTGGACAGGTGTCTTTTATACTGATAACCAGTTCAAACCGGTGCCATTAATACAGGTAACGAGTGGAGGACAGAGGAGCCTCTTAAAGAAGTTACAGGTCTGTGAGAGCCAGAAATCTTGCTTTTTTGTAGGTGACCAAATACCTATTTTCCACCATAATTTGCAAATAAATTCTTTAAAAATCAGACAATGTGATTTTCTGGATTTTTTTTTCTCATTCTGTCTCTCATAGTTGAAGTGTACCTATGATGAAAATTACAGGCCTCTCTCATCTTTTTAAGTGGGAGAACTTGCACAATTGGTGGCTGACTAAATACTTTTTTGCCCCACTGTGTATATATATATATATATATATATGTATATACATATATACATACACAGTGCTGCTTGAAAGTTTGTGAACCCCTTGAGCTGTTCAGACTTTTCTGTTGTTTTACCTTGATTTTCTTATTTTATTGTCACCTGCTTTTTATAAATTAAATGTCAGATGTATGTTGATCAATTGAATATGTTTGTTTAGAGGTAATTTTGCGAGTAGCCAAAAAGCTACATGAAAGATTGAATTATTGTATGTGCAAAAGTAAGTGAAGCCTGAGCTGCATTGGTAAAGTCAAGTGGGTAACAGATTCAGGTGAAACACATTTGGGTGCTTAATTAATCAGTTAAGCAGAACAATCAAAGAAGACATCCTTAGGAAAGTGGTTGGACAACACTGATTAAAAGAGAGAGGAAACCAACCAAACCACTGAAGTGCCAAGGAGTCAAGCAATGCCAAGAGGAAAGGAGATCCCCGAGGATTTCATAAGACCATCTCCAAGAGAGTCCAACTCCATCCATCCACTGTAAGACAAATCATCTACAAATGGAGGGCATTCAACATTCAATGCCCATCAAAACTATCATCATGAAGCACCAGAAAAATAATAAATGAGGTAAAGGCCAACCCACACATCACCTCTCTGGCAGCATCTGGGGTAAATGTACACGCGTCTACAATCAGATGAAAATTAAACAGACATGACATTTATGGGAGGATTGCTAGAAAGGATTGCTACAAACCAGAGGCTTTTTGGAAGTCCATTCTTTGGACAGATGAGTCCAAAATAGATTTATTTGCTCATAAGCAAACCTGCTATCTTTGGAAAAAAATCAACACTGGGGTTGCTTTTCTGCCTCCAGCCAGGGCGACTCAATTTTATCCAGGGAGACTTGAATTCTCAGACTTATCAACAAATTCTTGAAGAGAATCTCCTGCCATCATTCAGAGAACTGATGGGCCGAAAATGGGTGATGCAACAAGACAACGACCCTAAGCATTTCAGCAAATCCACCAAGGAATGGCTTAAAAGGAAGAAGTTTCACACTCTTGATTGGCCTAGTCAGAGTCCGGGTCTCAATCCAATTGAAATGTTGTGGCTAGACCTGAAGCGGGCGGTACATGCCAGATGTCCTTCCAACCTCTCTCAAATGGCTGAGTTCTGCAAGGAGTGGGCAAAAATCCCCAAAGACAGATGTGAGAGACTGGTCAATGGTTACAGAAGACATTTCGTTGAAGACGTAATGGCTGCAAAAGGAGGTGCCACAAGCTACTAAATAAAAGGCTTCACTTACTTTTGCACATACAATAATTCAATCTTTCATATAGTTTTTTGGCTACTCGCAAAATTCCCTCTAAACAAACATATGTAATTAATCAACATACATCTGACAATTAATTTATAAAAAGCAGGTGATAAAATAAGAAAATCAAGGTAAAACAACAGAAAAGTCTGAACAGCTCAAGGGGTTTGCAAACTTTCAAGAAGCACTTTTATATATATATATATATATATATATATATATATATATATATATATAGGCGGACATCCACCTGAACCTTCTGACGTCGGACTGCCCGCTGCAGATGGACGTGCACTGATTCCCATACTCTCTCACTCTCTCGGAACCAGTGGTCTACAGTGGGTACCTCGGATGGTTCTGCTGACCACGGAAAGAGAGGTGGCTGGTACCCGAGAATGCACTGAAAGGGCGTCAGTTTGGTTGATTCTTGGCGTAGAGCGTTCTGCGCATACTCGGCCCAGGGAAGGTATTAGCTACAGTCGTGCTGATGGTCGTGGCAGTAGGCCCTGAGGTAGCGCCCGATCTCCTGGATCTTACGTTCAGTCTGGCCATTTGTCTGTGGGAGATACCCAGAGGATAGACTCACCGATACTCCGAGCAGCTTGAAGAGTCCTCGCCACACTCTGGAAATGTATTGAGGCCCTCTATCAGACACGATGTCCTCCGGAATGCCAAAATGGCTGAAGACGTTGCTCCACCGTTTCCAGGGCTGTAGGTAGGCCTTTGAGCGGGAGGAGTTTACAGGCCTTGGAGAAACAGTCTACAGTGACGAGGATTGTGGTGAAGCCATTAGAAACTGGTAAATCCCTGGCAAAGTCAATACCCAGATGGGACCAGGGGCAGCACGGAATAGGGAGCGGTACCAGTTTACCCTCTGGTAGACGACGTGAGGTGGAGACCATGGCACAGACTGAGCATCCTCTTACAAAGCGGGCGACATCCTCGGCCATGTTAGGCCACCAATACCGTTCCTTGAGGAGTGAGAGGGTTCGCTGCCTGACTGGGTGGCCAGATCCCGGAGAAGAATGTACCGAGTCCAGAAGGGAAAGACACAGGGATGTTGGCACATATGCTTTACCATTTGGACCTCCTGGCGGAGCAGGTTCCTCTTCGGTGGCAGCACGTATATCATCATCCAGCGACCAGGTGATGGGACACACAAACAGGTCTGGAGAGAGTATGGGTTCCGGTTCTTCTGGTATTGGGTCTGGGGAATGGATTCTAGAAAGAGCGTCGGCCTTGGTGTTTTTATTTCCAGGACGGTAGGTGACACAGAAGTTGAATCAGGTAAAAACCAGCGCCCACCGAGCTTGTCTTGGGTTCAGGCGTTTAGCTTCCCTGAGATATTGCAGGTTTTTATGATCCGTGATGACTTTGCTCCCTCCAGCCAGTGCCGCCACTCTTCTAAGGCCAATTTTATGGCTAACAGTTCACGGTTCCTGATATCATAGTTCTGCTCCACCGGGGATAACTTCTTGGAGAAGTAGGCACATGGGTGGAGTAGAGGAGCGGTGAGGTCACTGTACCCTGAGATGAATCGACGGTAAAAGTTTGCAAACCCTTGCAAACATTGCAGATCCCTCTCGGTGCCGGGTTGTGGCCAGCTCTTAATGGCTTCCATTTTGGCGCAATCCATCTGAATCCCCTCAGGTGATATGACATAGCCCAGGAACTGGGTAGTGGATTGGTGGAACTCACATTTGTCAAGCTTGAGGTAAAGGTGGTAATGGCAGAGTCGGTGGAGTACCTGTTTAATGTGATCTACATGATCAGAAAGATTGGGGGAGTAGATGAGAATATCATCAATGTAGACAACGACAAACCTGTGGAGCATGTCCCGGAAGATCTCATTCATAAAACTCTGAAAGACTGAGGGGGCGTTAGAGAGCCCATACGGCATGACCAGGTACTCAGAGTGTCCCGATGGAGTTATGAAGGCCGTTTTCCACTTGTCTCCTCGTCAGATGCGGATGAAGTTGTACGTGCTACGAAGGTCTAGCTTGGAGAAGATGTGAGCTCCGCGTAGTTCCTCCAGGGCCGCAGGTGAATGAACCCCTGTTGTAATGCCTCGCTGATGTACTACTCCATGGCCTTATTCTCTGGGATCGAGAGTGGGTAGACTCTTCCTTTGGGGAGCTTGGCACCAGGCAAGAGATCGATCGCACAGTCCCATGGTCAGTGTGGCGGCAGTTTTGTAGTAGCCATCTGGCTGAAGACATCCTGGTAATCTTGATACTCCCCTGGGAGGTTGGCCTGGGTAGAGGACACTGGACTTTCAATGGTGGTAGACCCTAGGAGGGCCGTTTCCGGGGTGCGCAAAGGGAGCGATTGCAGACAGTGTTGTAGACAGTAGTCGCTCCACTGATCAATGCTTCCCGAAATCCCCCTGATGTTCGGTTGGTGTTTAGCCAGCCAGGGGCGTTCCAGGATGACATCTACCGCTGACTCCTCCAGCACCAGCAGAGATAACATCTCCTCATGAAGACAGCCAGTCCATAGAGTCAATTCCGGCATTTTCCACTGCACCAGCCCCTTGCCCAACGGCTTTCCCTGAAAAGTGGTGAGCCACTCAACCACACCCCCAATCACCGGAGTTCTAGCACTGTCAGCTGCACCCAATTACCAGTGCACCATTTAGCTCCCTCACTCCACTCAGTCGTTGGCTAGTATTATGGTTGCTTCCTCAGAGACTTCTCTTCCTGACTGTGCTCTGTGGATCCATCGTCTGTGCTTCTTTCACCTTGGCACTTTGTTAGGGTTCTAACTACAGTGTTTCAGTTTAGCTTGTTTTTTCAGTGTCTTTTATTTGTGTGCCGTTTCAGTTTCTTTGTTTTCACCAGTGTGTTTTGTAATTAAAGTCCACTTTGCACTTACCTGCTTCCTCTCGGTCCTCCTCCTTGGTAAAGTGTGACAGCTTGATTCATGCGCTCTTCACAAAGACAAATCTGTCCAATTCCAGCCTTGCTGAAGCACCCCCAGATCATCACTGACCCTCCTCCATATTTTACAGTTGGTGCAAGAAACTGTGGGTTGTAAGCCTCTCCAGATCTCCGTCTAAACATAACACGACTGAGTGTCGGGCAAAGCTGAAAACTGGACTCATCAGAAAAGATGACCTTACTCCAGTCCGCTACAGTCCAATTCCTGTGGTCTTTTGCAAACTTCAGCCTGGCTCTTCTTTGCTTTTCACTGATGAAGGGCTTTTTTCTGGCTTTGCAAGATGCAAGTCTAGCCCTGCGTGTAGGCGTCTAGCCCTGCATGTAGAAGCCTGTTTCAAACCGTTCTTGCCGTGCACTTCACCCCAATCTCAGTTTGCCGATGTTGTTGAAGGTCACTTGAGGTCAGCCTACGGTTCTTGATTGACATTCGAATAAGTCTGCGGTCATCTCGCTTGTTACTGACCCGTTTTCGGCCTCTTCCAGGCTGTAGCTTTGTTGTTCCTAGTGTCTGTTGCTTGATCTTGTTTTTGTGAACTGCCGTCTTTGAAATATTAAGGATAGAAGCAACTTGACGCTCACTGAATCCTTGTGCCAGTAATGCTAGGATTGAGCCTTTTTTTTCTTCACTCAAAACCTCTCTTTTCACTGTTTTTGGCATGTTCAATGGTTATTTTTACATTTCCAATTACCTTTGAAAGACTTCTAGCACTTTTTTACAATCTAACTGCTCACATTGCAAGAGAAGAATGTTGATTACAGCAGTGCTTTTTTATACTTTTCCCCATTAAATAGGATTGGATTGAGGAATGCTTGCATGGAATGCATGGAATGCTTGTCATACTCAGAGAGTTGCTGATTTATATATATATATATATATATATATATATATATATATATATATATATATATATATATATATAAAGTAGAAACGGTACATCAGACACACTGCCTGTACTTACACCATGCCTTTGTTCGGGAAAATGAGTTAGATTTAATTTAGTTCATTCTGATCATTTGCTATGGAACATGAGCTTATTATTTTCAAATGACCTTAATTTGGTGTACATTTGACAACCATGGCTATAACTGTGCTATAATAATCAAATAGCTGTCATATAGCAACATTTTTTTCATTGGTCACTGATAGAAGATTTATAAGTTTTGCAAGACAATAAAAAAAAACAGTAGAAATGTGGACTAGCTTACAGATTAGCTTACATTGAACAAATGAGTGTGTGTGTATGATGAATCCTGAATTTCAGCCTTGCTCTCTTTTCTTTTTGCTTGTTTACACTGTATGTGTGTGTGTGTATTAGGTAGTAAGAGGTCAGTAGTGAGGTGTTATTCAGGAAGGACTCGTTTAGTTGAACGTTGGGAGCCGACTTGTATATCTTAAGACCTGTGACACATTTGCTGAAAATCCGCATTCTATATTCATAATGTTCGTTTTATTCACATATAGTACAACTACGAGTATAATGCATCAAATGGAGCATATCAGCGTCTGAGTTGTTTGGCACAGAATAATAATTTTGAGCCAGTTATTTGTGTGTGAGTGAGGCAGCATGAATGTCCATCATATTCTGATTATTTTCTCAGTAAAAAGCTTTGATCCATACATTACTGGTAACTACAGTTTGCCATAAACACAGTACAATATGGTGAAAAATTGTGGTAGATGACAGCAATATAATATATATTAAGTTAATATAATATACTGTATATACTAATATATTGTTTGTGTGTCTTCTCTTTTGTTCTACTGTAAAAGTCGGACATTTAATTTCTGTTCAGTGTTGATAAATGTGTGTGTGCTCATTAAGTGTGTGTGTGCTCACAGTTGTTTGGCGTTTGATTAGTTCGTAGATTACACAATGAAGTTGTTTAATTGTGACTATAAGGATGGTAATTAATCAGACAAAATGTCATAATTGTGAAAGGCTTAATGTCTTTGTGTGTGTGTATGTGTGTGTGTTTTACTGAATGATGAGGGAAATTTACTGAATGGGAATCAGGGATGGAGATTATGCAGCTAATTAGTTACAGCTAATTAGTTCCGTCTGTCTGCCAGGATGGAGACATGGGAAAGAAGGAGTAATTGGACAAATATAGGCTTTGTGCTAGACACCAGTATTCTTCAGACGCTGGCAACCCTGGCCTCTTGGTTGCTGTTGTAGAAAGGACATTATCAACATGTACATTATTTACTGTCCAGTGTCACCCAAATGAGGATGAGGTTCCTTTCTGAGTCCGGTTCCTTTCAAGGTTTCTTCCTCAAATCGTCTCCTTGCCACCGTCGCCTCAGGCTTGCTCATTAGGGATAAATGTTAGAGATAAATAGTTACTTAACTTTAAACTTTATCATTTTTTTATGTTTCTAAACTTCTGTAAAGCTGCCTTGAGACAATGTCCATTGTTAAAAGTGCGGTACAAATAAATTGAATTAAACTGTCTAGTAGTAGTAGTAGTAGTAGTAGTAAAAGGTGTTGTAGGAGTAGTTAAAGTACTAGTAGTAGAAGTAGTAATAGCTATAGTATAGTATAATAGCAGTAGTTATTGCACCAGTAGTAGTAGTAGTAGTAGAAGCTAGCAGTAATAAGTAAGTAATAACTAGAGAGTGGGAGTAACACTAGTAGTAGGAGTAGTAGAAGTTGTTAGGTATTTATTCGTTTGTCTTCAACCTGAAAAAAGCCATCCTCATGTAATCATCACTGTGAGGAATGACATCAGTATTTCCAGAGTGTTTTCCACATTTGCTGCATTGGTGTGAGGGACTGAATGCAGAGCTGTCTGGCTTTCAGAGCTGCACATGGCTTTATCTTCTGTTCACACATGAGCAGGACTGAATCACACAAAAGCACAGCTCATAGATAAGCGCTCAGATGGACACGAGGAGAAAGGAAATGCCTGTCAGCATTCAGAGTCGCCTTATGGGAAACAGAACAATGTTTAGTCTTGTAATTGCAATGCCTACATTATGGTGGCTTAATACAGGATCATTAATAATGTTTAAGTAACATTTGACCTGTTGTCCTTTTATGTTGCAGGCTTTATTTACACTGGAGATGTGGTGCACAGAATGCTGACAGCCACACAGTACATCGCCCCCCTCATGGCAAACTTCGACCCCAGTCTGTCCCGAAACTCAACAGTCATTTATTTTGACAATGGTATGATTCATGGCCTGTTGATTTTCTAGTGTCCCTGAACAAAGGGAGGCACTACTCTCTACTACACATACACACGCACATGCAAGCACTAGCAGAGAGGTAATCAATAAATCATCTCTCTCTGTGCCAAAAGAAATAAATCAGCCAAAGTATTAAGTTATGGGAATAATTTCAGAGCTTAATCAAAACAGATCGATGAAATTGCAGAACGTAATGAAATGTGCTTGACATAACAGCAGGACATAATACACCAATCAGTGAGCAATATTTGTTAGCAAAATAATTGGGGTAGAGTGGCCATGCTGGAGCATTCTGACAGAGTCAAGTGGAGCGACGTGAACTCCATGCACCCTTAAAGCCTGGGGATTATCCAAGTAAAGAATACCACAAAAACATGTCATTGTAGTACATCCTCTCTCCTTACGCATACACTTTAGGCAGCACAGAGACACTGAGAGTTTCACTGTGTAGTAGAACCAACATTTCATGCACACTGGCAATCATTATCGCATATATTCTGAGCTGTTTGCATTACTCCGAGCCCTGGAGTTGTCACTGTCAATACTGTATACACACAGGTTTATGTTCCTACACTCACTCACCATTTTATCAGCTACAGCAACTTGCTGTACAGGTGACATTTCTACACACATCAACTGTAACGGTGCAGTTTACAGTCAACATTATAGTTCATGCACACTTCTGTTTAGGGCACAAAGCTATCTCATTCAGATTCGTGTTACAGCCACTACTACAACTATTAACACTTTTTTCTAGACTCATAAGGAACTTCATGTTTATTAGCTACCATTTTTACATTTAAATTTTTTGTGTGTTGTATCTTGTAACTGACTAAGCTGCCCTCATGTGGTCAATAAAGTCTATCTATCTATCTATCGATCAATCGATCAATCGATCAATCATGCATCCGGAAAGTATTCACAGCGATTCACTTTTTCCACATTTTGTTATGTTACAGCCTTATTCCAAAATTTATTAAATTCATTATTTTCCTCAAAATTCTACAAAACAATACCCCATAATGACAATGTGAAATCTTTCAAAATGTATTAAAAATTTAAAAAAAAAATAAAAAAAACACATGTACATAAGTATTCACAGCCTTTGCTCAAGACTTTGTTGAAGCACCTTTGGCACCAATTACAGCCTCAAATCTTTTTGAGTATTGTGCTACATGCTTGGCACACCTATTTTTGGGCAGTTTCTCTCATTCTTCTTTGCAGGACCTCTCAAGCTCCATCAGGTTGGATGGGGAGCGTCAGTGCACAGCCATTTTCAGATCTCTCCAGAGATGTTCAATGGGGTTCAAATCTGGGCTCTGGCTGGGCCACTCAAGGACATTCACAGAGTTGTCCCTTAGCCACTTCTTTGTTATCTTGGCTATGTGCTTAGGGTCATTGTCCTGTTGGAAGATTGAACCGTCACCCCAGTCTGAGGTCCAGAGCACTCTGGAGCAGGTTTTCATCAAGGATGTCTCTGTACATTGCTGCATTCATCTTTCCTTCTATCCTGACTAGTTTCCCAGTTCCTGCCGCTGAAAAACATCCCCACAGCATGATGCTGCCACCAACATGCTTCACTGTAGGGATGGTATTGGCCAGGTGATGAGCGGTGCCTGGTTTCCTCCAGACATGACGCTTGCCAATTCAGGCCATAGAGTTCAATCTTTGTTTCATCAGACCAGAGAATTTGGGTTCTCATGGTCTGATAGTCCTTCAGGTGCCTTTTGACAAACTCCAGGCGGGCTGTCAAGTGCCTTTTACTGACGAGTGGCTTCCGTCTGGACACTCCACCATACAGGCCTGATTGGTGGAGTGCTGCAGAGATGGTTGTTCTTCTGGAAGGTTCTCCTCTCTCCACAGAGAAACACTGTGGCTCTTTCAGAGTGACCATTTGGTTCTCAGTCACTTCAATGACTAAGGCCCTTCTCCCCTAATTGCTCGGTTTGGCCGGACAGCCCGCTGTAGGAAGAGTCCTGATGGTTCCAAACTTCTTCCATTTACGGATGATGGAGGCCACTGTGCTCATTCAATGCTGCAGAAATTTTTCTGTTCCCTTCCCCAGATCTGTGCCTCGATACAATCCTGTCTCGGAGGTCTACAGACAAGTCCTTGGTCTTCATGGCTTGGTTTGTGCTCTGACATGCACTGTTAACTGTGGGACCTTATATAGACACGTGTGTGCCTTTCCAAATCATGTCCAATCCACTGAATTGACCACAGGTGGACTCCAATCAAGTTGTAGAAACATCTCAAGGATGATCAGTGGAAAAAGGATGCACCTGAGCTCAATTTTGAGTGTCATGGCAAAGGCTGTGAATGCTTATGTGCATGTGATTTTTTTTGCATTTTTTATTTTTAATAAATTTGCAAAGATTTCAAACAAACTTCTTTCACATTGTCATTATGGGGTATTGTTTGTAGAATTTTGAGGAAAATAATGAATTTAATCCATGTTGGAATAAGGCTGTAATATAACAAAATGTGGAAAAAGTGAAGCGCTGTGAATACTTTCCAGATGCACTGTATCTATCTATCTATATAACATTTTGATCATAATTTGATGTTCACTATGGGGAATAGGAATCATACTGAGCTAGGTTTGATATACATTCAGGCACTACATTTATTGCTGCATTGGTGTGTGTGTGTGTGTGTGTGTGTGGTTTCAGGCACTGCCCTGGTGGTTCAGTGGGATCACGTTCACCTGCAGGACTCATATAATCTGGGCAGCTTCACATTTCAGGCCACACTACACAGTGATGGCAGAATTATCTTCGCTTACAAGGAGGTCAGATGTTCATGTTCTTCTCCATTTACTCTCTCCTTGTTGTTTTTTCCTCTCAATATAATAGTTATAACTTATTATCTCTCATTTATAGTATATTGCGTGTCCTTCACCTTCTTGGGCATCTCTGAATGATGAGCTCTCTCTCTCTCTCTCTCTCTCTCTCTCTCTCTCTCTCTCTCTCTCTCTCTCTCTCTCTCTGTGTGTGTGTGCTTTGCTTCTCTCTATTCTCTCATATTGGCTGTGTAAAATACAAATTCCTCTGAGCAGTAGCTGGTAAAGCAATAAAGCCTTACTTCTTGTTATTACATGACATGCACCATGACTGAAAATTCAATTTCTCTGTTGATTAACAGGGCTTCTGTAAATATAGCAGCATCACCCCATCTGTTCAGTCTTCCAATCGGTTTCCCGTGTGCCTGTAGGATCTCTCTCCAGACCAGACACCATACCTTTATTAGACGTGAAAGCAGTGACTGAACCATTTTTCATTCGAAGGATAGAAAAATATCGAAGAATGAGTTTTTGGCAGAGCAGCTGCCAGACTATTAAATTAGAATTAAATAGAAGTAAGAAAGACAGATTTATCTGGAACACATTAAATATGAATTGCTTGTGCCATGTTGTATATCATGAATGTTATTTATTTTTATTTTAGAGCGGTTTCCTTGCACAGTTTCACATGTTCTCTCGCATATTTTCTTTAGGAACCACTGAATATTTAGGAAATATGTGTTCTTTAAAATGTACTTATTCCCAGATAAATTAAGTATGTTATTTGTAATTTATTAGAGGATTCACTCTGTTGTCTAATGCGGGGAATTTATTTTACCCTGATTTTCCGTGCTTTCTTTCATTTTGCCCCCCTGGGCTCGCCCCCCACAGCACTATGGCTGAATCTGACATTGAAACAAATGATACATGTCAGAGGTGGGAAAATTATACATGTATTACCTCCCACACTGCACTACTGGAAGCTGAAATGTGATGCACAGTCCCATGTTTTGCTTGCCCAGAAACCTGATTGACTAAGCAAAAAA
>JAUCMX010000005.1:25863491-26093491 GCA_033459395.1 Hemibagrus guttatus | reverse complement strand
GAATATACAGTTGAACGTGATCAACATGCTCAAAGTTTCCTTTAGTAAAACATAGACAAGATTCTGTGGATGAGCCTAATTTCCCATTCCTCATGCTTATAAAGTAATAATTATTAGCTTAATTGTGTTACAACTAAGTCAGAGTAGTTCACTGAAATTATAGGCTGCTAGTCCTGGTGTGATTATAGGTGTCAAAAGTAAAGGCTGCTATTACTTTTAAGCAAAGTAGGAAAAAAAACATAACCCCTAAAAAAAAAATAAGCTGCCATTGTGCCCAGAGTTATATTTCTTCCTTTAGTAACTGCATGACTTTTACTCTTTGACTTTTATTTTATTTTAGGAATAAATGAGAGCATTTACTAATTAAAAAAAAAAAAAAAAAAAAAGCTGAGACTGTAAAAGGTTCATCTTGTGATGTTGAGAAAAACAAAATTCACAATTTGAAGCTTAATATCACATATTATATTAAACACCTAATCGCGATTAAAAAGCTAATTAAAAAAACAAGTAATATCTTAATTCCCTTTAAGAACAAAGTGTGTGCGGTGATTTTTTTAATAACATCCAACAAAGGTTCACTTACAGATTCATCGAATGCCGTATTAGAAATAACTAGCTGTCTAAAATGACAACAAATACAGTAGATTTTCTGTTTTCTCTTTCATTACATGGTATGTTGAGATTTCTTTTTACCAGAGCCCCAAAAAAGAGCCTGTTTTGGTTGTGTTCATGTTCAGCATTGAATTCCTTTGTCATGTCATACGCCACAGTGGTGTTTAATGGCTTATATGAAAGTAGACATTCAGCGCTTTAAGAATTTGTAGTTTTTCTTTAATATTTCTGTTTTTACTTTTCTGTATATTCATAGAAAGCCAACAGTTGCTATAATATCCATTATGGTTTATATCCAGTAAGTTGATTACTATTCCACTGTCGAGTGGAGCACCAGTGTACTGGTAAAAAAGTCAAGACAATAGATAGACAATAGTTTATTTTGCTGAACTGCAGTTCAGTGTCCAAAAGCTCATTGAAGTTAAAGAGAAGAAATCATTTCACTTTACAGAGCTGCCATGTTTTACAGTGTGTGAATAAAGTGCACAAAATTACTCTGAATGCCAACCATACAAAAATCAAACTCATTTAAAAACGTAAATATTGAATATTATGAGAGTTATATTTGAGAGTTTTTGTCAAAGACGTAATAAACACCAGACTTCAACTTTGTGTTTTTATACAAATGCAATGTTTGTGATTGTCTGTGATGAAGTCTGGCAGCATTAAACAGAGATAAGTGTTGTTTAATGGTGAATGGAAAAATGCAATACATATTTGGTGTGTATTGGCTAAACATGATGGACAGCTTTCATTTGTTTTCAAATGAAACTGCTATTATAGATTAGGGTGAAGACAGACAGACATAGGGATAGAGGGATATATAGATTGATGCAAAGAAATATAGAAAGCAAGCAAGAACGATAGACAGAGATAGACAGATACAAAGAAAGAAAGAAAGACAGATAGATAGATAGATAGATGATAGATAGATAGATAGATAGATAGATAGATAGATAGATAGATAGATAGATAGATAGATAGATAGATAGATAGACATACATAGGGATAGAGGGATAGATAGATTGATACAAAGAAATACAGAAAGCAAGCAAGAAAGATAGACAGATAGACAGAGGGATAGCCAGACAGACAGATGCAAAGAAAGACAGAAAGAAAGACCAACAGATAGATAGATAGATAGATAGATAGATAGATAGATAGATAGATAGATAGATAGATAGATAGATAGATAGATAGATAGATAGATCGACATAGGGATAGAGGGATAGATAGATTGATACAAAGAAATACAGAAAGCAAGCAAGAAAGATAGACAGACAGACAGAGGGATAGACAGACAGACAGATGCAAAGAAAGACAGAAAGAAAGAAAGACAAACAGATAGATAGATAGATAGATAGATAGATAGATAGATAGATAGATAGATAGATAGATAGATAGATAGATAGATAGAGGGATAGATAGAGGGATAGATAGTTTGATACAAAGAAATACAGAAAGCAAGCAAGAAAGATAGACAGACAGACAGATGCAAAGAAAGACAGAAAGAAAGAAAGACAAACAGATAGATAGATAGATAGATAGATAGATAGATAGATAGATAGATAGATAGATAGATAGATAGATAGATAGATAGATAGATAGATAGACATAGGGATAGAGGGATAGATAGATTGATACAAAGAAATACAGAAAGCAAGCAAGAAAGATAGACAGACAGACAGAGGGATAGACAGACAGACAGATGCAAAGAAAGACAGAAAGAAAGAAAGACAAACAGATAGAGGGATAGATAGATAGATAGATAGATAGATAGATAGATAGATAGATAGATAGATAGATAGATAGATAGATAGATAGATAGATAGATAAAAACATAGAGATAGAGGGATAGATAGATTGATACAAAGAAATACAGAAAGCAAGCAAGAAAGATAGACAGACAGACAGATGCAAAGAAAGACAGAAAGAAAGAAAGACAAACAGATAGAGGGATAGATAGATAGATAGATAGATAGATAGATAGATAGATAGATAGATAGATAGATAGATAGATAGATAGATAGATAGATAGATAGATAGATAGACATAGGGATAGAGGGATAGATAGATTGATACAAAGAAATACAGAAAGCAAGCAAGAAAGATAGACAGACAGACAGATGCAAAGAAAGACAGAAAGAAAGAAAGACAAACAGATAGAGGGATAGATAGATAGATAGATAGATAGATAGATAGATAGATAGATAGATAGATAGATAGATAGATAGATAGATAGATAGATAGATAGATAGATATGACCTTAATTATGGGGAAAATGCACAGCTCCTCAGCAGCTCTGTAGACATTACCACAAACCTTTCATTTGTGATAGTTTCTGAAGTAAACATGTGGCTTTTGCACTCAGACACTCAGACATGACTCGAGGCGAGACACTCCACCCTGCTGCTCTATTACTGTTATTAGAATTTATTTGCATTGGCTTTTAAAACAGATCCTTAAACCATGTTTATGTAGCAATTCTGAGATCTTAACTGAAGTACAGAGACAAAATTATGCTGCCTCAGCTCTGAAGCTACAGTTTTGCTACTTGTCACCCAGCTAACCAATCCAAAATGCTGCTTGCTTCAACGCTTGGCCGGTATTCATCTGAAGCTATAAAATGATATCGGAAAGAACGCAGTACTATTAAAATGGACTAAGAAAATATGCTGTGTAGTCATGCAGTACCATATGCTGTCTCAGGGGAACTGCTCAGCAAAATAGCAAAGTGTAAGAGTGCTGAGCTAAGCTTCTCTCTGCGAGGATATCTGACTCTTATTTAAAACATACAGTAGGGGATATTGTTTGTTCCGCAGAAAGAAGTGTGTACAGAGTGCAGATCGTTTCAAGCTGTCATAAACATTTGATGAAAGTTTATTGTGATCATTGCTCACGATTATTTAAACCTCTTGCTCGTGCTTCATCAACAGCATGGATGAGCAGAATGTTACGTTTGGCAAAGGCAGAGCAGAGACGTTAGACGCAGGGTGGTGTATCATAGCCAGTCATTAACACTTCATTGTTTCTCATTAAAATGTCATCTGGCACTTGTAATGTCCTGCCATAACAAGGTAGCTGAGAGTGAGGCAGTGTGTTCGGATGGGATGCAGAGCCAGTATTGGAACAGAATTGAGTGAGACATGTGTGAAGACATGTTCTGGCCTGTGTTTATAGGTCCAATCTGCATTGTTGTCAGTCATTGCAACTATTCCAGGCATAAAACACGTCAGTTATGCACTGCTTGAAATAATCAAGAGGGATTATTCATCGATTTATTTCTCCAGAGCTTTCAGTAATTGTCACACAAAGCATGTACATCTAACAAGCCAGGGGCGACAGTGGCTTATAAACGACTTATAAAACTATATTATCTAATCTGCTGTTCTTCTATAACCAAGGACGGAAATAAAGGCAGCTTAAGGTTGATGCCAATATATAGAATTAATTATCTGACTCCATACGATAACATTAAAACCTTCTAGTCAGTGCTAGTAGTGTAATTATATCTGTGTACCATTGATACTTATTCTAAAACAGCTTTAAATTTAGCTTTCATCAAAAAATAATATTTCTATGTTCTACTTTATGAGCCTGGTTAATAATTTGTTCAAAGGTTTCTATCAACGTGCAAACATTGCAAAAACATTAGGTTTTAACTAAACCTGCAAGTATTAGTCTCTTATAGCTAGTCAGAGGTTGCTTTTAAAGTATGTTTGAAACTATTCCCATTAAACATTTGTAAGAATAACTATAATTATTATAAGAATAACTATTATTATATTATATAATATAATAATGAACGTGTTTAAGGACCGGATCTGCATCGTTTCAGTCATCACAAGTACTCCCAGCATTAAACACATTGCACTCAAAATAATCAAAATGGATTAAGCATCAGTTACGGATTCTCACACAAAGCAGCTTTTACAGAAATGTGGAGGTAGATTTATATTTAGATACTTAATGAGCAAGCCAGAGGCAACAGTAGCAAGAATAAACTCCCTGAGATGATCGACACTAGGAAGAAACCTTGAAGAATCTTGAAAGGAAACCCATCCTCCTCTGTATGACACCGGATAGTGGGATTATAAATAATTACTCTTCTACACGAGGACAATTCTGTGATTACGGCGTGTTGAGATGTTCAGGAGCATATTGTTGAGCATATTGTGAACTGGAGTCGAGGGACGAAGACAGGATGGTCTTTAAGATTCCATTATTTTAATTTAATATGCATGAGCTTTGCTTGTACAATGAAATTTGCACATTCTTGTGGATGCCCTAGTAGAAAATGAGTGGTAAACAACAACAACTAAACTAATGACAATTGGCTTTATTTCATATGCTGGATCTTAAGGACAGTTTCTGTGTGCCTGTGCCTACAGATTTCTGCTCTAGGCCAACAGGAGTGGAAACTTGATGTGGTTTTCTGCTGTTGCGGCTTGTGTACCTCGAGGTTCAATGTCTTGTCCATGCTGAGATGCTTTTCTGCTCACCACTGTTGTAAAGAGTGATTATTTGAGTTAGCATAACCTTCCTGTCAGCTCGATCCAGTGTTGCCGTTATCCTCTGACCTCTAACATCTCACAGAACTGCCTCTTATTGAATGTTTTTTGTTTTTGTGCACCATTCTGTGTAAACTCTATAGATTCAAGAGTTTATTGTCATATGTAAGGAGTCAGTTAAACAATACAGTGAAATTCTTGTTTTGTGACTCATCTAGTAACTTCCAGATTTCTAAAAAACTGTGTATGTGTACATTGTGTACAAGAACAAGTGTACATGTGAACAGTAGTGGTGTGTGTTTGTGGCAACAGCGACCACAGACAATGAGACAGTGGGCTCATATTTTTTTAACATTATTCTGATGTTTGATATGAACATTAACTGAACCTCTTTTCCTATATCGGCCTGATTTTATGCATCGTGCTGCTGCCACACGATTGGCTGCTTGAAGAGATTATCGATGATGCGTTATGGTTGTTATCATAGCCTTCTTCCAAATAGGATTTTCTGAAGAAAGGATTGGGGGATGTTAAAGTCCCTCTAGTCACTAAGCTGTCTGTCTGCTTAAGGAGAGAAATCCTTTGATGCTGCAGTTTAGCTCAGCAGGGACCCGGAACTGAGCTACACTGGAGAGAGCAGCTGACAATAAAGCCGTATGAGGAGAAATGACAAGAGAGGACACATTACTGTATTTGCTGTCAGAATAGTATGGATCACAGGTTTATGTTTACCCCAGTGTGTGTGTGTGTGTGTGTGTGTGTGTGTGTGTGTGTGTGGTGTGTGTTTTGCCAGCTGTGAAAGGGCAACATTTGCATATTCTGGTCTCACCCTGTCTGTCTTCTGGCTTGTCACTATTGCCCAGTCAAGAGGGTCGGGGGGGTGGTAAGAGAGAGAGGGGGGGGGGAGAAAGAAGAGAGAGAAAGGGGGAGAGAGAGATAGAGGAGAGAGCAAGAGAGAGTGAGAAAGAGGGGAGAGAGCGAGAGAAAGAAAGAGGGGAGAGAGAGAGAGCAGAGAGAAAGAAAGAGAACGAGTGGGAGAGAAAAAAAGAGAGATTAAAGAAGTGTGAAGCAATAATATAGTGACAGCACTAAGGTGTAGGAATAGAATAGAAAGATAGATGTTTTGGTCTGACCTGCTATTACTAATTATGGAATGGAAACTCATTAAACTGCAAAACACATACGCACACACATATGAATGCACACACACACACACACACACACACACACACACACACACACACACACACACACATCTGCAGGCAAAATGTCAGCATGGCACACAGGAGGCCTGTGACGCCACAGAGACTGGCCAGGTAATTACCTACCGGAAAAGGCTTTTAACCTACAGAACATCCTTCACTGAACAAGCCTCAATTTCCTGCACTAAAACTAGCAGCAGGAGACACATGTATACACACACACAGACACACACTTGCATACCTGCCTTCACAACAAATGCCAATGTTTTTCTCATCTGTAAATCTCACTTTCTGCTCACAGCATGTTAGTAATTGTGTAGAAGAGAAAGCGAGTGATCTAGTGATCAACTAAGTAAAAAATATATACCGTGACATGTATAACGTTATGGATACACGGATAATAAAATACAGACATTGTGAAAGTATGAGAGAAAAATGCAGCGTCTCTTAAACAGCTTGTCTAGAGAGCTAGAAATGGAACATTATTTCACACACCATAAAAAAATAGATAATTATTTTGCAGCAAAAAAATTGAAGTTAGGGATTATCATTAGATTTGGAGACTTGGCATTTATACCTTCAGTATTTCATCCCACAAATTTGGATATGCTACGAAAGAAAATTTGATCTTTTTTAACATCATTACTCATGAGATCAAAAGATATTGTGTGAACGTCAGTAGATCTAAACAGCTAGGATACATAAGCAACCTGGAGATACATCACTCCAACCATGTGGTTCAGGATCTTTGTGTATTTGTTACAAACGTTAATGGAATTGAAGATCTGAAATAAGAGAAGATCTCACATCAACAACATGTTTTCTGCTGCAGAATTGCTGCTCACTAGATTTTTTTTTTTCCACATCATTCTGTGTGAAACTCTGTGTGAAACTCCTAGGAGATCAGCATCTTCTGAAGCATTCAACATCCATGCCATGATCAAAATTCACATTTACTCCATCTAGATGTTTGATGTTTGGGTTAGGGCTAGCGCTGTTGCGACATGAACCAAATGATGGGGACAGAGCTGACCAAATGAACACTGACGGTATCAAAACTTCACAATAATTACAATGTACTGTACATTAATATAATATCATACCATGAGCAATATGTTCTTAGTTCCCTAGCACCTTTCATGGACTTAAATACATTTTGTATATATAGAATATTTCATTTATTTGTCATTTTTTATTTCATTTCAAGAAATTTTGTACTTATTGAATACATTTTATTTATTTATATATATATATATATATATATATATATATATATATATATATATATATATAAAATCTCATTTATTTTTCATGTGTATTTCATTTATGATTTTTTTCTGGTAATCTGAAGCAGTCTCTGGCGAAATTAATCCTTCTGGATTAATAAAGCTTTATTTTATCTTATATTATGCTAAGGTTCTACTGTAAATGAAATATTAATAAAATATTTGATGTATACAAAATGTATACAAAAGTACAAAAAAGATGCTAGGGAACTAACAACATATTGTACATGATGTGATATTGAACATGGTATTATATTATGTAGTAAGTAGCCTTTATTTGTCACATACACATTACTGCACAATGAAATTCTTTCTTCACATATCCCATCCTTGGGGGTTGGGGTCAGAGCGCAGGGTCAGCCATGATGCAGCACCCTTGGAGCAGGGGAGATTGGGGGCCTTGCTCAAGGGCCCAACAGTGGCAGCTTGGTGGTGCTGGGGCATGAAACCCAATCTTCCGGTCAACGACCCAGAGTTTGAGTGCCTCACACCTCCAGGGTTGGGGGTTCGATTCCCGCCTCCACCATGTGTGTGTGTGGAGTTTGCATGTTCTCCCCATGCCTCGGGGGCTTCCTCTGGGTACTCCGGTTTCCTCCCCCAGTTCAAAGACATGCATTGTAGGTTGATTGGCATCTCTAAATTGTCCGTAGTGTGTGATTGTGTGAGTGAATGAGAGTGTATGTGTGCCCTGCGATGGGTTGGCACTCCGTCCAGGGTGTATCCTGCCTTGATGCCCTATGACGCCTGAGATAGGCACAGGCTCCCCGTGACCCGAGAATAGATCAGATAAGCGGTAGACAATGAATGAATGAATGAATGGGATAGTGCATATAATAGCACATGGATACTGTCATTGTTGATTGTGTCAGCTCTGCTCCCTACTGAAAGGGGAGGAGTTATAGAGTTTGATGGCTGCTGGTAAGAAAGACCTCTTGTGGTGTTCTGTTGTTGTCTTCTGTGATCTCAGGCTACAGATGAACGTATTCTGTGAATGCTAGGATGTGAGGTTGTTTTAATAAAACATGCTACATGATAACGATTGTAAGATAAAGGATGTGGTAGCTTAGTGGTTAAGTTATTGGGATTGGGAGGTTGTGAGATCGAATCCCAGGACCACCAAGCTGCCACTGCTGGGCCCCTGTGCAATGCCCTTAACCCTCAATTGCTCAGTTGTATAAAATGAGATAAAAATGTACGTTGCTCTGGATAAGGGCGTCTGCTAAATGACAGAAATGTACATTCTTAAAAAGAAATTCCAAGCTCTTGCTAAGGAAAGAAAAATCAAAACAATTAACCGATATTCAGGATGACTGCAGTGGAGTGCTGGTCTCTTCCTGTGTGTGGAGCTTTGCTCTGGATCCATGCTGTGTCTTGAGAGTTTTTCGCTACAGGAAAGGAAACACCACTGAGCCATGAAAAGTTGCAAGCCAGGAAGTGAACATTATGCTCCCTATTTCTTACATGCCGTTTTTGATATAGAGCTCACTGGGTGCTGGGGTTTCTGTTCAGCTTTCTGTGGTTCGGTTGTGTTTTCTTACTGGGAGTAAAGAGGAAATGAAATTATCATTAATTCTGTATCCCGTCAATATGCCGCAATTCCACGCATGATTTGACAGATGGAAGGCCACACACACTTTACCCTGAGGAATTTAGAGCTGGTGTAGGTAATTGATTGAAATATAGGACATCGTGACAATTAAAAATGTCTAGCTGTCAGGCACACCGAAAATCTCTTTATTAGTTCCTTCCTATTTGTTTCACTGTACACTGTAATGCAAATTGCCTGATTGTTTAAACTAATTCAGCAGTGTGTGTGTGTGTGTGTGTGTGTGTGTGTGTGTGTGTGTGTTTGAGTGTGTGACGGTGCGTTTGTAACTTGTGTAACTGCATGCGTGTGGGTGTGTGTGTTTGAGTGTGTCTGTGTAACTTGTGTAAATTTGTGTGTGAGTGTGTTTAAGTGAGTGTGTGAATGTGTGCATGTGTGTCTTAGTGTGTGTCAGTGCGTGCATGTACATTTGTGTGTGTGTGTGTTTGAGTTTGTGATGGTAACTTGTGTAACTATGTGTGTGTGCACATGTATGTGTTTGAGTGTGTGTGTAACTTTGTGAGTCTGTGTTTGCGCACGTGTGTGTGTCTGTGTGTGTCTGTGTGTGAGATTGAGTGCATGACGTTGCATGTGTGTAACTTTGTGTGTGTGTTTGAGTGTGTGACAGTGCGTGTGTGTAACTTTGTGTGTGTGTGAGTGAGAGAGAGTGTTTCAGTGTGTGTGTGGGTGTGTGTGTGTGTGAGAGAGAGAGAGATTGAGTGCGTGACAGTGCATGTGTGTAACTCTGTGTGTGTGTTTGAGTGTGTGACAGTGCGTGTGTGTAACTTTGTGTGTTTGAGTGTGTGCGTGTGTGTGTGTGTGTGTGTGTGTGTGTGTGTGTGTGTGTGTGTGTGTGTGTGTGAGCGAGAGAGTGTCAGTGTGTGTACACGTGTGTGTAACTGTGAGTCTGTCTGTGTGTGAGCGAGAGAGAGTGTGTGTTTCAGTGTGTGTGCACGCGCACGTGTGTGTGTGTGTGAGAGAGAGTGAGAGAGAGAGTGTGTTTCAATGTGTGTGCGCGCGTGTGTGTGTGTAACTTTGTGTGTGTGTGTATGTGTGTGTGTGTGTGTTTGAGTGCGTGACAGTGCATGTGTGTAACTTTGTGTGTGTGAGAGAGAGAGAGCGAGAGAAAACATTAAAGTGATTTATTTCACATCCACTAAAAGCATGCAGTGATACATTGTTGGAACTGTTTCTGATTTAAGATGAATCTTTAAAAACAAGCCTTTTGCATGCAAAATAAATCACATTCATCTCATTCCTCTTCCTCTGCTGCAGGAAACACATGGAGACAATGGGGTGAAATCTGAAAAGCATTTATCTCTCTTCTAGTTGTGTTAATCTCACATGTACTGACTGTGTGTGTGTGTGTGTGTGTGTGTGTGTGTGTGTGTGTGTGTGTGTGTGTGTGTGTGTGTGTGTGCAGATGTTCGGAGGAAGACCATCTACGAGTATCACCGTGTGGAGTTGCTCAAGACCAAAATCACAAACAGCACGGCTGTGGAAATGGTGCCACTGCCTAGTAAGAAAACTCTAACACAATAACACACTCAAAACAAAGAACAGCTGGATGCAGCTGGATGCCTGCTTTGTCAGTACAGCAGCCAGATTTATCACACTGACCACTTCTCTGGCAGCATAATATCCCACTCTGTCTTCAGAGCATCATTTCGAAATGAGGGATGTGGCTTAATTGCTGTGAGGTGAGAGATTCAGAGCTGCTTCCTTGCACTTTTTCTATTTCACGTTAGTTTATATGTATATATATAAATAGCATTTTATATACACTCCATGAATTATGAGTTATAAAACACATGGATGAACGATGGAACTGAAATAGCGCAGGTTGATAGAATAAGTGGAGTTACTTACATTTACTGCTGCTGAATTGAAATGAATTATGATTTGCATTCAGACATTTCAGACCTGCGTTAAAGCTTTTCTTTTGTAAGTCGCAGGCTGTAAAAGTTTCAGAAAGATACGTTTTGCACGAATCTTGATAAGTTTTATACGCTTTTCTGGCCGCCAGCTTCACAATCACTTCTTCAATACAATGAGCTTTTTAAAGGCAATGGGCCTTTAAAGTTGGGAAGTAAATTTTTTATTTAAAATTTTATTGTACTGAGTGGTTTATTAAATTGTATTTAATATATATTTTTAAATATATTTCTTCCTTTTCAAAATGTCAGACATTTTAATTTGATGAAAGCCACAGAAGCCAAATTATATATATATACCGATCAGGCATAACATTATGACCACCTGCCTAATATTGTGCTGCTCCCCCTTTTGCTGTCAAAACAGCCCTGAACTGTTGAGGCATGGACTCTACTAGATCTCTGAAGGTGTGCTGTGGTATCTAGCACCAAGATATTAGCAGCAGATCCTTTAAGTCCTGTAAGTTGTCGAGGTGGGGCCCATAAGGATACTTACAGGACTTAAAGGGCTTACAGGACTTAAAGGATACTTTTGATAGATACTGACCACTGCAGACCGGGAACACCCCACAAGAGCTGCAGTTTTGGAGATGCTCTGATCCAGTCGTCTAGCCAACACAATTTGGCCCTTGTCAAACTCGCTCAAATCCTTACACTTGCCCATTTTTCCTGCTTCTAACACGTCAACTTTGAGGACAAAATGTTCACTTGCTGCCTAATATATCCCACCCACTAACAGGTGCCATGATGAGGAGATCATCATTGTTATTCACTTCACCTCTCACTGCTCATAATGTTATGCCTGATTGGTGTATATATAAAAGGCACCAGGACAAACAAATCAATATTTATACCAATTTACCCAGTAATCTAATGAAAATGGTCCACACTGGAAACTCATTGGTCAGTATCTATAGCTTCACTGTTGCAACTAGATCTGAGAAGCTGTGTCTAAAGAGCATATGGACCGCTGGTATGATATGGTTCCTAAAATGTGGGTTCAGTCTGAGGATAATGGAGTATTTTCCCCAGATTCCCACTTTTTTATGGTGTTTTTCTTTCCCTGTTGATCAAAGCAATACTTGGTGATTCTTGTCTTGTGTGTGTAGTGAATAAGGCTCTCCTCTTAGTGTGTTTAGCTTTATGACATTATTGTATATAAGTAGAAGTTTGAGAAGATGCAGATGAGTGTCACAGAGTGAGCATGAATGATCCTTCAGTCTTCTGATCTGTGTGTAGTTATTATCAGACTCTGACTAGTTTCTCCTCTACAGCATGCCTCCAGTTTCGTAGCTGCTCCGCCTGCATCGCTGCCGAGATCAACTTCAACTGCAGCTGGTGTCACCGACTCAACAGGTAAGAACAGAAAGAAAAGACAAAAAGTAGAGGATTTAGTTAGTATTCGGTTTCACCTCTAGCATTTTTCACCTCACGCTGAGTGTGAAGTGTGGGTTAGAGTATCATCCTTCATCCCAGCTGATTCTTTGCCCTTGGCTCTGAAGGAGGAGGGAGAGTAGGAGTCTCCTTTCCTGTTGACTCATGTGTGCTCCTTCACCTTTATGCTCCAGACCTTTTCACACTCACTCCATCACAGGTCTGACATGAGAGCAGGGCAACACTGAGAGAATACAACCACTCAGTATCAAACAGACTGACTGAGAGGCGCTTGTGCTTTTATCCTGTGTGTGTGTGTGTGTGTGTGTACTCCCTTCTCTTTTACGTTTGACTCATCTCCTCTTATATGCCCCCCCTCTCTCCCTCTCTCTCTCTCTTTTCATCTCATCTTCTCAGATGTGTTCTCCTCTCTCATTTGCTTCTTTTTTTTTCCTCTCACTATGTTTCGCACATATTACTTCTACTGTTCATCACTCTCCTGGAATCCTGCTGTTCATTCTTCTGACTGCCATTGCTGAGGTTTTTCAGGAAATATTGAAATATTCTCACACTGTGTAATGTACCGCACTAAATTTACACCCAGATGCATTACGTAAGAGTGTGTTAAGAGTTGCGTTAATCCATACCGGATAAATCAAAAGCATTTTGTTTTGAATCTTAGTGGATATACCGTATATCCAGTATTAGATTATCATGTACGAGTGGATGAATCAGAGAAGTTTACTTCAAGAGCAACCAGAAATCCTCACAGACAACCATATCCTCCTCTCAGCCAATTTCCGTATACATACCTCACATTGCTCTACAGGATGATACGAGTGGATATAAGAATAAGATGAGGAGATCTGCTCTATATTTCACTATAGTAGATGCACAGCTACTTTAACATTATGAAGACAGCGCTAATGCAATGGACTGTAGAAGCCTTTATTACATACATTACATACACATACATTACAGCACAGTGGAATTCTTTTCTTTGCGTATCCCAGCTAAGGAGGTTGGGGTCAGAGCGCAGGGGCAGCTATGATGCAGCACCCCTGGAGCAGAGTGGGTTGAAGGGCCTTGCTCAATTGCCAAACAGTGCCATCTTGGCAGTGCTGGGGCTTGAACCTTCCAAACTATAAACAGTATAAAGTGCCTACAATGCAAAATAAACAGAAAAAGAAATTGCAAAACTGTTCAGCTAAAAACATGACATGACAGAGTGAAGCAGTGAATAACTGGAATATTTCTGTGTTTTTGTTTCGGTGTGCATAAAATAAGGTGCGCAAGCTTAAATGTGATGCACCTCTACTGCTCAGCTGATGTAGCTGGTGTGGATAGAAATCCATCCATCCATTTTTTTTTAACTGCTTATCCTACGCAGTGAAGTCTGGAGCCAATCACAAGGTGGGGAGGACACCCTGGATGGGGTGCCAATCCATCACACACACACACACACATTACAGACAACTTAGAGAAGTCAATTAACCTACAACAAATGTCTTTGGACTGGAAAAGGAAAGGGGAGTATCTAGAGGAAATGTAAACTCCACACACAGGGTAGGAATTAAACCCACAACCCCAGAGGTGTGAGGCAAATGTACTAATCACTAAGCCATGGATGGAAATACTTTTTAAAATTGATATGATGAGTGACATGATACTACATGTGCCATTTAACATGATGCATTTGATGTGAATCAGCCTGTGAAATGGGTCATGTTGTCTTTTTATCTCTGATTTCTGATTCATCTAAAAAAATTTTGTTTGTTTGTTTGTTTGTTTGTTTTTTTAAATCAGAGTAGCATCAGGTATAAGGGATTTATCAGTGTAGCATTAGTTATGAGGGCTTAGTTTTCACTAGTGCTGAACTTCAACCACAAATCCTGTCACTTCAGGCATACATGACTTTTACAAATTTAAAGCTAAACTTTAGTTAACATGGCACATGGAACTTTCATGACTAGGAACATGTTGGTGCATTTAATACTACAATTTTTTTTCATTGAATCCCTAATCATTTGACCACTACATCCCGAGACAAAGAAAGTAGGTGACCTGCACTGATGGACACATGCTGTTGGTTTTGCACTGATAAAAAAAAAAAACTCATGATGGTTCATGAGGTTTAGGAAAATTTAATGCACTCTTGCTTTTTTTGTATATTTATAATTGCTTTTAAATTTGCAGAACTCTCAATTTCTCTATCATATACAGTACATTTCATTTCATTTCATTGTCTACCGCTTATCCGATCTATTCTCGGGTCACGGGGAGCCTGTGCCTATCTCAGGCGTCATTGGGCATCAAGGCAGGATACACCCTGGACGGCGTGCCAACCCATCGCAGGGCACACACACACTCTCATTCACTCATGCAATCACACACTACGGACAATTTTAGAGATGCCAATCAACCTACAATGCATGTCTTTGGACCGGGGGAGGAAACCGCAGTACCCGGAGGAAACCTCCAAGGCACGGGGAGAACATGCAAACTCCACACACACATGGCGGAGGCAGGAATTGAAACCCCACCCCTGGAGGTGTGAGGCAAACGTGCTAACCACCAAGCCACCGTGTCCCCCTATACAGTACATGATTTCTTAAATGTTTGCCCACTTAACCAAAACTACTACAGCAGACCACAACATGTGTAAGTCTCTTACCGTGCACAACACACAGTTTGACTCGTTTAGATTCAGCTGCTGTTCAGCAGGACAGCGATTCGCACAGCACGTTAACAATGTAATGAAATACACATCAGAAGTTCATTCATTTAATCTAAAGTTTCATTACTGGAAAGGAAAGTTGTTTTGTTTTTGTAGAGATTTGTTTCTGTTTGTAGGATCATAATATTAAAAAAAAAAAGTAAATAAGATTTGGGAAAGGAGTAGTTATCCAATCAGATTAAGCAGGGGTTTAATTAATGTTGTATTATGCAGCCTTGTTTAATTCTGTATAAGGTTCAGTGGTATGTGAGAAAATAAATGGCTGCTTTTGTTTAGCTGGAGGTCAATAAATTGAAGGAGAATTCGAAACACGGCTGTTAATTAAGTTGTTTTGTTTTCTGGACGAAGATTGTGCTGTTAACGTAAGCAAGTTTCTGGACCACTATTTTCTGCAAAGTGCCAGCTGTTTTATTTAGATGCTCTGCTACTTCTAAGTATACTTTTCAATACCTAATATGAATTATTCAGTAAGTAATATGAAAGAGGGGGGGCACGGTGGCTTGGTGGTTAGCGGTTAGCACGTTTGCCTCACACCTCCAGGGTTGGGGGTTAGATTTCGATTCCCACCTCCGCCGTGTTTCTGGAGTTTGCATGTTCTCCCCGTGTCTCAGGGGTTTTTTCCAGGTACTCCGGTCCAAAGACATGCATTGTAGGTTGATTGGCATCTCTAAATTGTTCGTAGTGTGTGATTGCGTGAGTGAATGAGAGTGTGTGTGTGTGCCCTGCGATGGGTTGGCACTCCATTCAGGGTGTATCCTGCCTTGATGCCCGATGACACCTGAGATAGGCACAGGCTCCCCGTGACCCGAGAATAGATCAGATAAGCGGTAGACAATGAATGAATGAATGAATGAATAATATGAAAGGAGTATAGGTAGGACAGTAAGGAATAGAAGTCTTGCAGATGGATCCTGAGAAATAACCTCAAGCCTTTTCAATAAGGATGAAAATGATTCGCTTTCTGCGTCACACATTATGGCAGCTTGTTGCTTCGTGTCAATGTGTCAGTGTCATTGTGTTTAACACACGCTTACGCACATGACACTTGTGATCAAGGCCGTCTCACCAGCAATCAGACTTGAATATGTTGACCTTTAATCAGAATAAGTGCTAACACCGCACCATGTGAGATGCAGCAGATGAGTTGCATCGGTCTTTGTGGCACATTCAAAAACTTCAACGTCTTTACTACAGGATGTACGGTGAGTTTAACGACCAAAATATACGAGTCTCTTTAGTCAGGTGTTTCTAGAATATCTTGGTTGGAATTCAGAACAGAGAGCAGATAATCAGGCTGATTAGTGATTACTGGTGAGTCCATAGAAAAAAAAATTTTTTTAAAAAGACAAACTGAAAACTCTGGAGCTGAAAAAAAAAAATAGGAAGCATGGTTGGAGCTACATGATGACGAGCTACAAACAGTGTCTTGGTGGAACATTCCTTGGCACAGATTTTACAAGTCTCTGGAGTTGTACTGGGCAGACGAGCGCCATTCTTCCAAAATATATTCTTTGACTGGTATTTTGAATAAGGTGAATAAATCAGTGCAAAACCTCACACAGCAGGATTGAGATCCGGCGAATACAGTGCAATGTCAAGACCAATTCTTCTGTTCTTGCTATTAGCTGAAGACATTTGGGTTTGAGATCAAAAGATGATCTTCATCATACATTTCCTGATATTTATATCTAAGATGTACTAAACAACTATAACATGGCACATTTTGTTGGAACCCATCCATTTTTCAAGTGATATTGGAAAAATATTGGACCATGTGTCTGACAGATGTTTCTTCTTGCCCAGGTGTGTCCTGTTAGATTGATTGCGTAAGCAGTTAATAAACTGAATGCCTGCTCTTAGTTTGAGACCTGGGTTTTATCTGTGAAGGCTGCATTTGATGTTGAAAAGGGTAAACCATCATGACGACAAGAGAACTATTTACAGGAATAAAGCAAGCCATTGATCAGAAAAATGGATCAGAAAATAATGGCATAGTCACTACTATTTGGATTGCTCTAAAAATGAAAGAAACCACTGGTGTACTAACAATCAGACATGGCAAACAGTTTGGCAAAGTGAGATGAAACAGCAGCTGGTGAGAGATATCCTAAAATAACAGTCAATAACAACACCAGCAACCTCCACAGGGAGTGGAAATAAAGAGAACATAGCACAACATATAAACCCTCATCAGCAGTAAGAAACAGAAGGAGAGAATGGAATTCACAAAGAAATACAGAGATGAGTCACAAAATTGCTGAAACCTAGATTAACCTCTAACAAAGTCATGGAAAGACCTGGAAAGTGTGGAGAAAGAAACCTACAAGCTCATGTGTAAAGCATGGTGGTGGTAGTGTCACGACTTGCTTCTGGAACATTCGCACTAATATTTATGGATGATGTAACTCGTGATGGTAGCAACAGAGTGAATTCAGAAGTCTACAGAAACATTCGGTCTGCTAATTTACAGAGAAATGTATCCAGTATAATTGGGAGGAGCTTCATCATGCAGTAAGACATTGATTCAAAACACACTGCTAACTCAACAAAGCACTTCATCAGGGGGGAAGGGGAAGTTTTAGACTGACTTTTAGACTGACCAAGTTAATCACCAGACCTTAACCCGATTGAGCAGCATTCCACCTCCTGAAGAGGAGACTGATAGGAGAAACCCCAAAATAAATGAAAATGTTGTTTTATAAGCCCGGAAAAGCAACACAAATGAAGAATGCATCAATTTGGTTATCTGTCTCCATAATTTTGAGTACAGTAGTCATAAGGTTGGCAGATATTTTAGACATTGCACCAAGGATTAATGTCAATGATGCATGCGGTCAGATTGGAGCTGAATTCGGAGTGTTCATGAGGAAAATTAGAACATAAATAGTTCTTGGATAGTATGAAAGCTCTGAGTGGTTTTAAGATGAGCAAAACCTTCTGATAACATTTAGCTCATTCTATCACAATGAACTCCAATAAATAGCTAAACATAATACTTTGCAACTTAATAAAAAGCTTCTGTGTCATTTCCAGTCTAACAGACACTAGATAATCAGATTTGTAGACCGTCATGGCTTTCAGTGCATCACAAAGTCATACTGAATTCCAACACAAAGGAGCCAAGCTGTGTGCATCAGCATGCATTAACATGCAAACAGCACCATTCGGTGAAATCACAACTAGGTATTTATCCACAGAGCCGTGCAGGATTGAGAGTCTCTGGGAGCAGGCAAGCTGACGCCAGATTCGTATGCCAGGTATCTCTTCTGTTAGACCCCTGTCAGACAGACCGACAGATAGAATCTGTCTCACCTCATTGGCTCGAAGCGGGATTTGGTTTTGTTGTTTACATGCTGTTCTTTTCTCTTTTTTCTGAGATTTATGAGGCACAGTGAAAGATGACCTCTGGAGAATAATCTAAGTGAAGCAGCGGTCACACATTTGTTATGAAGCCTGGATGACATTTCGCATTAAACACTCACACATCTGCCATGTTATATAATAGCAAAACAAGCTCTTGTGACTAGTCACACATGCACAGATATCCACCTCCGCACGTTCACACTCTTTTACACAGACAGTTGTTTCGTTAACCTTCTCAGACCGGGGTGAGAGGAGAGGTCTGTCTGGCCATGGTATTTCAAAAAGAGAGAGAGAGAGAGATATGATAAAGGGGAAGAAAAGGACAAAAGAACCTGGGGGGGTGTGAAGATTGAGGAATGGGATGAAGCGGAAGCAGCAAGGCCATAAAATTAATTAGTGTGTCAGGAATGCCAAGCATCCTAGCCTAGTAGAGCGTCAATCTCAACATAGAGTGAAAGACATATACTTTTACAGTTTATCTTCTCTGTCATGTTTCAGCTATCACATGCTCTTCAGTTGGAAGGCCAACTCAGACACTGGGCCGGAAGTGGCCACTGGGGCGTTTTTTTCTTTAGTGTTAAATAGTTTGACTGACAACATTTTATCCCATTTCCGTCCAGCACTACTGTATGTCCAGCATGCTATTTTGTACAGCATGAATAGTGCAGTGAACAGATCTGAATGTTAAATCCGCTTTTCTGACATAAACAGAAAGGCGTAAGCTTGGTTAAGTTTGGTGGTGAAAAAGAATTGGGTGTAGCTTGAAGTGAAAACCGATGATGCTCTTGGATGACAAATGAAATGACTTCAGGATTATACCACCAAGTTCAAGTGCTTAAAGCAGTCGCTCCAGGATTTCAGATTTTTGTGATTATAGAAATGAAAGTAAAATTAAGTTACAGCAGATTTTTCACAGATTTGGCCAAGACGTGTTGGATGACATCATCACAACACAACACACAAAGCTCTCTTTGATTCATACATCAGTCCAGCTGTCATAGGAAAGTAATCACATATATGTTTTTATTGGGTGGAGTTTAAAAGCTGAATCCTTATCAAGACTCATGCGTTTTTGGCCTCAACAATCACAAAATTGAGTTCATTTTAATTTCATTTCATTTACTTCAAATAGACAACAGAAACATGCATGACTGGAAGCCTGGGTAGGGTTTCACAAATGTATAGAACAACACACAGGTTTGAGAGTAACAGGTCTGAAGTAATAGTTCAATTGTTTCACCAATGTTTACTTTTTCCTGGGATGGTGTAGCAGATGTAACTGCTTCAAATTTGATTCTAAGGTCTTTGCTGAAAGGGTTCATCAGGGTTCCTCATGGTTCTTCTTGCAAAAACATGCCCTAGTTGTGGAGTTCCCCCTGTCCTGCTCATTGTAGTGTTTCCCCTGCTCTAACACACCTATCTCAACTCATTTATAATTAAAGTGGGTGTCTTAGAGCAGGGAAAATACTGAAAATCAAAGAACCCAAGACCAGGGTTAGGAATTGGTGGGCTACTCTAAAATTTGCCCCTGGGTGTGAATGTGTTTGTGAATGCTGCTCTGCAGGGTCTATTTCTCAGCCCAGTGTTCCCGAGATCCACTACCTCCAGATCCTCCACCATTTTCCACAAGAGAAAGCGCTAACTTAAGATTAATTATTGACTGAATAATTTTTTTTTATTCCGTTTTAAAATCCCATGTTTTTGTTGTCACTCTGGTTCATATTATAGATTAGTAAAATTCTCATTAGGCTGTCAGAGCTCAACCGAGATACCAGAATTAATGTTTTCTTTATCGCCTTACTATAATATTCCAATATTTTTTGCTTCAGCACAGAGTTTGTTCAATTATACAAACACACACACACACACACTCAACAAGGCAATAAGTTAGGGCACCCAATTATGCTTTGTTTTGAATTACAAAATATTTTGTAACTTGTATTCGATGCTCAGGTGAATTTTAGAGTTTAGCACTTGACTCAGAACCTCCAGGGTTGAGGTTTTGATTCCTGCCTCCAGGGTTTGGCATCTCTAACTTATCTCTGGTGTGTGCATGATTGTACCCTGTGATGGGTTGATGGCCCCCCAGTGACCATATGTAGGAGAAGCTTTACATAAAATGGATTTGATTTATGTCATTTGGATCAATGTGATTGTGTGTTATATATTTCTGAATTTTATTGTGCATAGTGATGGACTACTGGGCTTTAGAGCAGGTTCTTTATGGCTGGAAATTCTCTGCAAAAAAATATGAAGAGCTGTTTGAGAACAGTTCATGAACAGACATTTACATTTCTGGCATTTAGCAGATGCCCTTATCCAGAGCGACTTACATTTTCATCTCATTTTTATACAACTGAGCATTTTTGGGGTTAAGGGCCTTGCTCAGGGGCCCAGTAGTTGCAGCTTGGTGGACCTGGGATTCGATCACACAACCTTCCGATCAGTAGTCCAATGCCTTAACCACTAAGCTACCACATCCTACAGCACAGTTATAACATGTGTATAGATGAGGTGTGTGGTTTAATCCAACAATCATAGTTAAAGGCGGTGCTGGGGGTCAAAACACAGGCAAATAACATGAAACTGGGATAATTCATCATTGTAAAGAAGAATGCAGACACAGGTCTCAGTGAAGAAGTAAACACAGAAACAGGGAACGTGGGAACTGAAGGAGCCAATGAATTTACCAATGCGTGTTAATCAATGAATGAATGAACATGGGATATATAAGACAAACGATAATTTGGGAAACAATTGATTGACAGGACAGGCAAGACTTAAATCAAATATAAGGGACATAACATTATGAGCAGTGAGAGGTGAAGTGAATAACACTGATTATCTCCTCATCATGGCACCTGTTAGTGGGTGGGATATATTAGGCAGAAAGTGAACATTTTGTCCTCAAAGTTGATGTGTTAGAAGCAGGAAAAATGGGCAAGCGTAAGGATTTGAGCGAGTTTGACAAGGGCCAAATTGTGATGGCTAGACGACTGGATCAGAGCATCTCCAAAACTGCAGCTCTTGTGGGGTGTTCCCAGTCTGCAGTGGTCAGTATCTATCAAAAGTGGTCCAAGGAAGGAACAGTTGTGAACTGGCAACAGGGTCATGGGTGGCCAAGGCTCATTGATGCACGTGGGAAGCGAAGGCTGGCCCGTGTGGTCCGATACAAGAGACAAGCTACTGTTGCTCAAATTGGTGAAGTTAATTCTGGTTCTGATAGAAAGGTGTCAGAATACACAGTGCATGATGGGTCAGGGCTGTTTTGGCATTAAAAGGGGAACCAACACAATATTAGGCAGGTGGTCATAATGTTATGCCTGATCGGTGTACATGTGTAAACAATAAACATTTGGACATGAGCATAAAATAGGAAGACAGAGCATACTGCGCTTTTGAACCAAACTGTAATAATAATAGTAGTAATAATAATAATAATAATCCCCCTGATGTTGGTTCTGATGTAATAGATATGTAAAGTAAACCTTGGTTGTTAACGTGATGTAGTGATGTTAACATTAATGATGTTTGAAATGATGTTTCGTCTCATTTCAGATGCTCTAGTGGTTTTGACCGCCATCGGCAGGACTGGGTTGACAACAGCTGCCCAGATGAGGTGTGTGTGTGTGTGTGTGTGTGTGTGTGTGTGTGTGTGTGGGATGGCATTAGTTGTAGTCTGATAGGAGAAAGAGGAACTTTCTTTCTGTCTGTTAGTCTGATCTCTTTCTTTCTCTCTCTCTCTCTCTCTCTTCCCTCCCTCAATCCCCCCCCTCTCTCAATCTCTCTCTCTCTCTCTCTCTCTCTCTCTCTCTCTCTCTCTCTCTCTCTCTCTCTCTCTCTCTCCCTCTCTCTCTCTCTCTCTTTCTCCCCCCCTCTCTCTCAATCTCTCTCTCTCTCTCTCTCTCTCTCTCTCTCTCTCTCTCTCTCTAGTCATTATCATGACACTGCAAATTTATTTATTTAGCTTAACATTTCTGCATCGCTTTATTCTCCCTGTGTACGCCTATTGGTGAGCATTTGTGTTTAATATTCACTCTTTCAGACAAAGGACAACACATGCGACATCATCAACACCACTCAGTTTGAATCATCTACAACTGCATCAGTGACCAAGACATCCACGAGGAATAGAGCCGTTACAGAGGTTGATTCCACCCAGTCAACATCACATCCACCTACCAGCATGCCTACAGAAGGTTAGAGATACTGGATTTCTTTCCATTTCATACAAATAAACTCAAGAAGAGGTATAAATGCTTTTAACATGCTAACTGGGTTAATTGTTTGCCTCGTAACATTTTCATACAATTTGTGTGCATATGACTGTTCAAATGTCTGAAACCCTGTCAATCTCTCTCACTCTCTCTCTCTCCCTCTCCCTCCCTCTCTCTCTCTCTCTCTCTCCCCCCCCCCTCAATCTCTCTCTCTCTCTCTCTCTCTCTCTCTCTCTCTCTCTCTCTCTCTCTCTCTTTCCCCCCCTCAACCCCCCCCTCTCAATCTCTCTATCTCTCTCTCTCTCTCTCTCTCTCTCTCTCTCTCTCTCAATCTCTCTGTCAATCTCTCTCTCTCTCGCTCTCTTTCTCAATCTCTCTATCTCTCTCTCTCTCCCTCACTCACTCTCTCTCTCTCTCAATCTCTCTGTCAATCTCTCTCTCTCTCTCTCTCTCTCAATCTCTCTTTCTCTTTCTCTCTCTCTCTTTCTGTCTTGCTCAGTAGTGGGCAGAGCTGGCAGTTAGATATGATATTTTACAGGACAAAAAAGTAAAGCCATTTTGAACATTAGAGAGTATGGTGCATTGAGGGTTTCCTCATTCATTCAATCATTCATTCATTCATCGTCATTGACAGCTTTGTCCTAGTCAGGGATGTTTAAATGACTAATGCGTTTATATTTTGGGATCATTTTTCCATTTGAAATTTAGCATAAATTTTTTGACATAATAGACAATTTGCATGTTCATTGAACTATGTCACAATTTATGTTTCCACAAATACAAAACGCAATTGCAAATCTAGTTTGCAATCATTTTAAATAAAAAATAGTTCCATACATTTGGAAAACTTAACTGCTTTAGAAAATCAGAGGCCACGCCTCCTTTACTGTAACTGACAGGAAGAGAGGCCACACCCCTTTCTTTAGGGCTCAGCGAAACACTAGGGAACAAGAGTGAGACAGGAGCACACAGTGCCAATAACAGTACATATAAATAGAAAGAGATGTTAGTCTGGCCATATCGATTTCGTCACTCAATACAGTGTGTGTTGTATCTGAGACCAGCGCCTGGTGAATCTTTCCACCTCTCCTGATGATGAGCTAAACTCACAGTGAAAGCCACTGACATCCTTGTGGAGTTGGATGCAGTCTGACTTTAGATGTAATACTGCCAGTAGTTTGTGTGTTTTCTGCTTTCGTAGTCAGGAAAGGCCATGCAGACTCGTTATTTATACTTAAGCAAAGTCGGGATCGATTTCCTGATCAAAGCAATCACAGTCATTAGGTCAGCGAGACACCAATTGATCATTAACACTTAACAAGCACTCAGTATTGGCAGAGAATCCAAAAAAATCACAAATCTCTCTCTCCCGGTTTTCCATTCTGGTTCTACATTCGTCTGATTCCATCTGAGAAACACAACACTTTAAGCCCTTTAAGCATTACACTGATTACTCGAGTGTGGTCCTGATGTGTGAGGGCGTCCAAGTGACCAGGATCTCACCCTTTTCATGATTCAGACAGATAACTCTGACGAGAATTAATGAGTTCTGATTGCTGTGAGCTGCTTGTCTCGCTCACACACACACACACACACACACACACACACACACACACTTGCTCAGCCACAAATTACTAAAGATCAGAAAGGACAGATCGGAAGAGGTGTTAAGATCTTGTTCAGGTCAGGAGAGCTGTTTAAATGCTAAAAGCTCTCTCTCTTTATTCCTCTCTCTCTCTCTCTTTTCCTCTCTTTCTCTCTTGAGCTTTTTCATCTTCTTATCTCTTTGCAGGTTTTATCCATTGCTCGTTTTTCCTCTTCTCACCAAGGATAAATCATTTTCATCATTTCTATTCAGTTTACAGTTGAAAACTTATTATCTCTCAATTCAGAAATCATACCTACACCAAGCCCATCTGTTCGTGAAACACACACACACACACACACACACACACCAAGGCAATTCTCATCCCATATTATGTAAATAGCTCACACATGTGGAATTGAGAAAGGTTGAAGAATACAGAATGCAGCAAGGAATAAAATTGATTTCAAGCAACAGAACTGATTTCAAATGAGTAAATAGCGCACCGAGGATATTCATTTCAATTTCATGGTTGGTCTGCGCTTTTATTGCTCTATAGGTGGAAAAGTGAACTGAGCACAGAATCTGACCACAATGCCATTATAACATAACCAAATTTTTTGAATTTGTAATTGTAATTTGTCATTTGTATTCAATGTGTGTGTGTGTGTGTGCGTGCATGCATTGATTTTTGACAGGATATAAAGTAAATAAACTGACCCTTCTCATATTGCTCACATTCTATCGCTCTCTCTGTCTCTCTATTTATTTTATTTTTTATTTATTGTTTTATTTTATTTCTTTTTTGTCGTGCACAGATGACACCAAGATTGCCCTTCATCTCAAAGACAATAGAGGTAGGATGTCACCTTGTGTGATATATACAGTGACACGAAACAATATCTTTGACGTTCTAATGCTCAGAAGAGGGACAGAGTGTGTGTGCGCGTGTGTGTGTGTGCGTGTGTGTGTGTGTGTGTGTGCGTGTGTGTGTGTGTGATGAACCCTGAATTTCAGCCTCCATCTCTTTTCCATCTCTCGCCGAGGCATAGCTCCAGCTCATTTCCTGATATTGTGGAATTCAGCATACATTCCTTTTCATAGCGTCATCTCAAGCTCTCACTCCCTCACTGCTTTCTTGCTCGCTCGCTCTCTCATTCTTCTTTCTTCCCTCTCATCTTTTCGTTCTTTGTCTTTTTCTGTCTCTGCACCTCTGTCTCTATTATCCTCAACCTCCTTTCACACTCTTTCTTTTTCCCTGTGTTTTTTTTTCCTGCATAGAAAAGGTTTTGCGAGCCCTCATGTGGTTTTGATTTGGTCTGTCAGTATTTTTCATGACTCAGAAAAAGCAGACTGGAAGACACGAAAATCAGCAGTGCTGCAAAATACGTATTCTGCCAATTTTATTTTCCACAAAGCGAGATAATGCACTGCAAAAACTGTCATATAAGCAAGTGAATATATATTGAATAGTATTTAGTATATTCTATTAACATAGATAGCAACGGGCAGGTTCAAGCACTTTACAAACTTTAAGTGAATGTGTGAAACGATATGATGTATTATTAAGTATAAGCACTTAAAAGACAGAACAAAACAATGACAAAGATGATTTCTAATGATACTCCATTGCTTTGGTAAAACACAGCGTCTTAACACATACATGCGTGTTCAAACACCCAAAATGATTGACTCTGTACGCCTCAGTGAATCTATATTTTAGGACAAATTATACAGAGGTTATAAGCAAAAATATTCGTTTTCATATCTCATGACTAGAATCTGGCACTGTTCTGAAACTTGTCAAGTACACTCAGGTTATGGTTGTTATGTTAAGTTTGGGATCAATATGCCAGAGATAGATCCTGGGATGGATCTTGACTAGCTCAGTGCACTAGCTCAGACGTTGCACTACTGATCAGAAGGTTGAGATGTTATATCCCAGGACCAACAAACTGACACTTCTGGACCCCTGAGCAAGGCCCTTAACCCTCCATTGCTCAGTTGTATAAAATGAGATGATTTTCTGTTCACTGGGGTGTGCTTGCCATCATAGTAATTAACACAAACAGTTTGGTTCATCAAAAATCTTTGAATGTTGGTCTTCTTTTGGTCTTCATTGACTGAAAATGGTCAGTTGAAATATTTGAGAAGTTAAAAAGTTGAAATGTTCTGAGAAACAGTCTGTTTCTGAGTTTGCAAAGGTAGGTTTTTCCAAAAATAAAATAAAATGGCGGAACCGTTTTAGAAAGAAAGAAAGAAAGAAAGAAAGAAAGAAAGAAAGAAAGAAAGAAAGAAAGAAGAGTTGCAGCACTTCACATTTAAACTCCTCATTATTAAAACTTACTTTTAGACATTTGTACTGTTTCCAAGCTTGAATTAGTCTTGTTCTATTGATTAATAATGTAGCTAATGTTAATCATTTTAATTACAATCATTAATTGTAGCTTTTAACAGGAAAATCTGACTGCATTAGAAATCTTTTCAGAAATCTTTTCATGTTTTGCAGTGTGGACAGGAAGTGCTGTTATTCGTCACACACTTGCTCTTAGAGTCAGAGCTGATTATAAAAAGCCACCAATTTAAGTGAATGTTTGAAAGTAGATCATTCTGAAGATACTCCTTCATTCTGAAGATACTCCTACACACCTATCTAGAATAATAAATGGTTAGATTAGTATTGTGGGGTTTGTGAATCCAACATTTTCTGCAAAGCAATAGAGATGTATGTCCTCGCAAATAAAGTAACCGCAAGCTTCAGTTATTGCTTTCGAGCAGTGTGAGGTAGCAAGCACTGAAAGAAACTGCTAACAGTAACATCACTTGTGTTTTGCATTGCATATACTGTAGCAGTGATGTTGCTGAGCTTTTGTCCAATACAAAGTATTTCCAACCTTTTTTTTCCCTCTTTGTCTCTCCATGCTTGTTGTGTGGATCAATTTTTCTTTCAAATTCAAACCGCATGTAGGCAAGCACTGCAAAAATG
This sequence comes from Hemibagrus guttatus, assembly GCA_033459395.1. Lineage (NCBI taxonomy): Eukaryota > Metazoa > Chordata > Actinopteri > Siluriformes > Bagridae > Hemibagrus > Hemibagrus guttatus. The sequence goes on along the minus strand of JAUCMX010000005.1, from coordinate 26,066,099 downwards.
ATAAGCCTAGCAAGTGAAAATATCTTGAATATGGCCAACTCGATCTAATATTTCTTTCTGTTTTTATGGACTTTTGCTCATTTCAATTTGGCTTCCTTCTAGAAAAAAAAAAGCTTAAAATTTGGGGGGACGATTTGCCAATAAAACATTTCAAGCTTTGAAATGATAAAAGAAATGTCAAGAAATAGGGGTAATAATAGGAATTTGACTAAATTCAAGATATTTTGACTTGCTGAGATGTCATTTTTATGCAGTGCAAATTGCAGAACATTGACTTGATTTGATTTTGTCAAGGAGACTACTAAAAGAGAATGTCTCTACCCTTTCTACATATCAGACATCTACAAAACATCTTTTCCTGCCAGAATTGCCTACTTACCTGTTAGCAAAGTTAGCAAGCATATGCTGCTGTCATACAGCTAGCTGACTAGTTACCTGCTGCTAAACTACTACATTTTACATTTTAGTCACACAAAGACACAAGTTCAGGATCAAAATTAAAGTGTATTGTAAATTTCTTAGCAAGTCACAGAATATACTATAGAAGTTGCCAAATCTATCAAACACAGCATAATGAATGAGACTGTTTATCAACTAGCTAGCCTGATCTACACTACTACATTTTTGTCACATAAAGACACAAGTCAGATTTCAGTATCAAAGTTTTGATTTGCATTGTAATTTCTTAGCACTTCACAGATTAATTCTCTAGATGTGTCTGGGAGATAAGATGTGATTAGTCAAAAACTGCTGAGATTGTTTTATGGCATAAATAGATGTAGTGAAACAAAAAGTCTTTTTATTGGAAAAGTTTGACATATTTGACCTAAATATGCCAATCAAGAGGAGTCTAAAAAGGATTAAGTAAGTGGTACTATAATTCGCAAACCTTTTTAGCTTTTCTAAAGTGTACATAAGTTATCATTATCATACATTATCTGATCGTTTTTAATCTTTGGCAGAATTTTCTAGGAATGAATCTAAAATTCCTTTTCGCATTTATTTATGAATATACTAATCAGTTTAAGCTGTACATTCAGGGGAAAAGCCTGATTCATTGTTAAATCACTTAATCAGAATTAACTTGTCGCTAATTAACTTTTTCCTATATGGCAAGTCATATGCCTCCTCAGTAATTGAATTGGTGTATAAAACCCAGTTAGTACATCAGTGTTTCATGGTGTGATTCTGTCTGCTTCTTGCTCAGTGTATGTATTTAGCAGATGTTTATTGCTTTGTGGCTTATGGTGTCTTCATCTGACAATCGCTGACTACAAACTACACAAGGGCATGAGGGTGAATCTGAAAGGGGTCCAGTCACACCATTATTGATGTTGACATCTAAACAGGACATTGTCTTGATTAATTAGGTTCATCTAGGACAATCACTTCATTCATCTTCGTTCATTACTCATCCCATTGCTTTTAGCCAGCTACACTAAACACCATACGTCACTGCGAGAATGACTCTTAGAGGAGACGTCTTCGGGACCTCAGACTGACACTACCAAATGTTTGCAAAGATACTTAACTGGGAATTAGCAAAACATGATGGTATTGTATGATATTCCGAGAAATACCAGAAATGTCCATGCATCCATGTTCTGAACTGCTTATCCTACAAAAGGTCACTGAGAACCTGAAGTCTCTCCCAGGGCAGTCTCAAGGCAAAAGGTAGGGGACACCCTGGATGGGGTGCCAACACTTTGCAGGGCACACTCAATAACATACTCACTCACACATCCATTCACACTATCAATTTAGAGATGCCAATCAGCCTACAGCACATATCTTTGAACTGGAGGAGGAAACTGATGTACCTGGGAGGAAACCCATGAAGCACAGGGATAAAGTGTTAAACGTTTCCCCAAAATACTAATATTATATTATGTAAGAGATTTTAAATATTTAATATTAAGTGTTTTACCTGTTCTTTATACACAACACGTTATGATATAGATATTAGGCTCTTTTTTTACCACAGCACAGTTGAATTCTCAGATCAGAAGTAGTGAAATTATTTTCTTTGACAGTATTTCTAACATAACATAACAGAAATGACAGGTTTATATTAATGCTCATGTTCTAACACTTATTGTTTCTATAATAACAGCCTGTACATAAGGACATGTATGGCAGATGTGATGCACAACATAAAACTGAGCAGTAATTATGGAGGTTTAGCAAGCATGGAAGCACTTGAATCGGAGATGGAACAAGACAACGACACTTATTAACAAGTTTAATAATGATAGTCCAATGCGTCTGTAATATACAGCATCTTAACACACAGTTCAAAATAGCTGATGTAGTGAAGAAGTTGCTTTTGGCTGCTCCCTGTTCAGGGTCGCCACAGCGGACCAACTGGTCCGCACAACAACTTGGCAAATGTTTTACGCCGGATGCCCTTCCTGCCGCAACCCGCCCATTTCTTCCGGGCTTGGGACTAGTACTGCATCCAGTGGCTGGGAATCGAACCCGGGCCTTCCGCATGATGGGCGAGAAACCTACCACTGAGCCACCAATGCCCCTAAAATAGCTGATGTAGTAAAACTGGGTATAATTCGACTCTATGCCTCCAGATCTACAGATCACTGCCATGATTTTAAGACAAATTATACAGAAGTTATGATCAAAATGAACACATCTTGTGACCAGTAGGTGGCTCTATTCTGAAGCAGAAAGCCACAATAGGCGATCAATCCTGGGAGTTTCTGAAAAACTCAAACCAGCCATTCTTGCACCAACATCCACTCCACAGTTACAGTCAAAGACCTAACACTTTTTCCCGCATTCTGATGTTTGTTATTAATATTAACTGAAGCTCTTGACCTGTATCTGCATGATATTATACACTGCTTTGCTGCCACATGATTGGCTGCACAAATGTGCAGATGTACAGGTGTTCCTATTAAACTGGACAATGAATGTATTACAGCTGTAAGAAATGTGGGAAAAGGGAAGGAACAAGTAAGGTTTTTTATCTAAAATAGGACAGAGCCCTGTGGCAAAGAAACCAATCAGGAGAAAATGCAATGTAGCTATGTGTTGCATCACGGAGGATGGATATATCTGTGCACTTGATGCATAGCCCTGTCCTGTCCCGCGCTTCACGGTTAACTCAGCTATGCTTTTCCTATTGTGGACTTCATATTGGGGATTTATTAGAGGGAGGTGCATGTTGCCATGTTCTAACAGAGATATATTAGTGATGTCCATGGTTGTGTGCACAAGAGAAGCTGGCTGGTGATAAATAAATCTGTCTATTAGGGATGTTTCCAAACTGATAGAAATACAGATACGAATCATTTTTTAGAAAGGTTTCCAGAGTGGCTGGAGGTATGTATCAGGATCATGTGGGACACGGCAAAATGTTTGTGAGTGAGAGGTTTTTATTTCCATGCGAGAGCAAGCAAGTGATCTGATGAAGCTTGTTGTACAAACAAAGATCATGTTCATGTTATGATGATCCTTGGTCAGGGTTGCAGTGGTTTCATTTGTTTGTATTTTGGAAAATAGAATAATATCACAGGCGGCACGGTGGCTTGGTGGCTTAGTGGTTAGCACGTTCACCTCACACGTCCTGGGTTCGAGTCTCCCTCTCCCACTCACTGTGTGTGTGGAGTTTGCATGTTCTCCCCGTGCTTGGTGGGTTTTCTCCGGGTGCTCCAGTTTCCTCCCACAGTCCAAAGACATGCTTCTAGGCTGATTGGAGTCTCTAAATTGTCCGTAGTGTGTGATTGCATGAGTGAATGAGAGAAGTTGAGGGTTGGGGGTTTGATTTCTGCCTCTGCCATGTGTGTGTGGAGTTTGCATGTTCTCTCTGTGCCTCTGGGGTTTTCTCCGGGTACTCCAGTTTCCTCCCCTGGTCCAAAAACATGCATTGTTGGTTGATTGGCATCTCTAAATTGTCCGTAGTGTGTGTGTGTGCCCTGCGATGGGTTGGCACGCCATCCAGGGTGTATCCTGCCTTGATTCCCGATGATGCCTGGGGTAGGCACAGGCTCCCTGTGACCCGAGGATAGATCGGATAAGCGGTACAGACAATGGAAAAATATATATGTCACAGGCAAAGGAATAACTTCCATTATTAAAATCTCAAGACCGATTATAAACTTGAATGATGTATTTGTGGTTGAGGAACTGTCAGAATTCACAGACTAATTTGTAGGGTTCATACTTAATTTTTTATAATTAAATTCCTTCTGGTTTAGCCTGCACTCAGTTTGGGTTTAAATTTAGAATACAGATATTTATACACCCCTATGGTGACTTACATTTATCTTATTTACACTTCAGCAGTTGAGGGTTAAAGGGCATGGGTCCAATAGCAGCAGCTTAACAGTGCTGGGATTTGCACTCACAACCTTCTAATCAGTAATCAAACATCTTAACCACCAAGCGACTACTTCCCTGATGTAGATGCAGATATGTGGAGTACTAAACAGATACAGATGTTGTTGTCACCTGTTTTCTACACTATACAGCTAAATGTTTGTGGTCACCCGACCATTACACCCCAAATGTCCTTGTTGAGCATGCCATTCCAAATGTATTCCCTCTTTGCTATTCTAATAAGCTCCACTCCTATGGGAAGGTTTTTCATTGGATTTTGGAGCATGTGTTCATTCAGTCATAAGAGCATTAGTGAGATCAGAGACTGATGTCATGTGAGGAAGTCTGGGGTGCAGTCACTGTTCCAGTTCATTCCAGAGGTGTTCGGTGGGGTCTGTGCAGGACACTCCAATTCTTCAAAATCAACCTTCACAAATCCATGTCTTCATGGTTTTAGTAGCAGTGAAGGAAAATTGTGCAAAGACAATTGTGTGCTTCCAGTTTTGTGACAACAGTTTGGGGAAGAAGCACATATAAATGTGATGTTCAGATGTGGATAAACCTTTGGGCATATCATTTGTGGGTCTGTCTATCTAGTAAGCTGTCTGTCTGTCTGTCTTTCCATATCACAATTTCTCCATCAGAACCATTTAAAAAATTGACCACACTTTTTTTTTTTTCTTTTTGTGAGCAGACAGTTGGAAACAATCGTTTCCAAGGAACAGGCTCTTCTAGAATGAGCTGTGTCCCAGTTCCACTTTCCGGCCTGTTTTTGTTTAAGTTCTCGTGAGAAATGTGTTGGCGAAATGAATCTGGCACAGACGCATGCCTGGAAACGCATTGCAGTGACCAGAGTTGAAAAAGCCATGTAAACTCATTCACTTCAATTTAGGCACTTGGGCTAGAGACTCAGCAGCTAAATCATAACTGTTCGGATGTGTTGGGATGTTTATCGTGATACATTAGAGTGTGTATTTGGTAGATGTATTGTGTATGTAGTATATATTGTTGGTTATGTGTTTCAAAAGAGCTAATAGGTCAGATGGCCTTGATTGTGTGTGTGTGTGTTTGTGTGTGTTTGATTAGGGCTGGAGAAAAATAAGCTTTAAGAGGTGTTCAACAGGCACGACAAAACCACTAGACAGGGGAGGGAAATTTAATCCAGCCAGCTTTCGTATTAGTGCCTAAAATCATGCACACAAATACATACATGCACGCATACACACATGAACTACCCCAGGTTATGTATGTAACCCGGGTTCCCTGAGAAGGGAACTCAACGCTGCGTCATGACTGATGCTATAGGAACGCTAGCGTCAATCATGACACACCATTGCGTTCGCTCGAAAGGGAACTACACCGGGTTACACAGGGAAGTGTTTACGTATGTAACCCGGTTCCCCGAGAAGGGAATGAGGCGATGCGCCGCATGCCACACCCTGGGCGTCTACTCGAGCTTCCTTCAGACAAGTAGAAGCTGGAGTAATGTGACATAGATGCCCTTATATGGACTTACTGGCGTGTATTCCCTTCGTCACGTGTCCTGTCCAAGCGTTTAAATTAGCGTGTATGTACACAGAGCTACAGACACAACTCCCTCAATGAAGAGTTCCCATAGCATCAGTCAGCGTTGAGTTCCCTCAAAAGGAAACTACACATAAACACAGACTCCTTTTTTCGAACAAATCAAACATAAATCTTGCTGTGTGAGGTTTTCTCCTAAATGTTTCATATCAACCATCTTTCTCTCTCCATTCTCCATGTTTCTCTCTGCCCCCCAAAGCCTTAATAAAAGCCTGTCCAGTTCTGTTAGCTCTATTTAAAGGTCAGTTAGCTTCACTGTGGCCGGTAGGCTTTTGTGAGGCAGGTTAACAGCTCCTGCTAATTACACCTGCATACTACATGCTGTCTGGTGTGTGTGTGTGTGTGTGTGTGTGTGTGTGTGTGTGTGTGTGTGTGTGTGTGTGTGTGTGTGTGTGTGTGTGTGTAAAGATGTTGATCTGTAGCAGCATGATTTTATGTCTCCTGATTGGCTGATTGGATAACTGCATGACAGGGCATGGGTGTGGGTGTTCCTAATAAATTGGCCCGTGAGTATATGTGCCTTAAAGATACTAACACTGTCTAGTATCATAAGACAAATATCTATAAGACAAATATACACCTTTTGACTGCCAATTTACTGCATGAACAGTAAATACATACTCACAAATATATACTCATGATTACCTCACTTTTCTTCTGCTCTCATCCTCTTTGATCAGCATGCTTATTTGCCTCGCTTTCCTCCCATGAGGTTCACGACCGAGATAAGATACATTCACACTTGGGGAAGCATCACACTCCATGCTCATCACTTATTTATTCACGGAAATTATACAGCACTCACTTATTAATGATCCTGATTATTCCTTCTGCCATTAAGCTGCCTGCTTTTCAGCTCTATTCATTCTTAATTTATTCTGTTTGCTTTTGAGTTTTCCAAAACAGAAACATGCTAAAAAGTATTTCAGCAAGTGGCCCTGATATCTGTATGAGTGACAGATGAAACGTAAATCTGTGCAGCCAGTGTTTTATTTGGAGAAGGAGTTTGGCATCACTTGAGACTGTATTAAAATGCACACTCACATGTACGCACTCGTATGTTGTTTTTCAATTCTCTTGAATTTATGATAACACTTTTATCTTTTTGAGGTGTGTGTGTGTGTGTATGTGTGTGAGTGTGTGTGTGTGTGTGTGTGTGTGTGTGTGTAATTTTGAACAGTTTGTTAGCCTCAGGTTTGGCTTGTCACTAAAGGTCAAAGCCATCTCTTTTTAAATGCTTAAACAGGAACGCAGCGTGTGTGTGTGTGTGTGTGTGTGCGTGGTTGGTGGGGGCTCATTGAGAGGCGTTATGAGTTATAAGATCCTAATCTCGGCTTCTCCACTGTTCAGACGGGTGAAACACAGAATGAATAGGGAATAATTCCTCAGGATAAAGGCAGTGTTCTTGAACTAGCTGTAAAGTCAGTGTGTGTGTGTGTGTGTTTATCGACACAATAAACCCTCTCCTCATTTGACACCTTGAGTCCAGATGCTAAGTGGAAACGAAACAGCCTTTATACAGTCGAATAAAAAAGAAAAACACCATTATAGAGCATAATGTTATACTGAAACGTATTTCTTATACTTCCATATTAACCAGTCAGATCAATTTTTTACGCTTTTTATTTTCTCACTGATTCGGTCTTGACCAGACAGCTCTTCTATCATATGATGGCTACCGACAGGGTTACAAGAAAACATGATCTTTTCAAGAGCAGCACAACACACTCAGAGAAAAGTGCTATCCGCTGTCTTCCACATACACGATCTCACAGAGGCTTGTGATTGGTTTGCGTTGCTGTGATTGACAGGGGAGAGGGAATATATCCCTCCCACTCAGAGGTTATGATCAATAACTGATGACCTCCAGATGAGAGGATGAGCAATATTCTGTTGTATTTCATCTGGAGGTTAGTGGCTAGTGGGGTTAGGGATATGACTTCTGCCCTGTGTGCAGAGGTTTCCTCTCCCAATCCAAAGACATGCGTTTTAGGCTGATAAGCATTTCTCATTTGTCCATATTGTGTGACTGAATATGTGTGCGATTATTCATGTCCCCCAAGTTCCTGGGGATAGACTCCAGTTTCCCTGCAACCCTGTATCGGATAAGCAGTACAAACAATTGATGGATGGAAAATCTTTTAACTAGAAATAAAAAGACCCTGATTTCCCTCTGTCAGGTTACGTCATGTGACCTGTCCTGCCACCATAGCCGAATGCCGTGACCCTACAGATGCACTAAACTCACACTTTGAGTTTTGTTGTTGTTGATCCTCTGTGACACTGAACAGGGTAAAGCTGTTACAGAAGAGTATCAAGATCATAAGATACACAATAATATGGTTACTGCCAGTTTTCAGTTTCAGAAGGATACATATTGTTAGCATTAGCTGTATGTCAGAACGATAACCGTACCCATAGCAACCGAAGTTTGAGCTTTTCTGAGCTCAGTTTTTGTAGTGATTTTAAGATGATTATTTTGATAGTTACTTTTGTGGTATACTGTTTATAAAGATATTTTTAAAAATACAAGTTTGTGCCTATCGCTGGCTATAGAGCTTGTGGAAAATCAGCCTAGTTCTCTTTAGCTTGTGGCTTTTTTTATTAACATCTGTCATATATATTAGTGCTGATAAAAAGCAGATGTTCAGCACTCAAAAGTTCCTGCTTTCCTGTGACTAACCGCTTTAGTATTTTGTATTTATCATCATCTTGGGTATGGACTCAGCTGATACAAAGCATTAGACATTGATACAGTATGATGTGTTTGATTTTATATGATTAAAATTTCAGGCAACATGCTGAGGATGAGGCCTAATAAACAAAATGAAAATTGGACCGTTTCATTAGTAGAGATTCGAAAATGGAGTGTACTAAAACCATATCAGTGCCAGTGAAGCCTGCCAGCAATGTCCTGAAAGATGCAACAGAGGAATTTATTTATATCTGTTCTAATAATTTGGGGTTTGTGAAAGACACACAGTCTCTGCTGGTTGTGTTGACAGAAATGGAGAGAACGTAGTTAGAGGGACACTGCTCTCTTCTGTCAGAGAGGGGAAGTGCACAGTTCATACAGCAGCTTGAGTAGTTAGGAGTAGGAAGTGTGTGTATGTATAATACTAATAATAGTCAACAGTTCATACACCGTATTAGTGTTTTATGAGGTTGTATGCAGACATGTTTACCGTGTAGTAGCCTAGCACAGGAGTGTCCAGTCTCATCCGCAAAGGTCCGGTTTGGTTGCAGGTTTTCATTCCCACTGAGCAGAACCCACACCCATGTGTATTAAAAGATAAAACTGATTAAACAGGGGGAATCATTGCTATCAAGCTCCTGCTTGATAGCAATGAAAACCTGCACCGACATTTGCACAACTTTGCGGATAAGATTATACACCCCTGATGTACACCCTGATCTCAGCTACCTGATCCATCCTGATTCTCATCAATCCGAGGCCACTCTCTGCTCCTGAGGATGACCCAGTGAATAATATCACTTAGAAACCATGAAGATGGCGTTGGACTGTAGTTGATATGAACAGTTGTGCCATGACAGATTTAGGACTGTAATTACCATGAACAGTTTTGCACTTTAACAAAACAGAATGTATTTCCTGGTTATACAATTGCACTCTTTGACCATATAGTACACGGTTAGAGAAGGGAAATTATTTCTAATCATACTATCCAATGTCTCTCAGATGAGGATGGCTTCCCTTTTGAGTCTTCTTCCTCTCAAGGTTTCTTCCTCATATCATCTCAGGAAGTCTTTCCTCACCACCATCACCTCTGTCTTGCTTATTAGAGAATTTATACATTTAAAATGAATATTCCGAATTCATGTATTTCTGTAAAGCTAATGATGACACAAATTTAAAAAGCATTAGTGTATTTTTGGAGCAGTGGAGACTCAGACTTTAAGACTCTATGGTACTGATCAGAAAGTCCAGGGTTTATGCCTCAGTATCCCCAAGCTGCCACGGTAGGACCTTGAGCAAGGCTCTTAACCCTCTCTGCTCCTGCGGCGCTGTATCATGGCTGACCCTTTGCTCTGACCCCAACTTCCTAACAAGCAGGGATATGCAAAGGAAAAGAGTTTCTCTGTGCTCTAACTTACATGTGACAAATAAAGCTTTCTGCTTCTTCCCCTAAAGCTGCTTTGTGACATTGTTAAAAGCACTAAACATTTGATACTAAATTAAATTGATTTGCATTGCTTCTGCGTCTCATATGTGTATGTTTGTTTTCAGCGGCAGCAGCACACAGCATGGCAGAGCGCGAATCAACCAACAACAAACAAAACCTTCACACGGGTCTGATCCTGGCCATGCTCATGCTTATGCTGGTCATAGTGGCTGTGGTGCTGGTGACCGTTTACATCTACCACCACCCCAGCTCCGCCGCCAGCCTCTTCTTCATTGAGGTATGTCAGTGTGTGTGTGTGTGTGTGTCTGTGTGTGTGTGTGTTTAATATGGTAGAGTTTTGATTTTTTCATTATCAAATCACATACACTGAGTGAAATGATTCAGAGGTAGACTAGACTGCATACAAAAATAGAGATTTATTATTTAGTGGCAGTGGATGGTCAAGTGGTTAAGGCTCTGGGTTGTTGATCAGAGGATCAGGTTTCAAGCCCCAGCACCACCAAGCTCCGCTGTTGGGGCAATTGAGCAAGGTCGTTAACCCTCCCTGCTCCAGGGGCACTGCAGCATAGCTGCCCCTGCACACTGACCCCAACTTCTTCAGCTGGGATATGCTAAGAAAAGAGTTCCACTGTTCTGTAATGTATGTGTGGTGAAAATAAAGGCTTCATTGTGCGTTTGTTTCTTAATTTAAAAAATCTTAACTTATAATAATCTAAGTTATATGTTATAAAATATACAGTGTAGAGTAGGTCCAGTTTTCTAATTGTATTGTCATGGAGTGGGAAGAAACACTTCTCCTTGAAGGCCAACACTGAGAGAATAAGGTGTAGCGTCATCCCGCAGGCCATTCAGGCACTCAACCATGGTAACACTTCAATTTTAGACTTTTCTGGTCAACCCACGCTACCTCAGACAGATTTTATTGCACTAAAATTGCACACATTTGCACATCATTTATAATAGTCGTACTGTTACTACGAATGATACAGTGAGGCAAAAAAGTATTTAGTCAGCCACCAATTGTTCTCCCACTTAAAAAGATGAGAGAGGCCTGTAATTTTCATCATAGGTACACTTCAACTATGAGAGACAGAATGAGAAAAAAAAAAATCCAGAAAATCACATTGTCTGATTTTTAAAGAATTTATTTGCAAGTTATGGTGGAAAATAAGTATTTGGTCAATAACAAAAGTTCATCTCAATACTTTGTTATATACCCTTTGTTGGCAATGACAGAGGTCAAACGTTTTCTGTAAGTCACCACAAGGTTTTTACACACTGTTGCTGGTAGTTTGGCCCATTCCTCCATGCAGATCTCCTCTAGAGCAGTGATGTTTTGGGGCTGTTGCTGGGCAACACGGATTTTCAACTTCCTCCAAAGATTTTCTATGGGGTTGAGATCTGGAGACTGGCTAGGCCACTCCAGGACCTTGAAATGCTTCTTACGAAGCCACTCCTTTGTTGCCCGGGCGGTGTGTTTGGATCATTGTCATGCTGAAAGACCCAGCCACGTATCATCTTCAATGCCCTTGCTGATGGAAGGAGGTTTTTACTCAAAATCTCACGATACACAGCCCCATTCATTCTTTCCTTTACACGAATCAGTCGTCCTGGTCCCTTTGCAGAAAAACAGCCCCAAAGCATGATGTTTCCACCCCCATGTTTCACAGTAGGTATGGTGTTCTTTGGATGCAACTCAGCATTCTTTCTCCTCCAAACACGACAAGTTGAGTTTTTACCAAAAAGTTCTATTTTGGTTTCATCTGACCATATGACATTCTCCCAATCCTCTTCTGGATCATCCAAATGCTCTCTAGCAAACTTCAGACAGGCCCGGACATGTACTGGCTTAAGCAGGGGGACACGTCTGGCACTGCAGGATTCGAGTCCCTGGCGGCGTAGTGTGTTACTGATGGCAGCCTTTGTTACTTTGGTCCCAGCTCTCTGCAGGTCATTCACTAGGTCCCCCCGTGTGGTTCTGGGATTTTTGCTCACCGTTCTTGTGATCATTTTGACCCCACGGGGTGAGATCTTGCGTGGAGCCCCAGATCGAGGGAGATTATCAGTGGTCTTGTATGTCTTCCATTTTCTAATAATTGCTCCCACAGTTGATTTCTTCACACCAAGCTGCTTACCTATTGCAGATTCAGTCTTCCCAGCCTGGTGCAGGTCTACAATTTTGTTTCTGGTGTCCTTTGACAGCTCTTTGGTCCTGGCCATAGTGGAGTTTGGAGTCTGACTGTTTGAGGTTGTGGACAGGTGTATTTTATACTGATAACGAGTTCAAACATGTGCCATTAATACAGGTAACGAGTGGAGGACAGAGGAGCCTCTTAAAGAAGAAGTTACAGGTCTGTGAGAGCCAGAAATCTTGCTTTTTTGTAGGTGACCAAATACTATTTTCCACCATAATTTGCAAATAAATTCTTTAAAAATCAGACAATGTGATTTTCTGATTTTTTTTTTCTCATTCTGTCTCTCATAGTTGAAGTGTACCTATGATGAAAATTACAGGCCTCTCTCATCTTTTTAAGTGGGAGAACTTGCACAATTGGTGGCTGACTAAATACTTTTTTGCCCCACTGTATGTATTTACAAAAGTATTTTTATATTTTTCTATATTTTTCCCCTTTACTGCCTGTATTGTTAAATTCTATTTTTATTTCATTTTGATTCTATTTTTATTACTCAAACAGTCAAAAAAACATTTCACATCAAGCTCATATGCTTGTATATCATGTATGGCTGTTTAAGTGACCAATAAAATCTGAACATGTGTTTGTAGAGACGACCGAGCCGGTGGCCTGCCATGAAGTTCCGCCGTGGTTCAGGGTATCCTGCGTACGCAGAGGTCGAGCCCGTGGGCCAGGAGAAAGAGGGATTCATCGAGGCTGAACAGTGCTGAGGTCCTGACCTTCGACTTTGTTGCCCCCCTCATACACTGCCCTGCTCCCTGTTCATACACACTCATCCGTGTGAGAACCAAAATGCCCCGCTTTCATAGACCGTCCAAAAACAGGAAATAACAGTGTGGATATAAAATCAGTCCTGCAAGTAAGATAAGTACCTGGTGGCTGATGATTAGTAGCACAGAATCAGATTCCTACAGCAATGGGCCGTGAGAAAACTGACCACGGTCTGATTCTGAATCATCTCTAAACTGCACGCTGAGCTCTGGATCTGATCTAGAAACAGCACCACGAAGCCACGATCCCACTGGAACAGATCTGGATTTCAAATTAGATGCTTTTTTTTTTCTTTTCAGCACAAACTCTTTCCGAAAACTGTTTAAAAATCAGAGGTGTGCATCTCCAGTTTATGGTTTAGGAGAATTTATTTAGGTCTTTATATATCCTTGCAATGGGATTTAGAGGGTTTGTTTTTCTCATGTTGCTTTTTTCAGTTTTTACTTGATGTTTTGCGGGAATTTTGTGCTGTTGCTCGAAATACAGTTATATTCACACCATAAAAATCTTTTTCTTCTTTGATTTTCTGATACAATTGGGAAACATTTGCTCACTGGATCCACCAGTGTTGCTCAATTTTTCCATGCCTATGACGCATTTACATTTTTTGCACATATGGGTTTTTTTTATTTGTTTTGATTTTGTGCTTGGGTTACTAATGCAAAGTTACAAGACAGGCGCTTGTGGATCTTTGTCTCTTTGTCAAAATGGGCGTGGGTGAGTGTTTGGATGAATTTTCTGATATTTTTTTGATTGTTTTTTGTTTTGTTTTTTTTACATGGTTTCGTCTCTGTTTCTGTGCCAAACTGATTGGACACTCCTTCTCCTTCCATCCTACTGCATATGTTTATTTTGCTTGTTGGAAATTGATTCCTAATCAGTTGCTTACACACGGTCCATGCAGTAGACATGCCGGTGGACGTGATCACATAAATGAGAATATATATTTGATATCTGTCCATATGTAATGACTTATATAAATCTAGAAGTATAACAAGGTTTAAATGTTATGATGTGATATGAATGGAGCGGGTTGCTTTTTGTTTGTTTCTTTTTTAACAGAATGAATAGATTCGGGTTCATCCTGCAATTCTCCATAATGAATCAGAGAAATAGATTTCTATTAATGTAGCATAGACACAAATAAATAATAAACTCCAGTCATTTTTGAAATCATTTCAATACCAATAATTACACTTTGAAGACATGGTTGTTACTCTACAGTCATATCAGTGGCTATAATCACAGCACTTCTTAATTGTTCTTGTTGAAAATGTTTCACTGTTTTCAAGACCAAAGACCCATCTCACTGCATCACAACTACTGTTTCTTATCTTTTTCTCAATCACACACACCTACCCACACATACACACACACACATACAGAGAGGGATTAAGACAAAAGGCTTCTGAAACTAGAAAACAGACTCGGGTCCAGTTAGAAACATGATAAATTACAGAGAAAAGCTGAAGAATAAATCATACAGAGAACAATACGTCGCAGATGCAAAAATCCTCATGATTGCATGTTTTACACAACCAATGCAGATGAACCATAATATTCAAATAAAAATTAAATGAATGCAGGAAAGACAACTAGGCCCTCTTTTAGTTTGTGGTTTTTTTTTTCTTTTGCATTATTTCTTTCTGTATCACTGGACTAATTTGATGAATTTCATCCAGCCTGAGAGTGAGTGTGTGTGTGTGTGTGTGTGATTCTTAAGTGGATGAATGTTTGACAGATGAGGAGAAAGTTGCAGTGAACAGCAGGCCGTGTGCTCTCAAAGTCAGGATTTTTCATGATAACAGTGCTCGGAGAGCTGCTGGACTAGTTGATGCTGTAACTCTGTGTGCTCTTCTATAACTACTGTCATTTTGATTGCATTTTAAATCAATAAAGTTGTTTAAACAAGGCTTGATTTTACTGTTTTGAAACTCCAGTTGAGTGCAAATGTTTGTACTTCCCATGGTATCTGAATGTTATAAAAATTAATATTAATTTCATATTAAACAATTAATTTGTTTGCTTTATTGTAGCTTGAGTGAGTTGAGACATTACGTAAAACGGCGTTGGCCGAGATCAGTTTTATTGTTCCACTGGGGGAATTTTTTCTTGGATTTCCAAACATCTGCTTCTCATATTTACAATCAGAACATTTCACTCTTCTTCTATCACTCTTTGGCAATACAATGTTTGACAAATACAAAAGGATTTTTGAATCTTCACATGGCTGTTATAAATCTCCTGCCCCAGAGGAAGAACCTGGTACTACAGAACGAGAAATAAAGAAAAATATAAAAAAAACAAAAAAATTGTTTCTGCTTATCTTATTGCTGAAGAGTGTTACTTAACTCCTGTGAGCCTCCAAGCATGATCTGCCAAGGCTAGCATTTCTTCCCTCAAAATGCTTGATTGCTTCTAAATTGTCCGTTGTGTGTGTGTGCGCCCTGCAAAGGGTTGGCACGCTGTCCAGGGTGTATCCTGTCGTGATGCCTGCAATGACACCTGAGATAGGCACCCCGTGACCCGAGAATAGATCAGATAAGCGGTAGACAATGAATGAATAAAATCTTTATTCTTTGCAGAAAGTAAAATATTTGCTGCACCAATTCTCTGAATGCATCTTCCAGTAAAGTGTGCCGTCAGTAGAAACACCTAGATATGGTTTCATTATAATTAATTTCAGGCCTGTGATCAGCAATTCCTTCAGAAGCCAAAGTCTTCTGTCTTATTGACATTCAAAATGAGATTTTGTCATGTCGTTCTACAAATCTATGTATCTTAGATTAGCAGTAGGATAGATTACTGTTCTGTGAACTAAACCTAATATCATCATGAGAAGAATTATCAGAGTAATTAGTCTCTAATCATTGGAACTAATGTACAAAATCTTACAAACCCGATTCCAAAAAAGTTGGGACACTGTACACATTGTGAATAAAAACAGAATGCAATGATGTGGAAGTTTCAAATTTCAATATTTTATTCAGAATACAACATAGATGACATATCAAATGTTTAAAGTGAGAAAATGGATCATTTTAAGGGAAAAATAAGTTGATTTTAAATTTCATGGCATCAACACATCTCAAAAAAGTTGGGACAAGGCCATGTTTACCACTGTGTGGCATCCCCTCTCCTTTTTATAACAGTCTGCAAACGAGACAAGTTGCTCAAGTTTAGGAATAGGAATGTTGTCCCATTCTTGTCTAATACAGGCTTCTAGTTGCTCAACTGTCTTAGGTCTTCTTTGTCGCATCTTGCTCTTTATGATGCGCCAAATGTTTTCTATGGGTGAAAGATCTGGACTGCAGGCTGGCCATTTCAGTACCCGGATCCTTCTTCTACGCAGCCATGATGTTGTAATTGATGCAGTATGTGGTCTGGCATTGTCATGTTGGAAAATGCAAGGTCTTCCCTGAAAGAGACGACGTCTGGATGGGAGCATATGTTGTTCTAGAACTTGGATATACCTTTCAGCATTGATGGTGCCTTTCCAGATGTGTAAGCTGCCCATGCCACACGCACTCATGCAACCCCATACCATCAGAGATGCAGGCTTCTGAACTGAGCGCTGATAACAACTTGGATTGTCCTTGTCCTCTTTAGTCCGGATGACATGGCGTCCCAGTTTTCCAAAAAGAACTTCAGATTTTGATTCGTCTGACCACAGAACAGTTTTCCACTTTGCCACAGTCCATTTTAAATGAGCCTTGGCCCAGAGAAAACGCCTGCGCTTCTGGATCATGTTTAGATATGGCTTCTTTTTTGACCTATAGAGTTTTAGCCGGCAACGGCGAATGGCACGGTGGATTGTGTTCACCGACAATGTTTTCTGGAAGTATTCCTGAGTCCATGTTGTGATTTCCATTACAGTAGCATTCCTGTATGTGATGCAGTGCCGTCTAAGGGCCCGAAGATCACGGGCATCCAGTATGGTTTTCCGGCCTTGACCCTTACGCACAGAGATTGTTCCAGATTCTCTGAATCTTTGGATGATATTATGCACTGTAGATGAGGATAACTTCAAACTCTTTGCAATTTTTCTCTGAGAAACTCCTTTCTGATATTGCTCCACTATTTTTCGCCGCAGCATTGGGGGAATTGGTGATCCTCTGCCCATCTTGACTTCTGAGAGACACTGCCACTCTGAGAGGCTCTTTTTATACCCAGTCATGTTGCCAATTGACCTAATAAGTTGCAAATTGGTCCTCCAGCTGTTCCTTATATGTACATTTAACTTTTCCGGCCTCTTATTGCTACCTGTCCCAACTTTTTTGGAATGTGTAGCTCTCATGAAATCCAAAATGAGCCAATATTTGGCATGACATTTCAAAATGTCTCACTTTCAACATTTGATATGTTATCTATATTCTATTGTGAATAAAATATAAGTTTATGAGATTTGTAAATGATTGCATTCCTTTTTTATTCACAATTTGTACAGTGTCCCAACTTTTTTGGAATCGGGTTTGTAGTATACGAACAAAGGTTAGTGTTTATTTCTATCAGGTTTTAGACAAATGGGGTTGTACTGAATTAAAAGCATGTATGCAAAGTTGGAAAGGCGCTAACAGACTGGTGATTTTTTTTTCCTTCAGTACAGAGAAAATATACCCCTCAAAGCACTTCACCAAAGCTAGGGTCAAACCAACAGGTCGGTATCCTTTATTTTGAATTTTTAGCCTTCACAACATTATGAAATGTTAAAACAGTATTATTTTACTAGATTTTTTGAAGGAATTGGTACAGATTTTCCCCCAAATGAGACAGTTTCAGAAGTGGCCTCACCACAGATAAACCATCAGATACCAGAAAGTCTGTACTTTGCACAGGTCAATCACTTATAGTGGACAATTTGTGTCATAAACGAGTTTTTCCACGGGAAGCCATTTGCTGTTTACAAAAAGGATAAATGTTTCAAATCTACCTTCCTGACCTCATTTACTGAAATCATGCACTTATTGCTATGATTTTAGTCATGAATTTGCGAACCTTTGTAAAAAAAAAATTCTAAATTGTTGTTTCTACTCATTAATTTTTGAGTGAGCAAAAATATTGAAATATGTGATGGACCGATGTTTCTTGTTACCCAAGTGTATCTTGATTGATTGTTTAAATAATAAATAGCTCTGGACATCTAATGGTTGTTAAAAAGGATAAACCAACATGGAGATCAGTGAGTTGTTTACAGGGAAACAGCAAGACATTTTTAAAGCTGAGAAAAGAGGAAAAATCAAGCAGAGGCATTACACAAACCTTTGATATAGCCAATTAATACAATAATTTGGACTTTCCTAAATAAGAAAGAAATGACTGGTGTACTGAGCTTGGCCAATGACGACAACAACAGCAGCTGATGACAAGAAATGTTGTGAGAGCTTTGAAGAAAATTTGTTCTCCCCGTGCTTGGTGGATTTCTTCCAGGTGCTCCAGTTTCCTCCCACAGTCCAAAGACATGCTTCTAGTTTCTAAATTGCCCGTAGTGTGTGAATGAGTGTGTGTGTGTGTGTGTGTGTGTGTGCCCTGCGATGGGTTGGCACTCTGCTCAGGGTGTATCCTGCCTTGATGACGCCTGAGATAGGCACAGGCTCCCCCTGACCCGAGGATAGATCGGATAAGCGGTACAGACAATGGATACTTTAGACTTGTCCACTGGGGAGTAAGTTGGCCTCAAAGGTTTTTTTTCTCTATCAAAGGTTAAATCACTGTTACACTGAAGAAAGTACAAGGTTTAAAAAAAATCATTATTTTGTTGTTGTTGGCCTATGGCTGTTTCTTAAAAGCTAATATGCTAATATTTCTGACATGCTAATAATATTACTGGTTTTAATATCAATTAGAGGACTTTGTGTTGGAGAAAGATGATGAAGGGTGAATAGGGACACCTTTGCTGAATCCATCTTTTTATTTCCAAACTATTTTAGGGTTTTGCTGTGTTTTCCAAACTATTATCTAAAGGCTTTGTGAAACTGATGAACTCTTTTTTTTCTTTGTGAAACTCTCATTGCAGCTATCCTTGCTACACATACAGAGATAAATTAATCAGAAAGAAACAAATGTGTAAATACCTTCAAAGATTATTATTATTATTATTATTATTATTATTATTATTATTATTATTATTATTATTATTAAACTTTTAAACTTAAAAAATTAATCGCCTCAGAACTGATGACGTAATGGCCGTTGTCTTCTCTGATTGGATGAAAGCGGCTAGCAAGTGACTTTTAGCCTTGTTTACTGTTAGCTGGCGATATTAAAGTCATTCGCGTTTGACAGCCGGTAGAGGAGACGCTCCAGAATAATTTAGATAATTTTTTTTTTTTTTTTTATGTTTTCGAATGGCTGAAGCTTCGGGGACAGGTAAATGTCTAAGATTTAAACACTAACGTTATCCGCTATTTTAGCTAGTTTGGTGTAATGAGGTGGCTAGCTTGCTAATAATGTGTCTAGCTAGCGGGCTAGCCGGCTACACTGATAGGAACTTTAGGTCCCTCGTGTTAGCTCCTGACCTCCTGTCACACTAAACTAGCCCCTAATTATGAACAGGCATAAAGATGAGGTGGTTAATGGGTTAGATAGTCTGTTAGCTAACTATTACTGTGCATATATGTATTTGTGTTACAGGTGAAGGCGGTTAAACCTGCTGGAACACAGTTATTGGAATCTATTCAAAGTTTAATATATGTGCTAGTCAGGTGGTTGTATTACATTAGATTAGATTCAGCTTTGTCATTGCACATGTACAAGGCAACGAAATGCAGTTTAGCATCTAACCAGAAGTGCGATGAGCAGCTAGTGCTTTATATACAGAAGTGTAGATGAATATACAGAAGTGTAGATGAATATACAGAAGTGTAGATGAATATACAGAAGTGTAGATGAATATACAGAAGTGTAGATGAATATACAGAAGTGTAGATAAACTAATATGTGCAGATAAGTACATATGTACAGATGCAGTGCTATGGAGATAAGTTACAGTTGTGTGTATACAGTATTATCAACATCATATGCAGATGTATGTGCTATGGACATGATGTACAGAATACTATGAATTATGTAGATAATACAATATGTACAGATAAGGGCAGGTGTCCAGATAGGAGTATTATAGATACAGGTGGATATATACAATTTCCTACATGATATATCAACATGATGTATAGATGTGTGTGCTATGGACATAATATACAATTTATATATATATATATATATATATTTTTTATATATATATATATATATATATATATATATATATATATATATATATATATATTTTTATATATATATATATTATATATATATATATTTTTTTATATATATATATATATATATATATATATATATATATATATATATATTTTTATATATATATATATATATATATATATATATTTTTTTTTTTATATATATTTTTTATATATATATATATATATATATATATATATATATATATATATATATATATATATATATTTTTATATATATATTTTTATATATATATTTTTATATATATATATATATATATATATATATATATATATATATATATATATATATATATATATATATATATATATATATATAGCATGTGAATGTGTGCTAGATGCATTGCTTACGTGGAAGTGACATGGCTAGATGAAGTAATACAGTCAATCAGAAGGAGGGATGAGGAGAGTGTTGTGGTGAGGGAAGTCAAAGGGGTTAAACGGGGGACTACAGAAGTTCACTAGGGAGACAGCTGTAGGAAAAAAGCTGTTCCTTAGTCTGCTGGTTTTGGTCCGGAGACTCCTGAATCGCCTTCCGGAGGGTAAAAGTTTGAAAAGGCTGTGGGCAGGGTGGGAAGAATGCTGAGAATGCTGTGAGCCCAATGTAGACAGCGCTTCTTCTGGATGTCCTCAATTGCAGGAAGTGGGGTTCCTATATTGTATTATACCCTGGCCAGCCATGTAAAAGCAAATATGTGACTTATTTGAATTAAGTTTTATCAGATCACAAAAATATACATATTTCTTATTTTAAAAATCTTTGTCATTGGCCAACATACATAATACTATATAGACAATAATGAAAAAGGTTTTGAATGAAATTCAATGGTGGGCTCAATGGTGATCAGCGATTGGTTGTTGGGATCAATGGTGATCAGCCATTGGTTGTTGGGATCAATGGTGATCAGCCATTGGTTGTTGGGATCAATGGTGGGTGATCAGCCATTGGTTGTTGGGATCAATGGTGGGTGATCAGCCATTGGTTGTTGGGATCAGTGGTGGGTGATCAGCCATTGGTTGTTGGGATCAGTGGTGGGTGATCAGCCATTGGTTGTTGGGATCAGTGGTGGGTGATCAGCCATTGGTTGTTGGGATCAGTGGTGGGTGATCAGCCATTGGTTGTTGGGATCAGTGGTGGGTGATCAGCCATTGGTTGTTGGGATCAGTGGTGGGTGATCAGCCATTGGTTGTTGGGATCAGTGGTGGGTGATCAGCCATTGGTTGTTGGGATCAGTGGTGGGTGATCAGCCATTGGTTGTTGGGATCAGTGGTGGGTGATCAGCCATTGGTTGTTGGGATCAGTGGTGGGTGATCAGCCATTGGTTGTTGGGATCAGTGGTGGGTGATCAGCCATTGGTTGTTATACACAGTGGTAACTACCCTTTGGATGGCTTTCCAGCTTGCTTCTTGAGCCTGATGTCATGTCATGCTGTTTGAGTTGAGAGTAACTCGCACAATTTCCTGCAGTCTGAATCCACAGTAGCTGAGATTAAGCTGCTCTGACTGAATGGATATATGAATTTGTTAAACTGTAACCGAGCCTGTTGAGAGATGTTGAGTTTATGCAACTTTCATAGAAAGAAAGGTGTCTTATCAAGATAAGGTCTTGTAAAACACCTGGTTATTAGCTCAATGACAAGGAGGAAATGGAAACATCTCAACATAATGTTTACAAAAAAGTCCTCTAGACACTATATGGCCAAAAGGTGTGTGGACACCTACCCATAACCTCTAAATATGGAAATGCATATTGCATCGTCCTTTCACTGAAACTTACAGGTCCAGCTGTGTTGCAGCATGCCCATGTGGACAAAGCACACCCTTTTTTTCTTTTCATGTTCTTCTTTTTCTTCATTTACAATTCAGTTGTTATCATAATGTTGATACTGGAAAATTTGTGTTTATTATATCTTTGGAACTATTAGTTACGGAATGATCTATCAGTAGTGTGATAAAATAACTATAATCAAGGAATTATATGACAAGATCTCATCAGCGTTATAATAGTGATGATGTGGCAGGCTGTTACAACACACACACACACTGCATTATAGCTGCATTAACCAGGTTCAGTTTTTAATGCTCTACTGGCTTCCTGCTTTGTTTCCTACAAACAGAATATTTGTAAACTTTTCTGACTAAAAGACATTAAACTAAGGATCTTTCATTTATACTTTGCTTGGGCAGTGTGTGCTTAGACTTTTTTAATTCATTTCTTCTCCAAAGGCATTTTGGGGGAAAATAGAATAAAAATAAATAACTCACACTTTAATTATTGACTGTTTTTCCACATGCTTCTTCTCTATCAGTAATGATGCTGAAAAATCTGAGCAAAATAATGTGCATGTCCAAATTAAAACGTTATATTAATTTCTTTGAAAGTCAGGGAGGGCTTAGGCATGCTAGGCCAGCCTTCTTCACAAACAGTGTATACTGTGATAATTAGTGAATGACATATTGTGCAACTCCAGTATTTACCTTTGTCTTTACGTTTCTAGGCACAGAAGGCCCTGATTATGCACCAGGGCGGGCCAGCCAGTCAGAGTCCAGAAGGGGTCATCCACGGCCAGGCTATAATCGAAAACGGGGAGGTCACGACAGAGCTCATGCAAGGTCAGGACACTCAAATTTAGCAGGTCATCCAGAGGATCAAAATGAATTCTGTGACACTTCAGCTACACACACATCACACAACAGCTCATCTACCAGATCTGAGACTAGAGGTGGGAGAGGAAGAGGTGGAAGAGGAGGGAGAGGAGGTAGGGGTAATAATGAGCGTTGGTCCCAGGGTCCAAGATGGTCAAGGAGTGAAAGTGATCATGGCCTCACAGTGCAGGACATCAGATATAATGGCCAACAATCCAACATCTCACCAGCCTGCAGAGCCACAGATAGGGAGAGTCAACAAAAAAAACCTAGAGAAGCCCACGTGAGTGAGTTACATCAAGAACCCAGAGAAACTTGGCCAAGAATGTCCAGGAATCACAGAGATGCGAGAAAGCCGTTAGACAGACACAAAGAGGCAAGTCAGGACCATCATGCCGCAGATGTAGATTATTCAATCAGTGTGGCACCCACTGAACTAGAGCATGAGCACAGGAAAAACAGAGGTTGGAGAGGAGGAGGAAGGCAGGGTTACCCTAGGAAGAAGGGGCCTGCTTTACACACTAGCAGTGAAGGAAACTGGAGAGAGAGAGATCCACCACACATGGATGAGGAAGATGGAAAACCAAGAGAAGACAAGGCCAGAGGAAGTAAAGAGGAGCCTAACTGGAGAGGTACAAGTGGCCAAGACAATTGGAGGAGACCCCAACTTCAAGAGCAAGGGCAAAGGAGAGGAGGACGTCCCGAGAGGAGGACTGGGCCTGTGAAACGTGTCGAGCCACCCAAGAGCAAAGAGACCCAGACAGGTGAGAATTCAAGTTGTCTTTCTACATTTGGGAGCTGAATATAGAAAGCTGTAACCAAGTAATGTTTATTCCTATGTCATAGTGAAGAATCTCTCATTCCAGTTTGATCTTTAAGACGGCTTCAGCAACCTGTGTTGTTACCAGGAAAATAAAGTCAGAACATGTATTGTGCCAGTCTTCAGTCCCTATAAGGCTAACAACTCTAAATGGCGTAACACATTTTGAGCATTTTCATTATCTGCAATGGCTTACTGTCAATCCTGAGAATTACTTGCTGCTGTGGCGGTGGAGTCTAAATCTGGATTAAAATGTACTTGTTTAAGAAGGCTTATTCATAGTTCTTGCTGCGTTTATTTTGTTTCTGTCAATTTCATGTATTCATTTTGTTCAATTTATAGCCATTTATTAACTGAATATAGTTTCATCTGTAAATATTTTCTTTGCAAAAGTTTGTGGCCCTGAAAATTAAAAGAGCTATTTACAGTACTTAAAGATTATTGTTGGTGTTATGTGTAGGATGAATCCAATACATTTAAAATATAATGATCAATTAAAATTTTTTTAATTATAATATTTGAAGATTTAATGTGTGTATGTGTATTCAGGTTGCCTCATTGAGCAGCTGACGGAAGAGAAGTATGAGTGCATGGTGTGTTGTGAAGTGATCCGTGTCATGGCACCGGTTTGGAGCTGTCAGAGCTGCTTCCACGTCTTCCACCTGAACTGCATCAAGAAGTGGGCTCGTTCCCCTGCCTCACAGGCTGACGGTACGGCTTCCACACACACAAAAGTGTCTACACTGGTGATCAAATATTTGAGTGCTCTATCTCTGAAAGGAATAGACATGTTGTGAAAAGTGTTTGTGTTACAGAGACTGGGGAAGGCTGGCGTTGTCCTGCTTGCCAAAATGTGGCATTAAAGTTCCCAACTTCTTACGTCTGTTTCTGTGGTAAGAAGAATCTGCTAATAATTGTCTTTATAATATGCCTGTTAAGCAACTCTTTTAAGGAGTACCCTTCATTGAACTCCTCTTGTTGTTTGACTGTCAGGGAAGGTGACAAATCCGGAGTATCAGCACCGTGAGATTCCACACAGCTGTGGTGAAGTATGTGGGAAGAAGAGGACTGGTGGTGACTGCAATCACCGCTGTAACATGTAATGATATAATTACTGCTCTTTAAACCTTAAGAGTTAGAGTTAGATGCTGCTGCAGGACATTTGATTTACTATTTATTTATATTTATTTACTATTACAATTACTGAAACCCAGATGTTAGTCATGAACACAAAGAATTCTGCATTAATAACTTTCTACAAAAAGGATGAGGTAAAATATATAGAATTACTTTAAGAATGAAAGATGATAAGTATTGATGATAAATACTCATTATAACCAGATTTTTCTTCTCTGCAGTTTATGCCACCCAGGCCCTTGTCCACAATGTCCAGCATTTACCACAAAGTCCTGCGTTTGTGGAAGAACCAGGTAACGCAGGCCAAGCAATCTGTAGATCACTGTACATTCAGTCTGATATATCTTCTCTGACTTGTGTGTGCGTGTGTGTGTAGTAAGCTGGTACGCTGCAGTCAGACAGTAGCTCTCCATTGTGACCAGGAGTGTGGAGCTCAGTTGAACTGCAAAGAGCACTGCTGTACACAGATTTGTCACCAGGGCCCATGTCAGCCCTGTCAGCTCAGTGTCCAGCAAAGTAAGTTTATACAGATGAGGAAATCAAATCAGGTTAGAATAGCTTTCTGTGAATTTACTCTAGCTAGGAAATACACTATATGGCCAAACATCTGTGGAAGCCTGACCTTCACACCCATATGTGCTAGAGAGATCAGGCACTTTTAACAGGTGAGGAGACCTGATGTGTAGTTGGCATTCCAGTTCCAAAGATGTTCAGTGGGGTTGAGGTCGGGGCTTTGTGCAGGCAACTCAAGTTCTACTCCAACCTTGGCAAGACATGTCTTCATGAAACAGGTCTGGGCTTCTTATTTCCGGTGAAAGGAAATTGCTGTGCTACAGCATACAAAGACATTCTAGACAATTGGATGCTTACAACTTTGTGACAACAGCTTGGGGAAAGTTCAGATATGTGTGTGATGATCAGTTGTCCATAAACATTTGGCCTTATAGTGTATAATCTGTAACAAACTATCACTCATTGATTCTTAAATTAATTTCTGTATGTGTTCATTATGAGTCGTAACTCATGTGCTGCTGAAGCAACCCCCTTAAGTATTTTGTTTTCTCTCTGTTATATAGTGTGTTACTGCGGGGTGGTGCAGAGGGAGGTGGTATGTGGGACTGACCGGGACAGCTTTGACGGATCTGGATATTTCTCCTGCCACAAGCAATGTGGAAAGTCAGTTTCCATTTATGTTCGTTTTCCTTATTACATTTGATTCATAATTTACTTTAAGTCGGTGACCCTAAGAAGATAAACTGAAACTGAGTTTTAAAAGAAGCTGATTTCCATCATTTTTCTTCTCCAGGATGCTGGAATGTCAAGCCCACCGCTGCCAGCAGGAGTGCCACCCAGGCCGGTGCCAGCCATGTCCTCGCTCACCCATTCTGGTGCGTAGCTGCCCCTGTGGACAGACAGCCTTAGCCAAGCTGCTGGAGCTGGGCTATCCTGATAGACGGTATTGCACTGACCCTGTTCCATCCTGTGGAAAGATCTGCAACAAGCCACTGCCTTGCGGTGACATTGGTAAGTGTGTGTCTGTGTGTGTATGTCCACAGGGTACTTAGGGTGACGGCTATTTATAAGAATGCATAACTCTAAGTGTCAAAAGTAAATTTGTCTAGGCAACTGTGTGAAAATGTTGTGGTCAAGAACTCGTATTAAATGCTGTCCAGTTTTGCACTCCACATTCTTCATCTTTTGGTATAATTTAATAAATGCAGAACTAAAAATATTGCCAAACATGGCTTGGTTTGATTGTGCTTATTGCATACTGCAGGCCAACAAACTCTTTGTATCTTGTGCTTTATGGTGCTCACACTATGATGGACACAAATGAAATCTCATGTCATGGATTCACTCTGTATAAAAGCTGTATAAAATCTTAAGCTGGATCTGAAGCTCTCATCATCTTCTCATAGACACTGTTCATCTGTGTGATAAACTTTGCCATGAAGATAATTGTGGCCCATGCCCTCTCACTTCCACCATTAAGTGCAGATGTGGCAGCAAAACCAAGGTTAGTCTCTCCACCTATTGCTAAATGCTTTCTAATATTCTGTGTACCTGCCAGAACTAGAAATAATGCTTTAACTTTTCCCTTTTTTAGGAGGTTCCATGTGCTGTGATCCACAGTGAAGGTGAGGAATGGATGTGTTACTGCTATATTATCTAAATGCTATCAGTCAATAAAAAGAATATTGCATAACACATCAGTCTTTAATCCTTAAGTATGAATGTTTCCTCTGTAGATGAATTGATGTTTACCTGTGAGAGACGTTGTAACAAGAAGCGCTCATGTGGCAGGCACAAGTGTGGAGAGATATGCTGTGTGGTAGGTCACTTCAGAAGCTATTCATTTTGAAAACCACATGAAACAGCAATTTCAGCCCATTCATTTTCCTTTTTTGTCTCCAAGGATACTGAGCATAAATGCACAATTATCTGTGGCTACAAGCTCAACTGTGGTCTTCACCGGTGTCAGGAGGTGTGTCACCGTGGAAACTGCCAACCTTGCTGGCAAACCAGTGAGAAATTAACCCACTTTTGTATTTATTAATACGCAGTCTATAAGACTTTTCCACCCTGTTAAAACATATTGATGTTACTTATCTAGGTTTTGATGAGCTGGCCTGCTATTGTGGTGAAACTGTCATGTTCCCACCTATCCCCTGTGGCACAAATCCACCTGAGTGCAAAAACCCCTGCACACGCCAGCATGACTGTGATCACCCAGGTACCGTTTTCACACCGACTGCTGATTAATGCACAATCAATATTAGTAATCATGTATTGGATGACCCACTCATTCATTCTGTATTGTTTTACTGAATAAATTTAAAGGAATACTCCATCCTGTTTATATTGATGTATGTTTATAATTTTGACGTACTCAACTGGTCAAATATCACAAGGATGGCAAGCATAATGGTGTTGATCAAGAATGACAATATTGGCTTGAAAGTTTCTCAGCGGGGGGCACGGTGGCTTGGTTTGCATGTTTGCCTCACACCTCCAGGGTTGGGGGTTCGATTCCCGTGTGTGTGGAGTTTGCATGTTCACCACATGCCTTGGGGGTTTCCTCTGGGTACTCCGGTTTCCTCCCCCAGTCCAAAGACATGCATTGTAGGTTGATTGGCATCTATAAATTGTCTGTAGTGTGTGATTGCGTGAGTGAATGTGTGTGTGTGTGTGTGTGTGTGTGTGTGTGTGTGTGTGTGTGCGCCCTGCAATGCATTGTGTGTGTGTGCGCCCTGCGATGAGTTGGCACTCTGTCCAGGGTGTATCCTGCCTTGATGCCCAATGACGCCTGAGATAGGCAAAGGCTCCCCGTGACCCGAGGATAGATCGGATAAGCGGTAGACAATGAATGAAAGTTTCTCAGCTGATCTTTTGAGTAGATTGCAAGCACAGAGAACAGAAGTTTGAGCAGATTGTACAGATGAGAAGGTGAAAGAGCTGGACAGAATAAAGGAGTGCAGCACTGACACATTGCACTCTTTAGGTAGAAATGAAGCAAGTCCCGGAAGAGCCCTTATCAGTAGGTTTGTAGATAGAAACAGTTTAAACTGTTTTTTAAATAGAATTTTTTTTTCTAGACACGTGGAGAAAGTATTGACATTTTGAAATGGATCTTTTTTTTTTTGTTTGTTTCAGTTGATGATTGATTATCTGTAGTAATTGCGTGCACTTCTCAAATATTTTCCTGCAGTTTTACACTCCTGCCATAGTGAGGAGAGATGTCCTCCCTGTACCTACCTCACCAAGAAGTGGTGCATGGGTAACCATGAGGTAACAGCATTCTGAATGAGCATGTTAAAATGCAAACGGAGCCAAATGCCCAAAGATGCCCTAATGCAAATACAGCTATCCCACAGAGCAAGCCAAAAATGTCTTTCCAAAACACAATGCACAACTTTTAAAATCCATCATGTTTAGCATTTCCAAATACTCTGTAGTATTTTATACGAATATTACGTTATGTTTTCAACTTGTCTCTTTGTTTTGCTTGTTTGTTTTCTCTCCAGCAAAGAAGTAATATCCCATGCCACCTGCAGGATATCTCATGTGGTTTGGTCTGTAATAAATTGTTGTCCTGTGGCTATCATCGCTGCAAAAGGATATGCCATCGTGGGGAGTGCCAAGTCGAAAGTGATTGTAAGCAGCCTTGTCCTCATCCCAGACCTGAGTGTGGGCACCCCTGTAATGCCCCATGCCACCCTGGCACCCCCTGCCCATACACCACCTGCACTGCCAAGGTACAATCCCCTCCTCAGTTTAGCTCATTATATGCCTCTGTGTTTTAGTGTATTGGGAACCATCACAGTAGTTTTTTTGTTTTGTTTTTTTTGTGGAAAATAATAAACAACTGGAAAACGAATCATTCTTTGCAGTATTGTCTATAAAAAGTTACTTTTTGCATCTGCAAGCCCAGTATTACATGCATATATTCTGTATGCATAATGATTTTTTTTTCATTATCATGATAATCAATGAGAGAGGGCATTGGTGGCTCAGTGGTAGGTTTCTCACCTTCCATGCGGAAGGCCCGGGTTCAATGCCCCAGCCAATGCCCAAACCCCAACCACTGGATGCGGTGCCGGTCCCAAGCCCGGAAAAATGGGAGGGGCCATCAGGAAGGGCATCCGGCATAAAACCTGTGCCAAGTTGTTGTGCAGACCAGTTGGTCTTCTGTGGTGACCCTGAACAGGGAGCAGCCGAAAGCAACTTCTATAATAATCAATGAGATAATCTCCGATGTTGTTACATGAGTAAATTTCTGCTTTGTCCTCTAGGTGGCAATGCAGTGCGATTGTGGACGCAGGAAGGAGACCGTACCCTGTACTGAGGCTGCCAGCTCCACCCAGAGGTCAGTGAACCACCAAACCCATACTCATAGCTCATAGATGTGCCACCAAACAGCAATGGCTGAAAGATTGTTTCAGCAAATATTTTTTTGTTTCTCTTTTATTACATTGTATAGTGATTTTAAGTGCCATTATTTTGAATGCCAGCGTACAACAATAATTTAAAAACATGCAAGGGTTTAGATATACAGAATGATAAAGTACACTAGCTGCATGATGCACTCATACATAAGGAGTACTTTCTCAGTATTATTGTGATTCATTTTTTAAAATGTAATTTTTTATCATTGTAAAATACATTATTCATGGTAAATTGTGCCCCCCCCCACACACAATAAAAATATTATGTGAATAATATTAAATAGTTTCCTAAACTGTGTTTTTAACAGAGGAACTGAATGCTCTCCAAAATGCAATCTTTTTAAAAATAAATAAATAAACCCTCCATATTGTAAGAGAATTAAAGCACAATCCCTAGGACATTTATTTACCTAATCTACTTCACACCAGCTCCACCGGGGGAAAAAACAACACAATTTTGTGCTTGCTTACTTACATCGTGTCAGAAACTGTGCCTCAATGTAAACCAATATACGTTATGTTTTTGGTATACAAAACTGATTTCATGTAAACGTATGCATTTTTGCAATACCTTTTATCAGTGATAGTTTTATTTTGCATATTAAAAATTGCTCATTCCAAAAGTATCAAGGAATATTTCATGGCTTGATGATCATGTAGCAGATATAGCTATTGGTTATTGAACCAGCAGAATGCTTCAATTTCAATTATTTTTTTTAGTTTTATTGTCAAAAAATGGCTAACTGTCCACAGCCAGGCACAGCTCACTGAGGAAGATATTGTGCTATCTATTCTTCTGCCACCCTGAAACCAGTTACTCTCGCCTCCAGTGAGTGATGCAACCACTGCATTCGTAATGAAAAACAAATGTTCTTTTTTTTGTTTGTTTGGAAAGCAGATATGCAGCTATTGCTATGGCAAGTAAGTTGTCAGATATGCAGTTAGGAGAGTCTGTCAACATTGTCCAGCTCACCAAGAAGGACCAGAAACAGGCCAGGTAATATTTGACAAGTTGGAAGATGTTTTTTCTCTTTTCCTTTAGAAACTCATGACCTCTGTTTATGTGTTATAAAACCTCATTCAATCAAAAATGACTGATTTCTGGTTCTTTGTTCCTCTGTGTTTTAAAGGCTGGAATGTGATCAAGAGTGTGCTACTCTGGAGAGAAATCGGTGAGCTTTCTTTGCCACATAAGTATTTTCTTATATAAGTATACATAATGTTTGCTAAACTGTTTAAACTGTAATGTCTGCTAATTACTTCAGAGGTCATGTGTTATGGTTTATGTTGTTTTCTAACAGGCGCCTTGCGGAGGCACTGCAGGTTGATCCGACAGTCGATCCATTCAACACCAAATCCTCCACGTGTAAATACAGCGACTCTCTCAAAGAGGATGCCAGGTTTGTTGGCATCACTGTTTATAACCAGAGATTGGATTTTATACTGTTTACATCCAGTAGAAGTCTATATTGACTACATATTTACATTTAATGGTGGGCACCCACCGACCACTTTAATAGGAATACATGTACACCTGCACATGCCCTGTGTGGCAGTGCAGCACACAAAATCATGCAGACGTAGAGTTCAAGTTATTGTTCATGTCAAACAGCAGAATGGGGAAAAAGTGTGATCTCTGTGTCTTTAATTGTGGTATTGTTGTCAGTGCTTTGACTGATTTGAGTACGTCAGAAAATGCTTATCTTCTGGAATTTTCACACACAAACATGTTGTGCATTCTGAGATGCTTTTCTGCTCATCACTATTGTAGAGAGTGGTTATGAGTTACTACAGATGTCCTGTCAGCTCAGCCTAGTCTGGTCATTCTCACATCTCTCGCATCAGCAAGATGTTTCAGCAGTTTCGTGCTTCATCATGTTATAAAGACCTTTTTTGTGGTTGCTCTTCTAATGCAGAAAGGACTTCAAGTTTGTCAGCGAGGTGGAGGAGGAAATCAAGAATCTGGTTGAACTAGCAAACAAGGTATGCTACCATTGCCAGTCTCAATGCGTACCATTGAGACTTGCATGAAAATATTCCACAAGCTTTTATTTCACGTGCTTCCTGGTAGGGTTTTTGTACATTTGTATGTATGTGGTTTGCCAGGGTAAACAGCCAAAGAGGAGTCACTGTTTCCCACCCATGAAACGCGATCAGCGGAGAATTGTTCATGAGCTGGCAGAGGTGTACGGCTTAGAAAGCGTCAGCTACGATAGCGAACCTAAACGGAACGTAGTTGTCACAGCCGTCAGGTTTGTGAAAATGTTATTCAAACACTGGTTGAAACACAAAGACTTTTTATGTTATGTAAATTGTTTTTATTTTACTTTAATTATTACTTTTAGTTTTTAACCTTTTCATCAACGCAGACAGCTCAAAAATCTGAATCTTTATTTTCCATTGCTAAAGTAGCTTAATGGTATAAAATTCTCTCAGGATTAGAGAGCTGGTGTCTTTTTTTTTTTATTATTATTATTATTATTATTATTATTATTATCTTAATATTATTGAATAATGTTCAGTAGAAGTTGTAGCTCAGTGATTAAGCTGTTGGACTACTGGTCGTGAGTTCGAAACCTAGGACATCCAGGCTGCCACTGCTGGACCCTTGAGCAAGGCCCTTAAACCTCAGTTAATGCTCAATTAATAAATGATATAAATGTAAGTCGCTTTGAATAAGTGGATCTGCCCCCCCAAAAAACATTCTTTGAATATTCTGAATATTTCATGATACTTAACTTTTTATAAGAAAAGTGTATTTTGTGCCTGCGCTGTATGCATGTGTTTTTGTTTTTTGTTTTTTAGCACATGGTCAGTTTTTGATCTGCTCTTAATGTTATGGAGGTTGTTGATTGATTGATTGTTTTTGTGCAGGGGGAAATGTGCATGCCCGACCTCCACTCTGACCGCACTGATCGAGAGAGAGACTGCTGCCCGAGCCCCACCACCCATTGCCCATATCAAGCAATACAGCAGCAAGTATGTGCTGAGCTTAATATCGGAATTGTTTTTAGACACATTTGAAAAGATGGATGCAGATTTAAAGTTAGTTATTAATTACAGCACGTTCCTCAAAGCAAAAAAAAACTCCTCAGAATAATTAAGTAGTGGAATAACATATTCCAGCACAGTTTTCTGACATCTTTTTCACTAAAGCACTGAGACATGCCTACAGCACTAATGTCATGACAGATCTACAGACACAATTCATATTTTTAAAAAAAAGAGTTTGAATATGTCGACCTTTGAATTTCATAGCTTAGCTAAATACAATGAATGTAAAAAGTCTACACACCTACAACTCTAAAATTGCAGGTTGTTGTGGTGTGTGTGTGTGTGTGTGTGTGTGTGTGTGTATGTTGTAAAACTAACATAAACCATGACGGATCTTTTTCAACCTTTGATATGAAACTGGGGTTATTCAGTACCACTTCATCTCTGTCAGGTGTATGACATTTACACTATATTGACAGGTTTTGGGACACCCCTTCTAAATCATTAAATTCAGGTGTTCCAATCACTTCCATGGCCACAAGCATATAAAATCAAGCACTTAGGCATGCAGACTGCTTCTACAAACATTTGCGAAAAGAATGGGTCACTCTCAGGAGCTCAGAGACTTCAAGCATGGTAAATATTCCACAGTCAACTGTTGGTGGTAAGCAATTGGGAACAGCAGCAACTTAGTCACAAAGTGGTAGGCCATGTAAAATCACCGAGCGACGTCAGCGCATGCTGAGGCGCACAGTGTGCAGAAGTCACCAATTTTCTATCAATAGCTACAGACCTCCAAACTATGGCCTTCATATTGGCTCAAGATCAGTGCGTAGAGAGCTTCATGGAATGGGTTTTCATGGCTGAGCATCTGCGTCCAAAGGAATGGTCAGAAATTCCCTTAAACACACTCCTAAGCTTTGTGGAAATCCTTCCCAGAAGAGTTGAAACTGTTATAGCTGCAAAGGGTGTAGATTAATTAAAGTTTAAACTGACATTAAAGTTCATGTGCATGTAAAGGCAGACGTCCCAAAACTTTTGGCAATATAGTGTATGTTTGAACATGAGTTTGAATGTGATTGGGTATTTCTGGGCACAATCACATGCCCCATTATAACAAGGTCTGCACATTTATGCAGATGGGTAATTAAAAGCTTTCCTTTTCCCCCAAAAAGATGTTTCTCTTTGTGTTTCAGTTAAATTTGCATGGCTAATTCATCACATTAAATCTGGGAAAAGATGTGATATGATGTATGTCTTGGTTGCAATTCCTTAAATCACAAAAACCTGCATTCTTAAAAATACGATAATGCAATCTAAAGGCATTATCTTTATTTTTATGGTTATGTTTATCTAAATACTGTTTTGTTTTGTTTTTCCTCAGGGTTGATGGTAGCAATGCTTGGGGGAAGCATGCTAAAGAAGAGCCCATTGATTATTTTGATGTTCAGGATTGATTAAATCTGTGATATATCCACAGTAATGGTCGCTGTTCATGCCACTGTAATCACATCAAATAAAACTGGGCTCTGTTTCTTCTTGATACAGCCGCTTCTGAGGTATTTTTATAGTCTTTAGACGCTCATACACTTTGCTGAGCAACCACTGTCAGAATAAATTGTGTGTAGAGTTTGTTTTACATGCATATTACACTATTATGTTGTTCCAGTGTTTGGATACTGTATGCTGCACAAGTGACTTATTTTAGAGGAAGCCAGACCTTAGCCATACTGTCTCCTAGCCCTGTACCTGAAGTTCCATCCTTTGACCACGCCTAGATGTTATTCCGATATGGTGACTGAATTGCAACAGTGCAGTACATTAATTAAGGAATGAACCATAATGAGGTACACGGTTATGAGAAACAATCAATAGATTGATGCTGTGATGCATCAACTGCATTTTTTTAAAAATGAAGAACATCCTTTTAGACGTTAATAGTTATGTTAACTGTCGAGAAACATCCACATGTCAGTTCCTATTATCACTTACATACTATAAAGTCATAAATGGTTATAAACAGTTATTACCACAACAGTCTCTCTTTTTACCACTTGAATGTAATAAGCCAAAAATAAAAACATTAAGCTTGACTTGTTACAGACAAACCAAAAAGAACAAACTCGATCACTGTCCTGAAAACTCTGTTACAAAGCATTGACATCTGAGACTTCCTTGCATAAATGTTAAATAAAATATCTTACAGAAAGCTGCACATATCGATGATTTATATGTTTTATTTGTTAAATAAGAAACACATCTTCGTATTGGATCGAAATTCATTTTCGATTTTGTCGTGTGTCCCACCATACAAGCTCCTGTGAAATAACACAATACAACATGTGTGTTTTTTATATCAGCTGCTCATAACTACACTATGCACAGTACGGTCTATAATAGGATAGATGGGTAAGACATATGCCCTATATGCTTGAATTAATGCTAGTCTTTTTCATTTTGGC
The DNA here is from genome assembly GCA_033459395.1 of Hemibagrus guttatus. Classification (NCBI taxonomy): domain Eukaryota; kingdom Metazoa; phylum Chordata; class Actinopteri; order Siluriformes; family Bagridae; genus Hemibagrus; species Hemibagrus guttatus. Next base: position 26,030,790 of record JAUCMX010000005.1, on the reverse strand, counting down.
TCTGTTTGCTATCCTATTAAAAAAATGGCCTGCACTTGATGGCCCTTTAGTACTTTATGTAACTATACAAAATAATGTAGTGTCTTTTTTACATTTCTAGAAGACATCATTAATGAGTTCATGGTACCTTATACGGTTTACATATTGCTACACATTTTCTATGAGGTTTCAGCATTAAATAAATTATTTAGTATTCTGAGATAAATTATGTATGGGAGTGCCCATGCTGATCCCTGTCCACCACCAAAACCACCTATAATGGAAACATGAGCATCAGAACTGGACCAAGGAGCAATGGATGAAGGTGGCCTGGGCTACACCTGCACACCTTGTGGAATTCATGCCTTTGATGGACCTGAGCTGTTCTGAAGGCAGGCCTACACAGTATTAAGCAGCTGGTTTTAATGGGTGTACATTTCTTACACAGGTAACATGAAGCTTCAGGATTTTTCTTTTTTTCTTAATGGGCTTTGTGACTCAGCATTTTATCCTGGCCAGCAGTGTCTACTACAGGGTGGCCTAGGAATTATAATCCTGCTCAAGACTTGTAAAACCAGCCATTTAATGTTCATCTACCCCTGTGGCACATAATATTAGAAAATTAAGTTCTTTTTAACAGCACCGCAGTCAGGTATAACTCACATAGTTCCCACAAGTCACATTATAGTAGACTTCTCGAAGCTGACCTGACTTGGCTGTGTAATGTGTTTTAGCTTTCATTCTTCTACATCTGCATTAATATACAGCAACATGGCCACATATAGACTTCAGGCATACCTATTAGTCCCTGGAGCAGATTTCTAGCATCTTGGCACAACTGAGCTGATAAGGAACTTCCACATCTATTAATATTCACTGCATGGTTTCTATCTGCAGTAATGTTTCCATGTCCTGACAACGCAGCCTATTTTTTTTTCCAGCAGAAATGCTTTTCCTTTAGAAAGGCACAGGTTATGTATGACTGTTTTAAAATGAGATTGTGATTAGTGATGTGCTTCCTACAGGGTCTGCCGTGTAGAAATAAATTCTTTCCCATACTTAAAATTTATCCTGCCCTTTTTTTTTTTAATTAGTTTTCCATGAGCATGTGAGTGGTTTATTCTTACATGCACATTCATTAATCAGTGTCCTGGCTAAATATATGTGGTCTCTTTAGTATGCCTTTAAAGCACCACCACCACCGGCTGGAGTTCAGTCCAGCATTTCTTTAACATCTTGTCTCTCTGTGGAACTAATCTCTAGAGCCAGAAAGTGCATCCTGGACTTTTACTATGCTTGTATCCAGTTTTATTACATATGTAGTAGATTCACATATTTACTATAACTCATTTCACTTTCTTGTTCTACTTATTTATGATTGAGTTACTTATATCCATAGCACTTTTAATAATAGATGAAGCAGCTTTACGAAATCCTGATGTACATTTAGATATCTTTGATAAACACCTAAGAGGGTGATGCTGGTAAGGTAAACGTCCCTGATGGTGAAGGAGGAACCATTGAGAGAAACCAGACCCAAAAGGGATCCCATCCACTACCGGATGACATCAGATGGTTAGATTATAAATCTTTATAGTTGTTAAATGTTAAAGACAACCAGTATTAAGTGTGTTAAAGGATGTTCATTGTGAGTATTTTGTGTATTACAGTGCTGGGATGAGTACAGGACAGTCCTTATGATTAAAGCAGCAGCTTTTAGGTGCACGTCTACAGTATCCAGGTAAGATTATACATTAAAGCAAAGGTGGGACTAAGTGGTGTTTGGGGGAATTCTGGTGTTTTATTGTAAAACCATCCAAAGCTAGAGAGGGTGAGTAATATGTACAGAAATTCCAAGCAGAACAAGAGCATCAGGATCAGCTTCACATGTCCAGAATATTTTAAAGCAAGCATGTCAGGACTTTATGGGGATCCAGCTTGAAGTGTATGTGCAAATGTTTTCACAAATAATCAAATCAGAAAACTTTCAGAAAAACAATGCTGTAATTATTCTTTACATTTCTAAAAAATCAAAGATTCCTGGGATAAGGAGACAACAACCTTCTTATCTTATCAACACAGGGCTGGGTGGCTGCTAAGTTTCATGCCAGCAAAACCAAGATCATGATCGATTAAATAAACACATGGACTCTGGTGTGGCTCCTTACTGGGAATGAAAAAGCTGCAGCAGCAATAGCACTTTTCAGATCACACTGAAGAACACTGGAAATGCTTACAATGGCCAAAGCCTGCAAATGGAATTTATCACTAAAATAACATACATAATCAAGTACTTAAGCATGTTTGTACAGTTGTAAAGTTTGTGTTCAGGGCATACTTGCATCAGACCAGGACATACAGTATTAACATATGTGATGTAATGCACAAGAGGCCTATATACACCGATCAGGCATAACATTATGAGCAGTGACAGGTGAAGTGAATAACACTGATTATCTCCTCATCATCATGGCACCTGTTAGTGGGTGGGATATATTAGGCAGCAAGTGAACATTTTGTCCCCAAAGTTGATGTGTTAGAAGCAGGAAAAATGGGCAAGAGTAAGGATTTAAGCGAGTTTGACAAGGGCCAAATTGTGATGGCTAGACGACTGGATCAGAGCATCTCCAAAACTGCAGCTCTTGTGGGGTGTTCCCAGTCTGCAGTGGTCAGTATCTATCAAAAGTGGTCCAAGGAAGGAACAGTGGTGAACCGGCAACATGCCTCGACTGGTCAGGGCTGTTTTGGCAGTAAAAGGGGGACCCACACAATATTAGGCATAATGTTATGGCTGATCGGTGTATATAATCTATATATGAATGTACAGAGAATATATGTATATGAACATACAGAATATACACACACACTTTTAATAGATACTGACCACTGCAGACCGGGAACACCCCACAAGAGCTGCAGTTTTGGAGTTGCTCTGATCCAGTCGTCTGGCCATCACAATTTGACCCTTGTCAAACTCGCTCAAATCCTTACGCTTGCCCATTTTTCCTGCTTCTACATATAATACATATAATAAATATATAATGAAGCATTGTACATTGATGAAAGTCAAACTGTGCAGTAAGCTAACTGATGTTAATTAACAGAAAGTTAAAACGTAAAACCTGCTAGTGAATTTCCCTGTGGACACATCCAGTAACACTGACCTAACATTAAGAAAAAGTACTTAAATAAGACTAAATAATTGACTTTCCGTGACAGGAGCTGCATAAATAGCAGGGTGATGCTCCTTCAGATGCCTCTTAATATTCGTGCTATTCTTTCCGCCTATTTTATAGCCACAGGACTTCTCTCTGTTTCCTGTCACAGTGCACAATGTTGTTGTTTTTTCCAGAGGAATTATAACAGAAATGCTTCCATATATCAGTTCTTCGTTTTCTTCCTAAAGCTTCATGTGCTGAAGTCACTGCAGCTCGCCAGGCCAGTTGGAGATTATTTATCCTACCCGCTTTCTGTCTGAGATGGACACGCCCCTTATCCAGTCCAGTGACAGGGACACACATTTTTAAAGACAGTTAGCCGATACAAAGAGGTCATTTATTATCCATGTCCGATACTCCTAAAAAAAAAAGCATTTTAGTCCAGTTTTGTCTTAAATTTTGTCATAGTTTTAATCATTAGATATTTGTCTCGTCTCAGTCACAGAAAAAAAATGGTCGTTAACGAATAACGCATGCGCAATGGCGATGAAGCTGACGCTAATCTAATTATTCCAATTACACGGAATTTCATTTTCTCGAGATGTTATTGCATATAAAAAAAATAAACAAATGCCATTTTCTCTTTTATGACGAGAAGACGTTTAGTGAGTTCATAACCTCGGGGTTTATGTAGCCTTAAGTCTTGCCAATAAAATGTAATTTATTTATTGTATTTAAAGAGGAAGGCTATATACTTCTATATTTTATATACACATCTCTATTTTCCGAGTAACTATAATGTGTGCTTGTTGTAGAGTACTTTTTTCTTTTTTTTTTCTTTTTTTGCATTAAACCGCCTGTAAGCGGCGGCGCGGACGAGCAAGAAAAGCTCCGGAAGCAAGAGCGCGCTTTACACACACACACACACACACACACACACACACACAGAGAGAGAGAGACTCACTCACTCAGTCGCTACACATTCGCCGCAGTTTCTCTACAGCCATCACCGCCATGGAGAGGAAGGTAGGAAACGCATTATCGTTATAACGCGCAAATAGACTCTTTATGCTTTTTTTTCTAGATCATAAGCAGAAATTGTGTCATGCTTGTTGTCCACAATGGAAAGTGTGTGTGTGTGTGTGTGTGTGCCCACGCTGATCCCCGCGGCGCTTTGCCAGATCAGTGCGCTGCTGAGTTTTTTTTTTTTTTTTTCCTTCCACTGGATCTAGTTTCTGAGATTAAAAATGGAGAGAGAGAGAAAGCGAAGCTACATAAAGAAGATGAGTCCAGGGAGACGTGTTGAGTGAGGCTGTACTGTAGAAAGGTGTGGGTTATGATTCATCCCTAATCCGGTGCTGTGTGTAATTAGGCTAGAGTAAACTGGAATGTAGAACAGCTCTGCGGCTTGTGTTAAATCGCAGGCTGTAGCATGCATACAGTAATATCATGTACTGTGCATATGTGGGAGCCTTCTGCATCCCTTCCTTCATAGTCCTGTGCATCATCAGGAGGTGTCAAGTGCTTCAGCCTTCACCACTAACACACACGTGTACACCTCATTTGGACACACTGCTCCGTGTTAAAATGAAACAAGAGGAAGAGGAAGAGGAGGAGGGGGGGTACACTGAGGAAACACTGAGGATACACTGAGGATATTTGCAGTTCCAGCATCGAGGGATTTTTGCCATGTGTGCAACAGGCCTGACCACCTGTGCATTCTCTACTAAACCCTAATAAACAAGCAAGGGCTGCTAGTGTTGTTGGTATTATTTAGTCAGCACACTGCTGCTCTGTCTTCATTTCAGGTTTGAGAAGTGCAAAATCCCTACATTTATGGCGCTTATATAACTGCTGGGGAAAAACAATCCAGCTCGGTCTGACCAGCTATAAGCTGCCAAAACACAGGCCGAGCTGGTCAAGATGGTAGACCACTTCTTCTCCAGCTTTGTTTTTTTATACTTTGATTGAATTGATCAGAGATGTTTGACTTTGTTAGTTTTTGATCGTTCACATCATCAACGATTTCCTTTCTACTGGCACTTATGAGCTTTGTGAGATAGCAGGATTTTCCAGCAGAGTAGATCCAAATTAACAGACACACCAGCTAAAATGGTCAAATGTAACTGCTGATGTCTGTTATACGTCTGTCTGTTTGCCTCCTAGACCGTTGAAATAGTTTCATTTCTTATTTTAATAATAAAAAAAAAAAAATCCAGATCCTCATAATACTTTCTAGCAGGATTAAAAATTGCGTTAGATTGCTTAGACTAGGATAAATAAAATATATATGATATAGGTAGGTTTTTTGCATTTTTCTTTTTCATTTTTTTTGGCAGCAAACACAAAGTGAACGTTAGCATGAGTTAGATCCAGCGAGATACACTACATGGCCAAAAATATGTGGACACACATTACATTTACGGCATTTGGCAGACACCCTTATTCAGAGCAATATACATTTTGATCTCATTTTATACAACTGAACAATTAAGGTTTAAGGGCCTTGCTCAGGGGCCCGGTGGTGGTAGTTTGGTGGGCATGGGAGTTGAATTCACAACCCTCTGATCAGTAGTCCAATGCCTTAACCACTAAGCTACCACATCCCTCATCTCAGCCATATGTGGTTCTTCCCCAAACTGTTGCCACAATGTTGGAAGCACACATTTGTCTTGAATGTCTCTGTATGCTGTAGCATTATAACATCCCTTCACTGGAACTAAGAAACCCAAATCTGTTCCAGCATGACAGTGCCTCTGTGCACAAAGCCAGCTCCATGAAGACATGGTTTGTGAAGGCTGGAGTGGAAGAACATAAGTGTCCTGACCTCAACCCCACATTTGTTATAAACTGGAACACTGACTGCATCCCAGATCTCCTCATCTGACATCACTGCCTGATCTCACTAATGCGCTTGTAGTTGAATGAACACAAATCCCCACAGCTCTGTTCCAATATCTAGTGGAAAGCCTTCCTAGAACAGTGGAGCTTATTATAACAGTAAAGGAGAGACAAAATCTGTAATGGGATGTGCAGCACACTGATGAATGTGATCATCAGGTTGCCATAAACTTTTGGTCAGTCTGGCTTCTCTTCAGTTTCTGTTCTTATTACACTAGATACAAACGTCTCTGCATTTGTATCTAGTGTAATAAGAACATTTTCGAGTAAAGTGCTGCATCTTTTGATTTGTGGGTGGAAAATAAAACACCAAACTGTTCTTGGTGTTGTACTGGATAATCCACAGGATTCAACTGAACTGTTGTTTTGTTGATGTTACCTGAATAGCTCTCGATAGATAACATTGAGACATGTTACTAATACTATTGGTGTAATTGGTATAGTAGTGAGATTGGTATGATTGGTATAACGATAGAAAAATCCACAGTGACTCAATGTTCTATTAATTTGTATTTGATAGAACATTTGACATAGATATTAAAAATGACATGTTCGGCCGGCACGGTCAACAGACTTTCATATGACCACCTTTGGTGACTTAGTTTTAGAAAAGTGAAACTCCCTTCTTGGCTATTTACCAATAATAAAAGCACATGATTCCGTACTTAACCATTTTCCTTTGTGTCTATTACAATCTACTCACTACCTCTGCTTCATTTATTACTATATTCTTGATAGAGATGGGTCTGTATATATTATTTTCTATTCTAATGACACTGTATTCTGTTCTCTTAAGTGTCTTCACAAAATTGTCTTCCTTCATGTAACTCATTTTGCTATGCAAATGAGCATGGCAATTAAATGAAAATGCAAATTTGTGTATGACATCGTCTGGTGACTTTTTCAATGTGCATTAGCTACTTTCCCCTGAACTGAGTTGGCAGTGCTGATGGAATGTTCCGGTCATTACACAATTTTGCCCTTAAAAGTGCGAATATATAGACATAAGAGAATGCTGAAAGACAGCATGTCACGTCGAATCACGAATCATGGCTTTAGGGTTGTAGTGTAGAAGTAGTGTGTCTCTGGTGTAACATCTCACCAGAAAGCTGAATAGGCTAGATTCAAATCTAAAACGCATCAGTTCTGTGAGAGGGCTTTGCAGGAATGTGTGGTGCCTGAAACAGTGGAAAGAGATTTTTCTGGCAAGATCATGCACACAATGCATGGATAATTACAGGAATCTATAGTCAGTCTTTTAGTTAAAAAAAACAACAACATGATGTTTAGAAGCAAAATATATGTTCCTGTCATATATCAGTCAGCCATAACATTAAAAAGACCTGCTTAATATTGTATAGGTCCACATTGTGCCACCAAAACAGCTCTGGTCCATCGAGACACAAGACCTCTGAAGGTGTGCTGTGGTATCTGGCACCAAGACCTTATTAACAGATCTTTTATAACCTGTAAGTTGTGAGGTGGTTCCTCCATAGATCAGACTTGTTTGTCCAGCTGATGCTTGATCAGATTGAAATCTGATGAATCTGGAGGTCAAGTGAACACCTTGAACTCTTTGTCATGTTTCTCAAACCATTCCTGATCAGTGTTTTCAGTGTGTGGAGTATTATCCTGCTGAAAGAGGACACTGCCAATAGGGAATACAGTTGTCATGAAGGTGTGTAATTGGTCGGAAACAGTGTTTAGGTAGGTGCTACGTGTCAGAGTAACAGACATAGTTTGGACCCATAGTGCATCCTGGTACCACCTCTTCCCCAGGTAAGGGGGAACATGATGTCAAAGAAAATGTGATCAGACCAGGCCACCTTCTTCCACTCTTTCCTCCCTGGTCCAGTTCTGATGCTCACATTGTAGGTGCTTTTGTTGGTGGACAGGAATCAGCATTGACACTCTGACCAGTCTGCAGCTACGCAGCCGCATACACAGCAAACCGTGATGCATCGAGTATTCTGACTCCTTTAACCTTGTCAGCAATTTGTGCTACAGTAGCTCTTCTGTGGGATCGGACTACACAGGCTAACCTTTTGCTTCCCATACGCATCAGTGAGCCTTGAGTGCTCACAGATTGTCCTTCCTTGGACCACTTTTGGTAGGTACTAATCACAGCGTACCAGGAACACCTCACCAGATCTGTTGCTTTGGAGACGCTCTGATCCGGTCATCTAGCCAGCACAATTTGGCTCTTGTCAAAGTGGCTCAGACCTTTACACTTGCCCATTTTTCTCCACTTTGAGACCTGACTGTTTACTCGCGGCCTAATATATCCCACGCCTTGACATCTACCACTGTAGATGAGATAATCAGTGGTCTTAATGTTATGGCTGATTGATGTATATTCCCAGCACCTACGGTTTTGCTCAGTCTAATTCATGTTGTACTAAAAATGAGACAGGAACCAAATTTTTGTGATCAGTGTGTATTACACCACACTTTTCTATTCTATTTGAGCTTTTTATTTACAGCTAATAACCTCAGTGGAATATGTGGTGCCTGCACTGCTTCTGCAGGTTAAAGAGACAGCGAGCGCACTGAGCTCTTCATGCACGGAATTATGGAGCCAATACTGTCTTCATTCTCGGCTTTTAGAAAACTGATGATGTGCAGCTCACATTTCTTTGCTCCTCATACAAGCCGAACACTTCGGTAATAAGTTATAATAGAGGTGCTTATGAGTACATGCTGGATTCCAGCAAGCTTAGATCATCTTGTTCAGCTATTGTTCCAATTTATTCTAGGTTTTTCTTTTGCCTCGCCACTCCTCTGTGAAAACCATTAATATTTTATGTGCTCCAAGTATCATGAGGAAACGTTAATCTAGTGGGGGATTTTTTTTTTTTGCAGAGGATTTCATCATTCACACTATTTTACATAATTTAAAATTTTTTTTTTTTACAAATTCATACACACTCACTGGCCACTTTAATAGGAACCCCTGCTCGTTTATGAAGTTGTCCAACCAACTGAACGTAGCAGCAGCACAATGCATAACATCATGCAGATACAGCTCAGGAGTATTCACATCAAATCTCAGAATGGGAAAGAAAAATAAAAAGCTTTCTTTCAAGAACTGTGCACTGAGCCCATGCATATTGTCAACTTAGATTTCTCTTGGCTGTCAGATCTTCTGAAGCACTCTGAGATGCTTTTCTGATCATCACGGTTCTAAAGAGTAGTCATTTGAGTTGCTATAGTTTGTATCCTTGTGCAGCAGCCTGGCTATTCCCTTTTGAACTGCTTTTCACATGTCCAGCACTTGGCAGACGCCCTTATCCAGAGCAACTTTCATTTTATTTAACTGTGCACTTGAGGGCCTTGCTCAGGGGCCCAGCAGTGGCAGCTTGGCAGACCAAGCTTATAACCTTCTGCTCAGTAGTCCAACACCTTAACCACTGAGCCACCACATCCCACATTTTCACACTATTCTGTACAAACTCTACAAACTGTTGTTTGTGAAAGTTTGTGAGTTTCTGAAATACTCAAACCAGCACATCTGCTGCCACAGCCAAAGATTACACTTTTTCTTCATTGTGATTGATGTTTGATGTGAACATTACCTATAATGCTGCATGATTGGCTGAGTGTTTGTAATAAAGTGTCTGGTGAGTGTATGAAGCAATATCTGCTCTGTACGATATTTCATACGCTTCTTTTATTCCACATTTTGGAGTATAACAACCAGGAACTGAGTTTGCGAATAGAAAATAGCTCTGTACAAGCAGTTCTACTTAATGTGAGTCAAAATGGTGGAATAAACCAGCTAGGTAAAATAATTTTCGGAGTCTTGTAAGCAGCGTAGTGTTAATATGAATGTGACACACTTGAACTTAGCCATTCAGCCTTCAGCGTGTACTACGGGTAGTCTTGCACAATTATTTCAGGGCAAGCCGATGTGAATGAAAGCACAGGTCTGCTGTATCCAGTCCCGAAAGCTTCTCTGAGTTCAGGGCTTTGTGTATTTTTCAGAGCCAGTCCCAAAGGGGCCAGCAACACCTGAAAAGGATCACAGCGGTTTGCCTCACTGCCTCCCAATATGTCAGTTAGGCAGGGCATGGAGAAAAAGAAATAAAAGAAAACGTCTCATTAGTATTCAAGGACCCACGTTTTTTTTTCTCTTTCACACCTCAAGTGCTTTAAGAAGGCTTAGTGAGAGGGTAGGCACAGCAGAGAGCTGATTATTGAATACGCTTTTTCTTTTCTTCCTATTTTTTAGTAAGGCTTCCAAGAGGATCAGTCTAGGCTTCCAAACGGTGAGAAATTAAAGTGGCTTTCTTCTCAGAGCTCTTTGTTGCTGCTGAAATCTCTTTTCATTCAGTTTTTTTTTTTGTCCGCCGTCTGTTAGAATGTGTCTTGGAAAATGAAGGTGCATTTTTGTTCATGTTCATAAAAAGGCAGATCACACTGCAGGCCTCCTGAATCCTGGTTTCGATTCGACATCAATGTTCGTAATGTTTTATTTATTTTCTTCCTCTCCACTGGAATTAGTGAACTTCGTATACAGGGTCGCTACAATGAACAGTCTCGGCTTTTGTGTCCGAGGTTCCTTTGAGAGAGAGGTGGACAATACTAAACTTCCGCATTTAGCTGGCCTGGAATGTTTTGGCAGCTTGAGAGAAAAGCCAGTCTTTGTAAGCCTGGAAACTTCTGTCAGTACAGAATTTTTTTTTTTTTTTTTTGCAGTGAACTCAAGCTGTTAATGTACTTCAAGCGTTGCAGGTCTCCCATAGACATCAGTGACGTTCTTTACATATATAACAAACACCTATATAACAATATTACTAGGAAATGTCACTAGCATATTCTATTATATGGTTGTTTTGTACAGTTACATACAAAAATAAATGAGTAACTAGAAAAGCATTGCGATTCATATGCATGCAGTCAGCGTAGTAGTAATTGGGACCTTCGGTGACGATGGGTGAAAGGTGTTATGAAAAAAAAATATAATTAGATTCATCACAATAAAAATGAGCGAAATCAAACCTTTAATTGAAGTTAATTTATTCCAGCAATAATAAAGTGTCAGTGTTATTGTCACCCCTGTATTACTTTATGCAAAAATCCCTTTGCCACATAACAGCACTCAGTCTTCTCCTATAATGCTTGAATAGATTGGAAAATACCGAGCAAGGAATCTGAGAAACTTTTCAATACAAAATCTTTCCAGATCCGCTCTCATCTTCAGCTTTTCCCACAGGTTTTTACTGGGGTTTCGGTCAGGGGACTGGAATGCCCATGTCAAAAGCTTGATTGTGTAGTCATTGAACCCTGTTTTGTGTGGATTTGGATGTATCTTTTGGATCACTGTCTTCCTGAAAGCTCCAACCACAGCCGTGTTATTATTGCGTCTTGGCAGAGGAAGCTAGATTTTTGAATTTAAAACCTCTGGTGCTTCATGGAGTTCACAACGCAAGGTTTCCAGGGCCTTTGGAGTCAAAACAGCTCCACAACATCACAGATTCTCCATAATATAATACAGTAATCCAATCAGAGCTCCTTTGTTTTGTCCTTTGTAGGTGCCTTTGTTTATGGTTTGATGAATGAAAAGGCTTTCTTCACACACACTCTTTGCAGGAGTTTTCTAATTGTAGATTTGTATATTTTGTTTAACACAAAATGCACCATGTTTTGTAAATGTGGGGAAAAGTGGCCGCTTAGTGGTTAAGGTGTTGGACTTCAGATTAGACGGATGAATCCCAGGTCTACCAAGCTGCCACAGCTGGGCTCTTAACTCTCAATTGCTCAGTTGTATAAAATGAGATTTTAAAAAATGTAAGTTGCCCTGGATAAGGGCGTATGCCAAACATCAGAAATGTAAATCCTCACTTGCGTTCCTTGTAGACGTTTTTGCCCCCTTACCATCCTCCTCAAGGGCAAAATACCCTTGCGTCTTCTTCCAGGCAGGTTCCTCACAGCTCTGATTGTTTTAGACCTCAGGATTTTTATCCTAGCAGTGGTGTAACAGTGATTGTTACACAAATTGTGAAGGTCTTTTCTTTTGTGTATTCTGTAATCTGCCCCATGTTGATGAAAGCCTAAAGGAATTTGACCTCTGTGTCCTATTTATAGCCACTGACAGTTTCTAAGCGCTCGGGTGAGGATAGAGCAAAATAGAAATGGAAACATATTTCAGGTACATATCAGGATTGCGGATAAGTGTGTGTGTGTTGCTTTCGGCTGCTCCCTGTTCGGGGTGGCCACAGCAGACCAACTAGCCCACACATCAACTTGGCAAATGTTTTACGCCGGATGCCCTTCTTGACGCAACCCTCCCATTTTTCCGGGCTTGGGACCGGTACTGCATCCAGTGGCTGGGGTTGAGGCACTGGCTGGGAATCGAACCCGGGCCTTCCACATGATAGGCGAGAAACCTACCACTGAGCCACCAATGCCCCAGGATTGCCGATAAGTATGCTAGAAAAATATTGTTAAAATAAATATCTCCTCATCATGGCACCTGTTAGTGGGTGGGATATATTAGGCAGCAAGTGAACATTTTGTCCTCAAAGTTGATGTGTTAGAAGCAGGAAAAATGGGTCAGTTTAAGGATTCGAGCGAGTTTGACAAGGACCAAATTGTGATGGCTAGACGACTGGATCAGAACATCTCCAAAACTGCAGCCCTTGTGGGGTGTTCCCGGTCTGCAGTGGTCACTATCTATCAAAAGTGGTCCAAGGAAGGAACAGTGGTGAACCGGCGACAGGGTCATGGGGGGCCAAGCCTCATTGATGCACGTGGGGAGCCCATGTGGTCCGATCAGATTGCTGAAGAAGTTAATGCTGGTTCTGATAGAAAGGTGTCAGAATACACAGTGCATGATGGAAAAGGGGGGCCCAACACAATTACTAGGTCATAATGTTATGCCTGATCGATGTATAAAATCAAAGGTTTGTTTAAAAACTATTATTTTGATCATTTTCTAACATTGTAATTCAAGCTCAGTTGAATTTATTTAATTCTAATGTGAACGTCAGTTACATGCGATTGAATTGAGGAAATTCAACAAGCTTTGTTTTCAAACAATATTTTTCTGACATCAAATCATTTTGAATGTACAAAAACTAATTGTGTTAATGTAACTCGGTTCAATCACATGGAACCGATATACATGTTTGAATTAAGGAAATTCAGTGAGTACATCGGTTCCATGTGATTGAACCGAGTCACATTAACACAATTAGTTTTTGTACATCCAACGTGATTTGATCAGGTATTTACAAAACCCTGAATAAAATCACTGAGCTGAGAATCAAAGCCACATTCATCAACGTTATAACCTCGGTTATACCGACTGTATAACCTGCTCGGACAACACGGCGCCGAAAAACATTTATTCTCTTGCAGATTTATTCACACTGGTGTGGTTTCAGTGAGCCGTTTCACACACGGGATATTGAACGTAGATGTGTATTGACTTCTCACAGCCTGATTGCAGTACAGACTAGGTGCAGAAGAGAATTTTTTTTGTAATGTATAATTTTCTGATGATTTCATTTAGAGCTTGCAAAAGAAACAATAAGTAAACAGCCCACAATTTGTTCACAGCAGGCCGACTGAACGCATGGGATAACTTCCCACCGGCGCCATTAAGAGCTGTGTTATGAGTGGGGAGGGCTGCTGATCTAGCCTTTCAGTGTGGTTTGGGAGGGGAGACTGCCTTCCACTTGCACCACAGCTTGTTGATCGCTTCTGAGACAGACTGTCTGGCTTTCGCTGTGGCTGACCCATTTTTACGAGCGGAAACACTCAATATCCCATTCATCCACCCTGCGCAGAAAAAGAGAGCGAGATAGAGGTGGAATGGCGTCAGCAGAGTGATTTATTGCTAATCTATAAAGATCCAGGCTGACCTTTCAACACACAAAGCGAACACTTGCATGTTCACTGTATACAGACACTAGTGCCCCCCCCCCCCCCCCACACACACACACACACACTCACTCACACACAAAAGTACCGTACTATGAACGACAGCTTTTTCAAAGGTTATGAATAGAAAAGCTGGATTGGTTTAGTGTGATGCTGATCAGATTCCAGTCAGAGAGCAGTGCTGAAGGATTTCGGCTGAGACAGAGCGATGGACAGACGAATCTCGAATTGCTTTGAAAGGAGGTTTAGTTCATAAAGATGCAGATATGAAATGAAATGATTTCTATATTTAAACAGCATAAAATTAAACAAAGTCAATATTTGGCATGACGGCACTTTTTAAAATGTATCGCTGCTCATCATTTTATGAGAATACTAGGTTTTTCTAAGCATCTTCAGATCAATTTAGTTTTATTTGTATTGCGCTTTCAACAGTGGACATTATCACAAAGCAGTTGAACAGAAATATAGTTGTTTTCGGCTGCTCCCTGTTCGGGGTCGCCACAGCGGACCAACTGGTCCGCACAACAACTTGGCAAATGTTTTACGCCGGATGCCCTTCCTGACGTAACCCTCCCATTTTTCCGGGCTTGGGACCGGCACTGCATCCAGTGGCTGGGGTTGAGGCATTGGCTGGGAATCGAACCCAGGCCTTCCACGTGATAGGCGAGAAACATACCAATGAGCCACCAATGCCCCAGTTTAACAGAAATATATTAACTTTAAATGTATAAATTCATTAGTTTGTACCTAATAAGCAAGCCTGAGGTGAGAGTTTTAAAATCTGACCCAATAATACAGAACTTAACTTCAAATACAAATTTGATCACACAATCATACACAGTACAACTTTCAGTAAAATGCTTTTTTGGACTGTCCATGTCATAAAAATTGGATAAAAATAGACCAAGAATTACAGTTAAAAAAAGAATTTAACAGTACAGGTAGAAAAGGGAGAAATGATCTGAATACAGTATGACTGTTGGGAATAAAGTGCAGTTGTGTGCAATTTTAGTGACCGAATTAGTATTTAATAAAATATTGTGTCTAAGGCTTTTGCACCATACGGTATACAATCCCATCCAAAAGTATTGGAACGCCAACGCAAATTCTATTCTTTTTGTTCTACAGTGAAGACATTTGGGTTTGAGATCATAAGATGACTATAAGATAGATCAGAATTTCAGATTGAATTCCCTGATATTTACATCTAGATGTTAAACAACTTTGCATCATTTGTTGGAACCCACCCATTTTTCATATGACTGTTGGGTATTACTTGTGATCTGAGTGTGTCCTGTTAGATTGGTCATTTAAAACAATTAATAGCTCTGAATGTCTACTGCATTTGTTGTTCAAAAGGATAAACAAACATGAAGACCAGAGAGCTGTCGATGGGAGAAAAGCAAGTCACTCAAGTCAAGTGTGGAGAAAGATCTGCTCCAAATCCAAAACATTCAAGCTCATGGGTAAACAATGGTGGTGGTAGTTTCATAGCTTGTGCTTGCAACTCATGATAGTATTAACAGAATGAATTTAGAAGTCTATAGAAACATTCTGTCTGCCAGTTTATACAGAAATGCATCCAATCTATTTGGTTAGAACTTAATCAGGCTGCAAGACAGTGCTTCAAAACACACCGTCAGCTCACCAAAGCATTTCAGACCGTGAGGGAGAGTGGAAGAGGGAGGTTTCAGACTGACCAAATCAATCACCAGACCTTAACCCATTTGAACAGCGAGACTCTTAAGAGGAGACTGAAGGGAGAAACCGCTAAACAAACACCAACTGAAAGAAGTTGTGGTATAAGCCAGGGAAAGAAGAATAAAAACCATAAAAGAAGAATGTAACAGTTTGGTGACGTCAGTGGTGAGGTTACCAGCTTTGATGCAGTTATTGCAAGCATGGTACACTCATGCAAATTTTGCTCAGCTAAAGATTGGGTGGTCTGCCACCAAATGTGCCATGTTCAAATCTATTCAACACACCTATTTGTAAAGGTCAGGAAATTAAGCTGAAATATTGTCTCATATTCATTGTTTCATCTCAAATCCAAATGTCTTTGAGATAGCAAAAACAAAAGAAATGGCCTTGGTGTTCTGATACTTTTGGAGGGGCTGTAGGAAAGCAGCAACACACAGTGCATTTAACCAGTTTGTCAGTTTCATCACTATTAACAATGGATGAACTGTCTTAAATAATTGTCAGAGTGGAGAAAGAATTTCACTGTGCAGTAATGTATATGTGACAAATAAAGACAACTTAACAACTTAACCAAAATGTGTTCAGTGGGCATGAGATCAGGGCTCTGTGCAGGACACTTGAGTTCTTCTACTCCAACATTGGCAAACCTTGTCTCTGTGGACCTTGCTTTGTCCACCAAGGTGCGTGTGTCATTCTAGAACAGGTTTGGGCCTCTTAGTTCAAGTGAATGAAACTGTATTACTAGAGCAAACAGGAACATAATTATCTATACAATAATGTCTTTACAGCTTTGTGGCAGTAGTCTGGGGAAGGACCACATGACTGTGATGGTCAGGTGTCCACAAACATTTGGCCACATAGTGTAGCTATTTTTTTTTCTTTGTGTTCTTAATTGTGCTGTCTTGATAAAACATGTTAGTGGGTTTATTATTTTATTATTATGATTGATAATTTAGTGTGGTTCTGATTAATATCTACTCTTTAAGAGTGCTTTCAAGCTTGCCAATTTTCCATGATCTCTGGAGAATATTTTTTTTTTTACATCCAGGCTATTGAGCATTCTCAAACGAGCTTCCATCAGCATTTTTTTAATCAGAGCAGATGGCATTGCCAAAAGTTATTAGAAAATTGAGAAAATCCTTTAACATGGAGGACAAAGTCTCTTGTTAATGAGCGAATGTAAGTAGGTTTATGACATGATTAAAAAACGTTTCCTTGCCTATATTCCAACATTGCATTGTAACTGAAAATAGCGACTTGGTTATTTTGGGAACATTCACCTTTACACAATGTGATGTCCCACTTAAACTGTTGCCGCATACAGTCAAGTCACACAAGCGGCTTATATTCTCGTGATTTTTTTTTGCTTCCAGAGTTACAGTGAATGATAAATAGCTTTAGTACTGATGCTAAATCTGATATTATTCTAAAATCTGAAATTATTAAGGGTTGTTACGGTTATAGTGTGTGTCGTATTTAACTTTTTTAGTACAAAAAGCACCATGGAGTTAACATGTTTTCTGTAAATGGAAAAAAAAATCACCTACTGTAAAAGAAGACTAATGTGTCCATTAACTCTGCAGTGATTTAATACACTGTAAAACTCCTTAGTTGCACTGTGCTGTCCATTCACCACCTAATGGCTCAAAATCCAATTTAGGAAATTTTAACTATCTGACCTAATATAGCATTTCACCTGCGCCGTACATAATGCTTCATCATGTTCATTTAGCCAGCACCTTCGTGTGATGTGGCTTACAGCACCAGAGAAATGCTGGTTTTGACCCACTGAGACGCATAAGTGTGGCCAGCTGTGGGTTTAGGTGAAAATGCTGAGGAATTTCTCATTGTTCTGTAGAAATGAAGTCTCTCAGATATTAAGGAAATATCAACCAGACCCCAAGATGTATTACTTCAAGAAATTTCAGTGTAATGTAAAAGTGCCATCTGTTTTAGTGGAGCTATGCTACTATGCTAAGTACATCATTTTTGTAATTGTCTCTTGAATTAGCTAACTGGACTCATTGAGTATATCTATCCAGAGTTGCAGGGGGCCAAGATGGACTCAGGGTTTAAGGTGGGGGACAACCTGGATGGGGTGCTAACCCCTCACAGGGGACAGTCTCACACACACACACACACACACACACTATAAACCAGGTGTGTCAAATCTTATCTGCAAAGGGCCAATGTGGGAGCAGGTTTTCAATCCAACCGAGCAGAAACTACACCTGAGTCTACTGAAAGCCAAGATCAGTTGATTAAACAGGTGGAATCAGGTGTAGCTTCTGCTTGATTGGAATAAAAATCTGCACCCACACCAGCCCTTTGCAGATGAGGTTTGACACCCCTGCTACAGACAATTTAAAGATGCCAGTCAGCCTACAGCAAAAGAGAAAATCAGAGTACCTGCAGGAAACCCCTGAAGCACAGGGATACACAGGGCAGAGGCAGGAATTAAACCCACAACCCTGGCGGTGTGAAGCAGACATGCAAACCACTAAGCCACTGTGCCCATCTCATGAGGGTATATGTTGTTGTTCTTATTCTTTTTCTTTTGGCTGCTTCCTCTTTGGGGTCACTACAGTGGATCATCAGGTCTGCTTATTGATTTGGCCCAAGTATTATGCCAGATGACCTTCCTGACTCGTGAGGGAATACACCGATCAGGCATAACATTATGAGCACTGAGAGGTGAAGTGAATAACACTGATTATCTCCTCATCATGGCACCTGTTAGTGGGTGGGATATATTAGGCAGCAAGTGAACATTTTGTCCTCAAATTTGATGTGTTAGAAGCAGGAAAAATGGGCAAGTATAAGGATTTGAGCAAAACTGCAGCTCTTGTGGGGTGTTCCCGGTCTGCAGTGGTCAGTATCTATCAAAAGTGGTCCAAGGAAGGAACAGTGGTGAACCGGGGACAGGGTCATGGGCGGCCAAGGCTCATTGATGCACAAGGGGAGTGAAGGCTGGCCAGTTCAGTCTGGTTCAACAGAGGAGCTACTGTTGCCCAAATTGCTGAAGAAGTTAATGCTGGTTCTGATAGAAAGGTGTCAGAATACACAGTGCATGACGGGTCAGGGCTGTTTTGGCAGCAAAAAGGGAGACCAACACAATATTAGGCATTGGTCATAATGTTATGCTTAATCGGTGTACATACTGTATGTTAAAAAATAAAATGAATAATACTAATAATAAACTTATGAACAAATTCTGAATTGAAGTCAATTCAAGATTAAAGTAAAAACAGTCAAGAGTCAAGAATAGTATATATCCTAAACATATTAATGTTTTCCGTGCTCGAACGCATCTGATCTGATTAATAAATTAATTAACAACCGTTCCTGGATGAAGTGAGTGTGTTAGAGCAGAGAAAACGCTCACCTGTGCAGGACAGGAGGTACTCCAGTACCAGGGTTGAGAACATGTGGTCTACAGCTCATTATATCCAACAGGACTAAAAACTCGATGCTCATGTACTATGCTGCCTTCCTTGGTTATCATCTTATTATCATTGCAGGATGGTGGCAGCCTGCTGCTTAGATTTAGCCCTTAGGGCATTTCTTACTGAAAAGGTCTAAAAAAAAAAATCATGGAATTAGACTAGCTCATGTACAGACCTCTGCAGGATGGCTGGAGCACTGCAGCTGGGGTTGTAAATCCCCACCCCCTCGTCCTTCCAGTCAATGGGTGAGAGAGAGACGGAGGGGCACCGGCAGGGGTACTGAGACACACGACGCATTTCATGCACATTCAGCCCTGTGTATCAGCTAATTTATTCTTAATATCAGCGAGCTAGATGTTTTTAGAATAGATAGAACTTTATTTGCAAGAAGAAGTCAAATTTCACCTACAATGAATTTGAAAATGGCGGTTGCTACACAGACTAAATGTGAGCAAAGCAGTGAATTAGACAGATGCAGGGGAAAAACTGCTAAAAAATAAAATACAGTATGTTAGATAAGCTTGCTTTCGGCTGCTCCCTGTTCGGGGTCGCCACAGCGGACCAACTGGGCCGCACAACAACTTGGCAAATGGTTTATGCCGGATACCCTTCCTGACGCAACCCTCCCATTTTTCCGGGCTTGGGACCGGCACTGCATCCAGTGGTTGGGGTTGAGGCATTGGCTGGGAATCGAACCCGGGCCTTTCACATGATAGGCACGAAACCTACCACTGAGATAAGCAAAGAGTAATAATAAATGAATGTACATATAGTGAATGAATATAGTGTATACAAACTGCAAAGATGTGTAGCATGTAGAGAATAAACCTGAACATGTCTGTCTGTCTGTCTGACTGAATAATACACTATGCAAAATACCCAATATACACAATATCTATATGAATATTCAGTGCAGTAGTTTACTATATGAAAGATATTATACTTACTTTAATATAGTCTTATTACAAAAGGAAAGATGTGATGCTTATGAAAATAAGCCTCAGTATAAGAAATTTGGGGATAAAAAGGAGGTAAACTAAGAATTTATACTGTTCTATACTCTCGATATATGTACAGCGTACACATGAATTACACTTTAACGATGATAAAATGTTTGCTGTTATCTTCCATTCGTATATCTCCATCACAGTAAGCGCCTAGATAAAATCCTGGATTACATACCTGCATCATAGCAGAGGATGGTGTGTGTTTCTTGTAAGTCGTTTCTTTTTCAACAGATGGAGCTGTTGAGTCAAATCTCTCCCTCTTGCAGATAAATTCCTGCATTTTTCCCTGCAAGACTTTCCAATCTGAGATTCTTTCACCCTGGTTTTTGCATGTGTATAATATAAATGTCTGCTGTGTTTACATACTTGTATTTAGTAGAATAATTTGGATATATTATGAGTCTCATCTTTAAGAATTACTATAGAGTTATGGTAGATGTAACAAAGATACATATATAATAAAGGATCATTTTACAACTCATTTTTAAGGTCATGTCTTCAACCAACCCCCCAAAATAAATCTTTTTTCTGTCATGATTCAAGTCAGCTAAATCAGGAGACATATCACAAAAAGGAGAGATATGTACAAAAAACACATAGAAATTCTGTCAGTTTAATGAATTTACATACAGTTGTATCAAATGCTTAAAAGTATAGTTAAAAGGTTAAAAGTTTCTGTTAGCAGGAATGAAAAAATAACACGCATCCCTTCTTTTTTGCTTGTTCGCTTCGATTGCGTGAACTTTAAGTGCAGTATAACTGATATCACTAACTGATGCAGTAATTACTGTGTACAGTTATCTTACTTACTCAGTTAGCTACTTGCTAATATTACAACTCCATTCAACACATGAGTCTTTGTCTCACTAGACTCACAAAAATGTGTTCCTATAACTAAACATGGGTTTTAAAAAAAGAAATAAATATATAATGAATTCATTATTTAAAAAGAATGACAACAGATATGTGTTAAATTAACTAGGTAGCTGTACTGCTATCACCATGTTTTGCTAGCTAGCAAGAACGTCAACAATGCCAGTGTGCCTGAAGCAGTCATATCAGCACTAGATACTCTAGCAGTTACTGATGTGCTGAGTCCTAAATAACATCTGTTCAGTGGTGTTGCTTTGCGATTAACAGATGGAGTAGAGAAAAACTGACAAATTGAGTACAGCAACATATGGGCTAGTCAGTAACTGTAAATAAAAACTATATGATCGTTTTACTAGGTATTTCACTGTTATGAAGCATAACAGGTTGAAGGTAAAGGGACTGCTGAATGTTTGTAGTGGCAGATGGTGTTAGAATAGCAAAATATAGGTCTAAAAGTTAAAGGTGAGTGGGGCACGGTGGCTTGGTGGTTAGCACGTTTGCCTCACACCTCCAGGATCGGGGGTTCAATTCCCGCCTCCTGTACATGTGGATGTGTGTGTGGAGTTTGCATGTTCTCCCCGTCTCCTCTGGGTACTCCGGTTTCCTCCCCCGGTCCAAAGACATGCATTGTAGGTTGATTGGCATCTCTAAATTGTCCGTGGTGTGTGAGTGAATGAGAGTGTGTGTGTTCCCTGTGATGGGTTGGCACTCTGTTCAGGGTGTATCCTGCCTTGATGCCCAACGACGCCTGAGATAGGCACAGGCTGCCCGTGACCCGAGAATAGATCGGATAAGCGGTAGACGATGAATGAAGTCAAAGGTGGTGACATAGTAACAGTAGTAATATTGCTCAGTGTGTGAAACGCGGAGTTGTATGGGTGTTGCATCATTACTCACGACTGAAATCATTACAAAGCATGTTACTTAACAGCAAGAGTGAGGCTTCCCGTCACCAGTCAAAATGCTAACCGCGATCAAACATTCCAGTGCACCCATGAATAATTCACTGTGGTTAAAGATGTGTGAAGGGTGCAATAAGATTGTAAAACATTGACACATTGTAGTTAATGGGCGACTGGGCAATGAAGAATGCGTCTGGAGCCGAGCGCTGGCTGTGCACTGGCTGTTCCTGTGTGTTTATACTTCTGTTCTCTTCATTCTTCTGTTCCACATGGATATTAGTGCTGGAGTGTGAAATGGATACACCATGTTTTAGCCAAGTAAAGCTTTCAACACAGAAGTGTTAAATAGTAACAACTCTGCTAGTCACATTCCACCTTCAGATCACATCCATCCTCTGAAAATCCCACCTCCAGTTCCTTTGACTGAGGGCTACTCAAAACCACATGAGTCATTTGGATGTAATAATATGAAATAAATAAATAGATAAATAAATTTTGGTAGCTCTCATTAACATGTTGCTTGCCTTGTACTTTTAAATAACAAGCTTTAATATTTAAATAGTGCATCGTAATACAAGGATTTTATTTAATAAATCTGAACTGAGGGTCAAAGGAAAATTGGCTGCAAAACGGTTGAGAAGACCAGTCTTAGTGTTAGCAACTCAACATATTTATGTACATTAGCTGTCATAAAAGGGTAAAGTATAGATCATTTTATTGGCAATATTAAATTATTAGCATATTTCCGAATTAATTGATTATTTTTCAAATGACTGAACACGCAGCACTGTTAAATGTCTTCAGCTTTTCAGTTGCGACACAGTTTCGAGTTCCGGCTGTAATTCATACCATATATAAACAGTTTTATAATAGTTTATTGTTTCTATAGTAACAGCTCATTCAGAGGGACTAGTACGGCGGCCTTTCCACATCACCTCCAGCTACAAATTGGGGCAAAAGCGTATATCCACATCTGTTTTTGTCTTTTGTGAACAGCAGTCAAGCAAATCTTACACTAACATTAGAGATGAATGATGTATGATTGTACCTCCTCGATAGAGCAAACTCTACAGTCAATGTTATAGATTTAACAAGCTGATATAGCTATATATTATTCGAGCCTCGTAATTCGTTTAAAATTGCTGTTGATGCTGTGAGCAGCCATGTTGTTTCTAACTCAGATTTGAGGAAACTTTCCTGACGAGTAGAAATTCAAACCTTTCTCTTGGGTGTTCTACAGTAGCTATAAACAGAGTGTCATTCATTCCTAAATTAAAATTTGCAATTGCTGGCCAATTTCTGTGGTATAAGAGCAATAAAATGCATCAGGTTGTGCTGTTGTAAGAAAATAAACCATTGCTGAGTGATATCGCACACCTGCATTGTGGATTATTCCTTATAGCTGCTTATAGTATCATTAAATGAGGAATAACAAGGAGTCAGGGGTTAAAAAAAAATAATAATAATAATCATCATCATTTAAAAAAAGAGGTAGAGGTGTAGGAATGAATTCTGTATATAAGGATTCATTTAATATGTTAGATGTTATAAGCAACAACTGTTTCCAGTTCAGGTCTTCCCCATGAATAGTGTGCATGTGAATGAGTCAAATATTGAACTGAATGAAGTAAATGGCTGTGTGTGTGGAGGGAGAAGTTGACTAGCAGTAAAGGACACCACAGCAGTGTTCCCTTATCATAGCTGTTGGAATGCAACAGCTGCAGGAGTCTGAGATAGCATGTGTATGTTAGAGAGGTAGTTTGTGTGTGTGTGTGTGTGTTGGGAGGGGTGGGGGGTTGGATTAGGGGTATTTGGGGCAGGCATGGTAGACCGGCGGGAACCCCCCTAGAAGACCCCCAACTCTCAACCCCCCACGTTCCTTATGAGCCGGGCTTGTGAAAGACAACTCAACCAAACACGAGTGTGTTTGCGTGTGTGTGTGTCAGTGTGTGTCTGTATATGAGAGAGCGCATGATCCAACTTAACAGAGGAGGAGAGCCTGAGAGGAGCAGGAGTTAAGGAGAGGAGGGCACAAAGCGAAGGAAGTGAGGAGCAGGGGAGGAGGAGGAGGAGGGAGGGGGGACGAGGAGGTGAACGGAGGGTGAAGAGGAAGAGAGCTGAGGGAGAGAGGGAAAGACAAAAGAAATAGGAGGAGAGACGGAGGAGAGGCAGAGCGAGGGAGCAGAGAGTGGGAGCTGTAGGGAAATGGCTTCGGAGGAGACGGCTGGAGGGGCACGCAAAGCCACCAAGAGCAAACTGTTCGAGTTCCTCGTCCATGGAGTGGTGAGTACGCTGTGTGTGTGTGTGTGTGTGTGTGTGTGTGTGTATGTGTGTGAGAATGCAGCGACAGCCGTTTATGTGTGTGTAATAGCTGGGATAGCCGTTCATGTGAAGGTTATTTCCAGTCCTCAGGCTCCCAGTTACACGCCGCTCTTTCTTTTTAAAGCACAGAGAAAGGGAAGTCAAGGGAAATGAGCGAGGCAAGCATGCATTTGTGTACAGAAATGTAAGCGGGAGCCGTGAAAAAAGGGGGGGGGAGGCAAGAGCCAGGCTTTAGTCAATAAAGGACGGATGCAGAGGCTGAAATGACGAGTGTTTCCATTCAGAACAACACTTTCCTTCAGCCTACATGGGGGCTTGACCTTATTTTAACTCCTCTGACCATATGAATTGCTGCATGAATAACATTTAAGGATCTGCCATATGGATTCTGACATATCGTGCATAGAAACTGACACGTTTCCAGATTTTCTGGTATGCCTTCACATGGAACTTAATCACTTTCTCAAATTACATGTCAGAATGAAATGCAAGATCTTATTTCAGAGTCACTCTGTAGACCTTTTGTTCACAGACATGCATCTTAACTGTGCAATGGTTTATTTATGATAGCTAGTGCTTTGTCTAGAGAAGAACATCAGAATGTAGGAACCCAGATAAGCCAAGCTTTCTTACAACTGGTTGTTTTGGGCATTCTCCATTTGACCTGATGAGTCTGAATGTAAAATTCACAGCCGTAACACATGTTCGCTTTACTTTACTTTGAATTTTTACATATTATTAAACAATCATAAGACACTATTTGAATTCAGGTTTTACAGGGACTGCGATATAAAAAAAAACACAGCCTTTCATTCAGTTTAGTTTCAGACCGTATCAGCTTTTTTTTTCCTCTGGCAGAAGCAGGAACAGTTCTCATTTGTCCTTTTTTGGTTGGATTTCAGATGCTTTTAGTGATTTACATTTTAGTGTGTGGCGAAGTTCTGTGTGTTGTCTGTTGCCAGCAATGTTGTGGTTTTGCCGTTAAAGGCTTTTGTAGAAGCGCAAATAACTCTTCTAAGCTGCTACGTTGAGTTCCAGTGCTATTTAATCAGCCATTACTTTTTGCAAGCCGGAACACTAATATAGTAATATAGCTCTGGCCCTGAATGTCTAATAAAGCCATTGAGTGTGTAGGCAGCAGGCAGTAAGGAGAAAAGAACTAAAAGCTGAGTTTGGGTGATGAATGATGGAAACAATCGCATACGTCTCTGCAGACTAATTAACCTTGACGAGGCTCTCATTCTTCTTGGCCAAATGTTTCCGCTCGTCTAGTCACCTCTCCTCTTCTTGCTCTCGCTATCCACCTTTTTGCACCCCCAACACTCTCACCTTTATCACAGCTCTCTCCTTATCTTCATCCATTTATTCTGGATCTCACCAGCACTTTTCCTGAGATCTTTAATCACACCACCGTATTTAAGCCTACACGTGTAAGCAAATTTATTTGAAGCGTTATTGTTATCTCCACTTTGGATGAAAATGTTTGGAGTTGGAAGAATGTAGAGGTTTAGCCTTGTTTCCAAGGTGAGGAACAGAGTGTGTGTACCAAGGTTCGCAATAGAGATGATTTGAATAGGATTTAGCATGAATAGAAAATAGCAGCCTGTTTAGTTCCAGTATAAATCTCTTATTGGGGAATTTTTTCTGTCAGTCCAGTAATGATGTGGTTTCAATAAATAAATAAAAAATAAATAAAAAAGAGCAGCTTGTAGATCATTGCTCATTCAGGTTGTACGTGTTCATGGCTGATTTGATCTTATACTGTTTATCCTAGCAAAAT
This sequence comes from Hemibagrus guttatus, assembly GCA_033459395.1. Classification (NCBI taxonomy): domain Eukaryota; kingdom Metazoa; phylum Chordata; class Actinopteri; order Siluriformes; family Bagridae; genus Hemibagrus; species Hemibagrus guttatus. Next base: position 26,004,831 of record JAUCMX010000005.1, on the reverse strand, counting down.
GCCCTCCTGTCACTGCGGCATTATTTTGATTGCCTAGATGTTGTTGGAAATCTTTTATCTAAAGTATTAGTCATCACAGACAGGGAAAGTTGTTCACTTGCTTTCCCCTTCTCATAGTAGATACACACAGTGTGTTGGTTAATGACAGACCAGCTTGTACTGTTTAACTCTGTGGATAAATAAAGATGACCTGAGGGTCATTTCACTCTGCTGCTAGCAGACTTTCCCATTTATTTAGACCTAAAGACTAACACTACAAAAGCACCGTGACCACATGACGGGTGTATACTCTAGCATGGCAAGCATGAAGTGGAGGGAGAGTACATGATTAAAATCAGCTTAGTTAGCATTTAGTCATTTTTATCTGTTGCATAAAGATAATACATTTCAATTGTATTTGGGTTTGTGGATAGTTCTGTACTGATCTTGTCCTTGCACTGGTACATATTACGTAGTGCTGTAACACAGGGAACCTGTCTGTATCGATATCTGCTTAAGTTCTTCAGATATCAATCTACATATCTGTATTCAGACTTAAAACAGACGCTGGTTTAATGAAAATCCCAGAACCCTGAAAACCTTTTAAAAAAAAGCAGATATGCCAGCACCGTCAGCATGGGCACTGTACTCCAGGTCATAATTGGTCACAGTTGGACTATATTTATTTTTAATCCTGCTCACACAGTTATTTTGTTTGTGTGTACCTGCTTGCATCATTTTCAAACAAATTTAGTTCTATTTCCCACAATGTAAATAAACTTGTAATGTAAACCATCTCGTCCCCGACACGGCAGCTACTAAGGATGAATAAAGGAATGCTAAACTGCATTGTGTAATGGCTCCTGGTCACATTAATGTGCTTTTTTCTGACCACGTGAAAGTAAACATGACTTTTTTGTTGCACACACAGACTCGAACAGACCTTTCAGGCACGTAATGCTCCTGCTACTTCTGTCTGTATTGCATCCTTTTAGGAGCAAATTATCTGTTCCAAATAATGCATTCATATTTCTAATATAAAGGTAACAACTATGAATCCGAGGTAAACCAGCAAGCTACTATGGATCTGTCAAGGTTTTTTTTTGGTTTTTTTTTGATGTGCCATTGCATCATTCAGCTTGAAGCAAACCGAGTTTCAAGTTTTGACATTTGTTCCATTTATTCAGCATGTTCCATTTGCACAGAAAGAAATGTAACCATGAGCGAGGACTTTTTTTTTTTTACTTGGACGGTTTGTTTAAATAGCCATCAGCTCTCCAAATAATGACAAAAACGGGGACTTAGGCTGGAGACATGACCGTGCTGGAGGCTGGGAGTTGTTTATTGCCTAGATTCAACTGCAGTAGCCTGTCATTCAGTTGACTGATAGCATAGATGCTGTCAGTCTTTGTGACGTTCAAAATCCACACTGGGGCTTTCTGACAAACTAGTCAGAAAATATTTGAAATAGAGCCATTTTACATCTACTTCTACCCTCCTGCTCAACTCGGGTATCAGTGATTTTTGAAATGTCAGTTTATTGCTACACTAAAGCTTGAATTCCTACATTATTGAACCCGTTTTAATAATGTAGGTTAATTTAGGGAAAAAAAATTTAGGAAATTTTGCTCAAGACAAGTGGCACATATTTAGACAAGAAGGTACAAAAGAGAATTTCCCTTTTGTTCAGACGTTCCAAATAGAAACTATTCCAAAAGGTAAGAGGAACCATCCACCGTCCAAAGAACCTTCGAAGCACCCTTTATCTGAGAGAGTTATGTAGCTAATGCTACTTCCAGATAAGCGTACTTGTATTCAGTAGTGGATTGTCTGGAACTGCATTACAGCACAGTTTTCATTAAGAACTGAGGATTAAGGCAGATCACATTTCAGTTCTATGAAGCATAATGATGTGAACTGATACACACATTTAATCCAACACACACTGTGAAGGTCACTACTGTATTGTACACACATGTTCACTGAAATACGTACTAAGTGGACTTGGAGGCATAAAGCAGAGAAGCATTTTTGGTGCTGGTACACAGAAAATGTGTGTATATGTAAAGCACTTCTAGCTTTAATCACTCACTCACTAATCACATTTTTCACTTCATGGGTTATATGCTTAAACTTTTCTCCAACAAGAACCTATAGTAGGAGACCACTTTTCAATATGAAGGTCTTAGGAATGGTTCTTTATATGTTGCATAAAAGAACTGTTTTTGTTTTTCTAAAGAATCTTACGATCGATGCTTAACCATTTTGTTTTGCCGGATAAAGAAAATTCTATTCGTAAATGCTACTTTTATGTGATGCTTTAAGAAGCACCTTTAAGTTTAAGGGAGCTTGTTAGTCCATTTTGCCAAGATTGAATCAGAACGAAATTGATAGTTGGTTTGTTTGCTGTTAGCTTTGGTTTGGTTTCACACTTTCCACCCTTTCATTCGTTTGTCCGAAGTACGACAACGGAAACGAACCGCACCGAGGTGGAAAACATACCAGGGTTAGATTCAAATGGACTAAAAGATCAAACTCGTGCTATAGTAATTAGAGGATTTTTTGACAGAAAGCCCACACTGTGATTTTCCCTGTTTAGCTAGCTGGTGGATTATTCCTAGCTTAGTCTGGCCGTTGATCTTCATTTGAAACGGATAATAAAAGCAGCACTGCAATAACCAGAAAGATCAGACACCTGTTCCAAAGCCATGAGTGACGGCAACAACCGGCTGCCCATCAGACAGCAAGAACAGAGAAAGGAGTAAGCTGATGCAAAGGACAACACCAGCAGAGCTACAGATTCCCTCACCATCTGATACAAAGTTATATGGAATAATTATTGTGTTTCTGACATAGTGAACTATCGTGCTGATACATTGTTAGTCCCTTAGAGATCCAAAAAACATTACTGCACTCTTCCAGCTGTTTTTATGAGAAATGGATATTCATTTAGATGCTTCTCCGGAGGTCAGAGCATTCATTTGCGTCTAAAGTTACTGTAGCCAGCTTCAGTTCCTCATGTGTTTCTGCATTTTCCTGTCGCCACTAAACAACAATGTATGTCTCTGGGTCTCATTTTGCAACCCATCCCCAAGCCTCCCTGCTTCATTTGCTCTTATTTTGCAACAGTGTAGAGTCCAGAAGCTTACTAGATTCCAGAAAAAAACACTCACCCACACACTGTACTGTGCACAAAGCAACACATTTTGAAACAGATTGGAAGAGGAAGAGGATCCAGCGTGTCATCAAAGGAACGGCTCCTGTGAAAAGTGTCACCGTGTCACCTTGTTGTCACTCTAGTGTAGACAATTTAACCCCCCAGTCACCCTCTCTCACTCTCACTCACACACAAACACACACACACACACACACACACACACACACACTCGGGTGCTAACATTATGACAGAAAGCACAAAGCCAGGCTTTAAGACCCATGCGATTAGGGTGACGTTCTTACATGCAACGCACATTCCTTTACTCCTAGTGTTCAATGGGAACACTTCCTGCATAGCTAAAGAGAACAGTCCTTTCCCACATTAAGGCCACAAGGTGAAAGCAACAGTCCTTCACCTTGTAGCACAAAGCAGCGCCTTGAATGGTAAAATAGGTGTTAGTGAGGGTGGAGTTGATTGGAGGAGGTGTTGCTTTCCGTTTTTATGGGCTACTTGTGATTCTGTGGCTATTTATGGTTCATGGGAGGTGATGTACCTTGAAATCAAAGAGGTCCTAAGATGGCATTTCAAATGCAGTCCTGTTATTAAGTTCTTATAAATATTATGACTGCACTTTCATCGTATACGCTCAGATGTTCTGGTTGGTTGTTGTCACTCAGCATTTTCCAGCTGTTCGTTTTTATTCTTCCAGTAAAACCTAGACACAACTAGCTCCGTAGAGATATTATTTACACAACATGGGAATTATAACAAGCGCTAATAGACGTCCACAGGGGCAAAAATCAGGCTGCCTCACTATCAGGGGAGGAACAGTGGACAGGACAGTTAATGACAGGGTTGCCAGGATCATAGGTTTTATGCCATATTGCGCTTGTATAAAAATACTCCACCTCCAAGTGGAGAAGATTGTGTTTTGTAGCAAAAAAATTAATCTAATACATTTCTGCAAATTTGAAGCATAAGCAACGCAGGCAGTGTGTCTATGATGCACCGAACAATACTATTGTATGATATATTGCAGAGATTGAGAGAAGGAAAAGAGGGGATTGGAGTTGACAGTGTTCATACATCAAAAAACTGCATGCACTATGGTGACCTTGTTTTCCATACAAAGGCTGAAAAAGAGAGACTATATGTTGTCGCATCTATTAACTCTAAAGGTTCTCTATAGCGTAAGTCAAGTCTGCAATCCCCTTGACGTTGTTTTTGTTAGATTTCTTGACTAATGTAGTCGTATCCCATCAAAGTCTATGGTTACAAGCTGCTAATGCGGAGTAACAGGAATCTGTCCGTAAAATTCGGGAAAGGGGAAAAAAAAAAGTTTGACTGAATGTCTGGGTAAAATCCAATGTACGTCTTGTTTTATCCCATAAAAGTATTGAATTTGAAGAGTGACTGGCTCTGAAGGAAGTTAGTCCTGCCTTTGACATCCTGTCTTTACAAATATGTGGAATTCATTTAGACTAAATTCAATTGCACATAGAAGACCTTTTGAGTTTTACTGATCCACACACACACACACCAGCTGTTCCTTGGTGAGTGGCTGACACAGGTGGATTGGTGTTAAGACTCTTTTTACTTTGTCGCTTGGTTCTTTATTGGTTCAGCTGTGCAGGGTAACAGCCCTCGCTTTGTTTTACAGATAGACAGTTGCCTTTTATTGGAATCTGCTACAAGTTCATGGATTATTGTCATGGGTGGTGGTAGCAGCTGCTGTGAGAGCCATTCCCTCAACACAAGAACATTTTATTAAAAGCATTTTTATAGAAAACTTTGCTAAAGGCAGGTTTTTTTAGTAGGAAAGGAAATTGGGAACGCATTAATGTGATACTGGGGCTGAATTTTGAAAATACATCTCTTCCTAGATAATCAAACAGATAAATTTGAAAACGCTGTAGTAGTCTGGACTGGGAAAATAGAGATATTCAAAAACAATGATGTATTTTTACTTTTAAGTGATGCAATCATGTGACCCATTCAACTCAAAACAAACTATTTTATAGTCTCAGGTTATCCACAGCAGCAACTAACCCTTTTTACCTCTTAAGTAATAATATAGGGCAGATAGATTATAGAATCCCTGAACTTGGGATTTTTCATATATACTAAGGTATTTTATGCATAAACACATGTAATGTTGCCTGAGGTGGCTTGTCTTAAAGTCTGCACCACCATACTGCTGACATTTCATGTATCATGTAAGCAGTATCTTGCATTTTCAAGTCAATACACTGTAAGGATATTTATTCTCAGAGAAAGAAATGTTATCAATTTTCTTTTCCTTGCTGTCTCATCACATATTTCTTCCCTCTCTGTAGCGTCCCGGTATGCCATCAGGACCCCGGATGCCCCATCAGGGGGCGCCAATGGGTCCTCCAGGCCCACCGTATGGAGGAAACTCCGCTGTTCGGCCTGGGCTCAACAATCCGGCAATGGAGGCCAACCGCAAACGTCCCACCCCTTCACAACAACACATCCAACAGCAGCAGCAACAACAACAGCAAACAGTACAGAACAGAAACAGGAAGTGAGTGTCATGACTTGCATCATTTGACTGAAACCACAGATAAATCCAGCATGATCCGGGACACCCTGAGATATGTCACTATGACTACTAATGCCTGGTTGTAGCCTTGAAGCTGTTACCAAGACAACAGAGAAGTAAGCTGTTACCGCAGCAACGGCTCAGGGCTGTTGCTGGGTCTGCAAGCGTTAGTCAGTGAAGGCTTATTCGAGTACCACTGTGGTGCCTGCGCAGGTGACCTGGAAATAATCGTGCAATTAGTTGTTTAATATGTAATCATTAGCGCTTACATATCCATGCAAGAAAGTTGACATGACAGGATTCAAGGATTCACCCTGCAGCTTTGTGTAAACTCTGGGCAGTCATAATAGTCTGAGCTACATTATTACAACAGCTGCATCTGAGATAGCGTGAATGACTGAAAAGCCACAAACAGAAACATAGCTTACATGGTTGTCATTTATTTTTCTTTGTGCGCACATATTGCTCATTTCATTTTGTCTAAAACTGCACAGTGTTGTGTCTCCTAAAAACCTTAAGTAAATAAAAACAATGTGATTTTATATTGTACTTATAACATTGATGAAATTATTGCAGAGTTGACAAATGCTAACCTGCGTCCTATCTTGAGAAGGAATAAAGTTAATTATTTTTTGAATAGAAATTCAGGGGGCGTAGGTTTTGGGGAGAGGTGTTAGGTGAGGGATACTCACTGCTTGGTGCTTCAAAATTGCATTTAAAAAGTCATTTACAAATGACTGCAGGTTATATTCACAGGCAACTAGCTGATTAGCTAGCTTTTTGTCATGTGTGGTTTTTTTTTTTTTTTTATTATTATGTTGTTTCCAGTCACAGAAGACAGCAGAAAATAGACTGTTGGCCACTGTTGGTGGGTTTTTCCCCCACTGGCTGTTTGAGGCTGAAAAAGCTGAGCACATATGAGAATTTGATTAAAGATGAAATGTTATTTTGTTAGCATGTAAATGTTTTCTTAGCATAGTGTCTAGCATAGCTAGCTAGTTTCCTTTTTAACCACACCTCATCTCACACAGGCTCCTAGATGTTCATTTATTTATGTGAGTGACTGAAGCTGTTGTGAAAATGCACATTTTACTTACATTTTTGATGGTAAGTGGTAGCTGTATGAGACACTTTGCAAATTATTTTTGGGACAAGTACTCATGCGTAACCCATAAGCATAGTGTTCACCTCAGAGAAATACTTAAATGTCTTCTTAGAGGGCTTTTCTATTAGCGTTTAGTCTGAAACAGAGCAGAGTTCACATGAAAAATTAAGTAAGGTAAAGTAAAAGCTTGATCATATGGACCAGCTTGATACTGGACCCGAGACTACCTGCAGGAGGTGGTGTGAGTTCCGTTGCACTGGAACTGTGCTGTGATTCCCATGAATGTGAACGCTCGTACTTGGGTCTGCACTTGTCCAGGGAGTAAATTAACCTGTGCATGTGTTTTATTTGATGAAGACATCATTAGTTTTCATAGCACACATGTAGCATGAGTGACAGAGGAACACTAAGAGGTGAAGAGCCTTCAAAATAATAAAAAGAAAAAAATATGATGAGCTGTGTTGTGTTCTCCATGTGTGTTTGTGATGCTGTTAGATGAACACAAATGCACCAAAGTTCAGTAGAATCAAATGAGCCTGAAACCAAGCCTATGCTGCAGGGAGACTATGAAAAATCACACTCCGATTCAAACCACAGCAAATGTGCCTACTGTGTAAACCATCATAGTCATACCTGGCTTTCATATGGTGCATTGTTCCATTTTATGCTCATATTTATACTAGTGACTGTGATAGGAATGCAACATGTAATGATTCACTGCTGTTGTTGGTAACCAATTTTCTATAAAGGATAACGAACAAAGTTAAAAACACATCCATGATGATAGGTTAGTCACTGGATATATGATAGCATTACTGATGTAGAACTTCTATCTGAAATGTACTGTTTCTTCATCTGATACTTCTTGGGTGACCACAAGCTGGTAAAACAGCTTCAGTGCACTGTGGCATAGATTATACAGACTCGTGAGCTATACTTAAGGAATCTTAAGTTCTTTCAAGTGGTAGTTCCTCAATTGTCGTTTTACTGTGGTGGAGAAAAGCGCCTCGTGCTCAGTCTAACGTCTAATATGTCGGTCCAAAATCTCCCACAGGTATTTATTTATGTTGGTACGAAAGATATGATTGTGAAGGCCATAGTATATGATTTACATCATTTTTATATTTATCAACCCATTCAATAAAGATGTGGATCATCCACTATCATCCTGGAACAGACATCATAAGATGAAGTTGATCAGTCAGAATAACATTTGCAGTGACTCTTCTCTCTAAGAGGACAGATTGAGCCAAACCATGCTAGCAAAATGTCAAGGAGTTAGGTAGCATATTATTGTACTATTTGTGTCCATCAAAATTGAAATGAATCAGATACCATTGCTAAATAGCAATAAACATCTTGCTAGTTCCCCAATAAATAATTAATAATTAAATAATAATCAGACTTTTGCTCAGTATTGACGGTGTGATTGTGATTGCTATATTTTATTCCTTTGAAGGTCTAATCATCAGTTCTTTACAAGTTGTTCTCCTGAGATGTGTGTGTGTGTGTGTGTGTGTGTGTGTGTGTATATGTGTATATATATATATATATATATATATATATATATATATATATATATATATATATATATATATATATATATATATATATATATATATATAATATAATGTAATATAATCATCCACAAGTTTTTTCCTTGTATTTATTATAAACGTAGGCGGGCCACTGTCAAAGTATTACATAGTCTATAGTACATCTCCACCTCTACAACCTTACATGTGCACTCAGCTCCTCTAGTTCTAAATCTGTTTCAAACACTGTTCCTTCACTGGAATCTCATTAAGTTGTATGACCACCAAACTCTTGAACTCTCTAATACATTTTATCTCTTCTTTCAAAGCTAAATTGAAAACCGTCCCCCACTCGATACTAGAATCTTTTACCATCCTTATTATATTTATAAAATCTATTATCCCTATATAGTTGTAATGCTGTACTCTTTTCATCCCACCAGTTTGCCAGTATCTGTTTACAGTGCTTTGTGGAACAGTCCCAAGTGACGTACTATACACTATGCATTGACACACATAAGCCATTTCCCAGTCAATGACAAATTCATTTCATGTGACAACACTAACTTTAGCAGAATACGATTTGAATTCTTAAAATGTTGAACAATAACTAGCACAATGTGAGCTACCTTAAACATTTACAAGATGTCTTGCTCACCAGAGTGTTGTCAGCCATCCTGAGAATTTTTTCTTCCGCTACGTCAACAAAGCGGCAAGTGTTGAGTGCATGAAGTGTCTAACATTGGTGAATAAATCTACCATCCAAGTACCTGAACAGCACTTCTTCTTGTCTTGGTGAATTTTTTTCACTGTGAACACACCATCCATACTATTTTACAAAAGAGTGTATAAGTATGTGATTTGGAACACACCTTTAGTTTCTTCTATTGTGCTTCATGTTCCAAGCACTGTTTACTGCTGTTTCCAGCCATCAACACTTTATCATGTCAGGGTATCTGTTACTTATTAGTTGACTCATTCTGTCTGTCTCACTTGTTCTCCTTCTTATTCCCCACATATGCTCCCTCGGTTTCATTGATCCACTCACAGTCTCTTCTGTGTAACATTATCATGCATTAGCAGCATCTACGTTCTAGTTGCATCCAGTTGCAGCCACAACTGTGTGTTACTGATTGGCTGACAGGTGTTGAGCAAATGTCCAATACCTCAGATGAACTGGAGAATAGAATATATTTGTCATTCGATTGATTAAAGTTGTGAAAGAGTGTTGCCAGGAAACATTGAACACATTGGAGCATAAACTAGCTAATGGTTTTGATATTAAATATGTTATGAATTGATTGTAACCGCAGCAGAAGAGTGGAAATGAGAGAATATAGTCACAAACATTAGTATTTCCCTCAGACGTGTTGGTAACTCATTACGACAGAATTAAAAAATGACACTGACCGCTAACAGAAGTTCCACCGAGAAATTATGTCATAATGTGTGATCTCCTCTCCGAGCTTCTGTGCTGAGAGGCAGTTCCTGTGGGATCTTCTCGTAAAAACATGGTGAATGTTGCTTAAGTGACCATGTTGGAATCCAATATGACAGTGAGCAAAATAAGGTTTTAGGCTAGGCCTACACGGAAATACAGTATTTATACAGCATTTAAGCAATATTCTGGCTACAGTGTCAGGAAAGCATTTAACTAAAAGCATCAGAGGAATTAAATTTCCTTTGTGGTGTTACAATAGCAACAGTTATTTAATTGGAACCATACTGCTCTAATTTGTGTGTTTTTTTTGGGGTTGTTGGGGGTTTTTATTTTTTATTTTTTTTAATCATTGGTTACAAGTGTGGTGATGTTCAGCAAGAGCACCTGTTTTGACTTTCATAGGCCGTTATGTCTAACATACGTGATTGTGTGTGTATTATACAAAGCTCGTGGTTCCGGACCATCTGCATATCTTGCATCTGTTGTGTTGCTTGAGTAGTGGGTGTATGAGCCACTGTATTACAATACACTCATCAGCCATAACATTAACACCACTGACGGGTGAAGTGAATAACATTTGATTATCTCGTTGCCAAAAGACATTACAGTAGATCTTCTGTGGGTTCAAACCAGACAGGCTAGCCTTCACTCCCCACACTCATCAATGAGTCTTGTTCCTCGACCATGTTACTGGTTCACCGCTTGTCCTTCCTTGTACCACTTTTAGTAGGTACTAATCACTGCATACCAGGAACACCTCACAAGATCTGTTGTTTTGGAGATGCTCTGATGTAATCGTCTAGCCATCACAACGCAAGTTGCTCAGATCCTAACACTTGCCAATTTTTCCTGCTTACAACACATCAACTTTGACACCTGACTGTTCACTTGCTGCTTAATATTTCCCACACCTTAACAGGTGCATTGTAACGAGATAATCAGCCTATTAGTAGGTTTAATGTTATTGCTGATCTGTGTATTTACTAGGTGTTAATATTCTGCCACATTATTAGAATAATAGAATCAGATATACATCCAAGCAAAGGGGTTGGTCATCATTACACATATTTCAGCTAGAAAACAATGAGCTTTTTTTTTTTTTTAATTTCTTTTATGGTTAAGGTTAGTTCATTGGGTTGTGTGGGCTTACTTTTGTTCATTCCTCAGTAATGCACTAAACTCTACACACGCTTTCAGCGGCTTTCAGCGGCTCACCTAGACGAGAAAAAAAAGTCAGTACTTTCTAATCAAGTCCCATTCAAATTCCGTCGACTCATAGGAAGCCGGTGGGATTTCCTGGAGCCAGTGAGATACCAGGGAGACAGATGGACATGAGAGAGGCCCAATCAGATCCCACACTCGGATCAAAGTAGGAGTTGATTCTGCTGCATGATAGATTCTTGTGCGTTTTTTGAACCCTCCCATGACTCAAGTCTTCCCTACTGATCCCTAAAACACCCCAAACCCCCACCACCCACCCACTTACACCAACCTAGTTTGAGTATCCCTTAACAAGCATTTTGAACTTCACCCCTGAAGATTGATTTTAAAGTGAAATGAGTTCAAGTAGTTCAAACTAAGACTTTTTTTTAAAAGGAAGAGTCTTTAATGTTTTATTGCATCAGTTATCCTCTTTCAGATTGTTTATGCATGGATCTGCATGATGTGCTGCATGGCATGATGGGAAACGTAGTTCCAGACCAAACTATAACACAGACTTGACGTCACTTGACCCATCTCCCGTAGCAAGTATTCGACAGTGTTCCCATGAGTCACTTGACTTTAAATAAGCAAAGACCTTGTGGAAAGGCTGTGCGTTCTGAGTGATTTTCTGACTTTGTGGTAGAAGATCTGATCTACTGTTTTCTTTTGGGTTTTTTTAAGGACAAGGGAATGAATGAAGGGTCCACTTCTGACAAAGCACAGCATGGTCCTGTTTGCGTGTGTGTGTGTTGTCTCTTTCTGCTGTAGTTTAGAATGTCTTTTGAACTCACCCTCATAGAGTGAAGACAGAAGCATTTCATTTGGAGTGCTAAAATAACTTTTCACAGCGAAGTAGAAAGGGAGGGAAATGTGTTTGATGGCCCTCATGTCGATAGCAGAATCAAATACATCCACACCAGTGAAGTGATGAACACACACCTAATTTCACTCCTGCACAGGAAATGTTTGCCAGGTTCTACGTTGTGAAGCTGTCGGTGTCGCTCTGCCAGCCGTCTCTGTGCCCATGTTGGCGGACACCATCTGGGCTGGAATCACTAACACACACACACATACACACATGCACACACACATCACCAGTATTCTTGCATCCTGGGCCAGCCCTAGAATTTTAGCAGATGTCCCGGGTGCTACACTATCGGTCTCCATAGTAACATCTCATCCCCCCTCCTCGTTGTGTCCTTCTCTCTGTCTCTTCTTTCTCCCTCTTTTCTGCAGCACTAAGAGGAGGAAAATGGCTGATAAGATTCTTCCACAAAGGGTGAGTTCTCTGATCTTGACATTATCTCTGTTGGGTGTGTGTGTGTGTGTGAGAGAGAGAAACACGAGAGAAAGAGAGCATGTGTGTGTAAGGGAATGCTTGGCTGTGCAGCGTGGCTGAGACAGCGTATATGATTTTGTGATGCTGATCATGTCTTTTTAGAGACATGTTATGTGATAGGTGTTACTCATAGCCAAGAAAGAGACAGAAAAAGGGTTAGCGGGCAGCTGCGTACATGTGGCTGGACGAGATTCAAACTTAAAAGTAGGGACGGTGCGTTCTCTAAAATGACATTTATATTCAGGGCAGAGAGTCAGGAGTCCACAGGTGTATCAGAGAAAGCTGTAACCCAAATAATGTGATGGAGACTCAAACTCCCAGAGCAGACTGCAGGTGTGTGTTCACCAGCAGTAGCACTCAGTTTCCCTACTACACACACTGACACTCTCTGTTTTGAATCTTTATCCTGTTATTAGGTTAACCAACCATGGGACATGAGCGATAAAAAAACCTGTGAGTGTCAGTGTGTATATATGCGTGTGTTTTAAAGATAGACCACACGGGTTATGGCTTTGTGTCTTACTCATTCCTGTGAGTGAGTGTGAGTGGGAGTTTTTATCAGACCTGTATAGATAGATAGGGCAGAACCAGAGACGCCAGTCGCATTACTCATAGTCCGAGTACTCACTTCTCTTCTTTCTTCCTGTCTCCGGAGAAAGAAAGAGAGAGAGAGAGAGATTGGTGCAGTGTCTGAATCCATGGATCTGTGCCCAGGAAGGAGTGAAGCTTTTGGCACACACGTCCTCGAACCATCTGTGTGTGTGCATGATAATGTGGCACTGGAGGGTTTGCTGTGGATTCTTGGCAGATAGCAAACACTTAACAGCATACCATTAAACACTACTGCAGCGATCATTTCAGTGTTTATTTGAATCCCAGACTGACACACAGAGGGAGCAGGCAGACATGCTGATGGATAAGCACGCATTTGAAAAGGCAGAGCAATTGACCATGAGACTAAGGAAGAAGTATTTGCCCAGATGGAAACTTTTGGGTTTAAACTCATATTAGACATCTCTACCCAGTCGTGAGCATGTTGCTGATGGCATTTTCCCATTTCTGCTTCTTGCATTGTATCAGGACACAGTAGTCAACAGAGCATTTAATATAAAGGTTTCATTATAAATGCAGTGGGTTTTTATGTCATAATGAATATTATTCTCTCCCCTCAGATTCGTGAGTTAGTCCCAGAGTCCCAGGCTTATATGGACCTGCTGGCTTTCGAGCGCAAACTGGACCAAACCATAATGCGCAAGCGGGTGGACATTCAAGAAGCACTGAAACGACCTATGAAGGTTAGTCATGATAAATACACTCTGCCCTTATGGCACAGAGTAATTTTCTTTTTAAGAAATATGTTTTATTATTGCTGGAGATAACACTTTACCCCTATGGATAATGATACACCAAAGCACTTTTTTTTTTAGTTTTCAGATGTAAACAGCGGTACATTCTTGTGAATGTGCTTTAGGTAAAAGTCAACCACTTCCCTAAAGCCTTCTCAGAAACAATAATACGTGTCAATGCAATGCAGTGCGAAATGTTGGCACCATGCCCCTTTCTAATTTTATTTTTATTTTTTTTTGTTCACAGCAAAAGCGCAAACTGCGACTCTACATCTCCAACACATTCAACCCAGCCAAGCCTGACGCAGAGGATTCAGACGGCAGCATTGCATCCTGGGAGCTACGGGTGGAGGGAAAATTACTTGACGATGTGAGTCATTGGGTTCACGAAGCACGTATACATTTACACGCTTTCGCTTCGGTAGCAGGTGTGGTACAGATGTTTACTAAAATCTGCAAATCACGTAAGAACGTAATTAGTGATGAGCCCATAGAGATTCTCATTCAAGTCCTCGTGGGTCTCCAGCAAGTCCACAGTTTTGGCTTCAAACTCATTTCTCTTGAGCTGTGAAATGAAGGCTTCCATCTGAGGTTGGAAGTGAAACATGAAAAATTTGAGTAGATTCGCTGGCGGTTCCTGAGAACTGCATTAACAGGCTCAGTTTTATAAAGCTCTTTAAGCAGCTTTACATTGTAGTTATACACCGGTTACCTCCATGCTTCAGACATCAAAAGAGAGAGCCAGGTCTCTCTAAGTGTTCGAAGGTGACCGCAAGACATAAATATAGTAAGTTTTATAGTAAGAACGCTCATTAATGCATAAACAGCACAGTGTCTGTGATTCAGAGAAATACCATCAGCAGCATTAAGTCCAGCTGTTAAGAGCTCCATATAGCTGCCATTTATATGCAAGTACTGGGAAAAGGGTGAGGTGATTTCCAGCAGATGGCAATTATTTTCTCAGCTGCTCCTCTGCATTTACAACCTACGTCATAAAGGTTAAGCAATTAGTTATCACTGAAAAGCAAGATGGATGATGCTGCATACGCTGAGATCATTTGAATGTTAATTTTTTCGAGATTTGTGTAGCAGTAGGAAATTCCTGAACCAAGAAAGAGTTAAGAAAAATGGCAGGGTCCTGCAGGCCAGATTGATTCAGGATTAGGGGATGCACACAATGTTGAACAGTGCAGCTTTGGCATCAAAGCCAGGATCTAAATCTGGGCAGTCTCACCTCCACACTTTGTTTGTTGATAAGCTGCCTCTTTACACAGTTCTATTAAAGACTTGTGGCATGGGACATCATGTGCTTTGATAACTAGCCTAAGGGTACAGATACAACCTGGTAGGTAAGTCTCTAATATTCTGAGAATGCCTTCTTCTTGCGTTATAGAGTTCATATAAATTGTGTTTGCTCCTTCTAATCATAAGGATATAGGAATATATGAAATATTATAACATGCTTCAACTAATTCTAAGGTGGAAAAGTAATAGATTTTGGGTGCAGGTAGCATTGTAGGTTAGAAAAACTGACACAAACATTTTGAAGACTATTTCCCTAATATATGCCAAGAGACAGGAGTATATGGGCCAAACCAAGTGAGAATAAATGACCAAAAGTAAAAAATTGAAATAAGGTTCATGCCTCCATCCAGTCTCATTTTTTGTGAATACTTTCAAGTGTGTGTGTGTGTGTGTGTGTGTGTGTGTGTGTGTGTGTGTGTGTGTGTGTGTGTGTGTATCTTCCCCTTTTCAGAAAAATATTAAATAGCAGAATGAGGGTCATTCTCCTCAGATGGACATTATAATCTATCTATTATAACTCCGTCTGTCGAGAAACACAGTCAGAGATTCTGAATATCTTTTTTACATACCTTAGTGGAGTTAAATTCCCAGTTACTATTTAAAATGTTAGATAGCAGCTTAGCAGTTAGAGATGCTGGCATCAGTGGCTCTTTAGAGGAGCAGGGGCAGATTTTGACCAGTTCATTTAAAATCCTGATTGACATCCAGAATGTCTCACAACTGGACAAAGATGAGGCTGTGCAGTGTATAAGGCCAGATGGTGACATGTGCTATGAAACTGTACTAGATGCTGAAGGAAGAGCAGAATGGACTCAACATGTAGCCTTGAAGAGAGGACATAGAATGAAGAAGGCTAGATTCAGCCAAACCATTGACAAGAAGCTGGAGTACAGCATCAATGATCACATCGTCATACAAATAAACTCATCAAAATCTCAAAAACAGCAATTCTATAGAAGGTACTGCTTTCGTAGCTTTAGTATCCAGTCGAAAGACTACAGTGGTGATAACTAGTAGGTTTGGTGTCTGTATGTTTTCCACTTTTCCTTTTTCCGATCAGAAAGTGATTCGTTTATTGGAATAAATAGTGCTAGACTCTCCCAAGAGGTTTTGGGAGGAATCCTGGCAATTATATACACCTATGTATAATGAGAGCTGTTTCCATTCTTTGTCCCTTAAAAAAGTCGCTGAAAAAAAAAAACACCAGTTGCCATGGCAGATGGTGTATTTATTTTGAAATATCAAAAGTGCAATTCGCAAAGATGCAGTATGTAATATACAGAGATGATGAATTCCTTTGTGACTGACAAATCACCATTATTTTATTTACTCATAGACCTTTAGGAAATTATTCAGTGCTTACACTAGGAAAGTTATGAGGAAGAATTATTTCTGGGAATATTTATATATATCATTTCTCTGTAGCTTATGCTAACACCAGGATTTTCTATGTAGTCTTTCCAGTGCTGCTCGTAGAGCTGTTCAGACTTGCATGCTGGTCTATGAGCCAATGTCAACACACGATCTGGAGGAACTGAAAGAGCCGAGAACTGCAGCTCATGTGCTCGGAGTGACCTCATAGCCTTTAAATGGCAGCTATGTGTATTTTAGCATGGTGAGGTTAAAATTATTTGGGTCGGCTCCAGGTTTCCGCCACTGCAATATGCTCCATTTACCAATGAGGTCATTCTTCTGCTCCTGTGCAAACATTAACTGTTGGACCCATATGACACTTTCTTAAATTTTTGAAATACATTTTCTGCCTCTATATCATGCACCAAAGACAGACTAGAGTATGATATTGTTTTACCTTGGAAAGAACAACAAAATAATGCTCGGAAAATTCGTTCTGTACTTTCAGCCATAAACAAGTATATTGTTTAGTCTCCGAATATGGTTTCCGTGTTGGCCAGTGATTTGCTCCAGCGGTTGCTTGTTTTGCTTGGATACTGAGGTGGGTGATGGGTTTACCAAAAAAAAAGTAGCCAAAAAGCCTGAATGTCTAGCCAAGTGTTTAAGCAAAACGGTGCTCTGTAACCACACAAATGGAAACAGTAGACGACGATGACAGTTTTATACAGTAGCGCTGCACTTTGGTTGGAATGGAATGATATCATTGTTGAAAAAAAGTTCACCACGCCTAAGGATTATACTGGAAAAGATCAAATATGCATTTGCAATATGACATATACGAACACACTGCTCATTACAACACATTTTCTTTATTCTTTCCAGCCAGGAAAGGTGAAAAGGAAGTTTTCATCCTTCTTTAAGAGCCTGGTGATTGAGCTGGACAAAGATTTATACGGACCAGACAACCATCTAGTGGAGGTGAGCTTTCAGTCTACTGTAATCTCCACAGGATCTCTATTTTTCTATAGAATTTAACGTTAAATACTTATGAATACTGTTATAGCTAGCAGGCACATGGTTCATAGTTAGTCAGTAAGCCTTGTAAGCTCTGACACATTCAATTACAGATGTGCTCTCAAAAATCAGACAGATTTTAGTCCAGATTTTAGTTAAACTCTGTTCATAGTTTTGGTAAAATTAGTTCCAGACATGATAGTTTTAGTTTGCATGAAAATATATTATAACGTATTATAATGTTTGCTGGCCCCCTAGTGTTCAAATCAGTTACCTGGAAAACTTCAATTTCCCTGTTCGGTTCCTGTCATGTTTTGCTAGTCGCGTAGGTTTTCTGATGAATTGTGAGTACATGTGAATAAATACAGTTGTATAATTGGGGCATATGTGCATTTCCTGTAGTGTAGGAAATTAAATTGGACCGTATCTATTACACCAGTGGTTAGCTAATCATCAACCTCAGACTGGGGATCGTTAACAGACTGGCATGAGTTTTTGATTGGTGTTGAATCTTATACATGTGCAAGTTAGCATGTTTTACCTCACAATAATTATTAACTCATGTACACAACACGGTAATAGTGCCATTTTGGATTGTTATCTAGTTCAAGACTGCATCTCAGCTCAGTGATAGCAAAATATACTATATGGCCAAAGATTGGTGGCCACCTGGCCATCACACCCATATGTTCTTGTTGTAGACCTTATTCCAGATTTAGTATCTACTTGTTTTTTATAATAATCTCCACAATTCTGGGGATAATTTCTTACATTTTGGAGTGTAGCTGTGGGGATTTGTGTTGATTCAGCTACAAGAGCATTAGTGAAATCAGACTCTGATGTTAGGTGAGGAGGTTTGTGGTGCAGTCAGTGTTCCAGTTCATCCCAAAGGTGTTCAGTGGGGTTGAGGTTAAGGCTCTGTGCAGGACACTCCAGTCCCCACTCCAACCTTCACAAACCATGTCTTCATGGAGCTGGCTTTATGCACAGGGGCATTGTCATGCAGGTTTAATCTACTTATTGCCAGTGAAGGGGAAAGTGTGACTCTACAGTATGCAAAGACATTCTGGACAATTGTGTGCTTCTAAAGTTTAAGGAAGAAGTACATATGGGAGTGAGAGTCAGCTGTCCAAATACCTTTGGCTATATAGTGTAGATAAGTAGGCACCACTTATCTTTTGGCAAACTGGCTAAAATGTAAACGGAAAACAGCCATGCTTGGAGATAGATTATTATGAGGCATTGCAGTGTTTGACTGAAGCTCATGCCTCTTTAGCTTGATCCCCAAGAGAAACACCTACACTGTCAAACACAGTAAACTCCTCAATCCAACATCTTCTCTATGTACATTTATAGACTGATCTTACAGAGACACATCACCCATAAGATTTTCATATAAATTATTATTTGCTTAAAGTGCTTCTTATAAATGTGTAGTATTTAATAGCAGGCTACAGATAAAACTTTGGCCACAGCAGTTAGTAAGGTGCATGTGGTGCATGCTTAGAGAGTGTAGCTGCCTAAAAAACTCAAGGAGCTTCAAGTGTTTTTCTTTTCAGCTGCTGAGCAGCGGGGCTCAGGTAAGCTTCAGCCTTGCACACAGTCCAAACAGTGTGTCTTATGATGATAATTACTTTTCATTTAATTTATTCAAGTGCTAACAGAACAGCATGAATGGATCAGACTGAGTTACTACATCATACATGGGTTATAGTTTACATACGTAATGTAGATCAGGGACAAGTAAACTGTTTCAAGTAGAAATGTATTTCCTTTTCTAATATAGATTTGACATGACATCATTTTATAAAACTAGTTTCTTGACCACAAGGCTTATGTGTTTTTGTTTTTGTTTTGCCAGTGACTATATTTATGCATAAATGAATTTTGAGTGTCTTTTTGTATCCTAGTGGCATCGCACTCCCACCACTCAGGAGACTGACGGCTTCCAGGTGAAAAGGCCAGGTGATGTCAATGTACGCTGTACTCTGCTGTTAATGCTGGATTATCAGGTGAGACTGCATGTCAACATTGTCTACTGTAGTATAAACTGTCAAATAGCTTGGGTCCAATTTGCATTCAGTTCACATATTAGCACCTTCTATGACTTTGATTTATATTCCCTCTTCATGGCTATATAGAAAGTCAGTCCAAGACGATGTTTATGTATAATAAATGCGTTCGTCTGTGTGCAGCCTCCTCAGTTTAAGTTGGATCCGCGGCTCGCTCGGCTGTTAGGTATCCACACTCAGACCCGCTCGTGTATCATCCAGGCCCTGTGGCAGTACATCAAAACCAACAAGCTGCAGGACTCCCATGACAAAGAGTATATCAACTGTGATAAATATTTTCAGCAGGTAAAGACGGTGACTAAAGGAACTACATTTCACTCGGGCCCTGAGTTAACTGAAGAGATATCTGAGCCCCAGTACTGTTTTTGTATAGTTGAAGTGTCTGTTTCGTGTAGTTTGCTCAGTCTTGGTCATGTCATGCTTATTTAAATCCCTTATCTAACATTTAACATGTTAGTTATAATATGAACGAACCACATACACTATAAATAACTTTACGAAAGATTCTAACACTTGTATTAAGTTTTTTTTTTTTTTTAAATAACAAACCAAATAAATATCTTCATACACCAGTGCTCATAGCAGCAACATTTGTAACATTGAACTTTAACATGTTTAAAGGTTAACTAGCAAAATAAAAAAAAATAAAACATTTTTAGTATTAGTTACACCTTCAAACCTGAGCAGTAATGTACTTTTTGTTCATTTATTTGGTAATGGATAAAATAAAATCTTTTTTTTAAAATTTGTTTATTATTAAACAGGTCCCTGTGAATATGTTGTTACTATAGAAACGATCATGTAGTTAAATTATTGCATTAATGAAAACCATTACCGGCGAAAACTAGTTCACAAAGCTGTGCTGTGAAACACCGTCTGACCAATCAGATTGGAGATTGTTTTTAATAATAACGCAGGTTTATATTGCTCACATTTAATTGAAGAAAAAATAATGTGTTAATTAACCTTTAGATTTTTTACTGTACAGTAATGCAGTAAATGAGTTTTAAGAAATACGTAGTTAGGATAGTTACCAGATTGTTAAGGATAAATGGATGAATTAGATGAAACTTTTATTGAGTAGGTGAAGTAAAACAGCTTGTCTCTCTCTTGCTACTCCATTCCATTGTAGATTTTTGACTGCCCTCGACTGAAGTTCTCTGAGATTCCTCAGCGTCTGACTAACCTGCTGCTTCCCCCTGACCCCATCGTCATAAACCACGTCATCAGGTTGGTCTGTCTGTCCATCAATCTTTGCACATAGACTTATTTTGACTGGGGTCGGCCTTAATGCGCTATATGGCCAAAAGTTTGCCTTCTCCAAACTGTTGCTACAAAGTTAGAAGCACACAGTTGTATAAAATGTCTTTGAACTCGATGGTTCATTCCACCTGTTGGTTCAGTCCGTCATTAACTTGTGTTAAAGACGTTGTTGTCTTGGCGTGTAACCTTTCAAAAGGTTAAACGCAGAAAAGAAAGAGCTCATCTGCTGAAGATTTGCTTCAATTCACAAGTAGCTCGGGGCAGTGGTAGCTCAGGTGATTAAGGTGCTTGGTTGTTGATCGGGGTTCAAGCCCAACCAAGCTGCCGGCGTTGGGCCCTTGAGCAAAATCCAGGTGCACTGTATCATGGCCCCAATCCTCCAAAGATGGGAGTTAAAGAGAAAAAAATAATTTTACATAACTTAATGATACTCTCATGGTTTACAGTGTGGACCCAAACGATCAGAAAAAAACAGCCTGCTATGACATAGATGTCGAAGTAGAGGATCCACTCAAAGCCCAGATGAGTAACTTCCTGCTCTCGACAGCCAATCAGCAGGAGATTGCCTCTCTGGACAACAAAGTAATCATCGCAATCCCACATTCACATGCTCAACACTGTTAGATCTTAGGAGGAATTCTCAAATCTGGGGTTCTGATCTTAACCTGTTCCAGATCCACGAGACTATTGAGTCCATCAACCAGCTGAAGATTCAGAGAGACTTCATGCTCAGTTTCTCCCGAGATCCCAAAGGTTACATCCAGGACTGGCTGAAATCCCAGAGCAGAGATCTCAAAGTGAGTTCTTCACACCTGTACAACATCAGTCAATCATCAGACACAGACTAGTGACATATTTTATTTCCAAAGTTTGAGTCTGAGGCTGATATTACTAGTATTACTCCTGATTTATACCACAGCACTGTTCAAATCTGATTAGTCGAAAGGTAGTGATTGGTTTTTTTAATAACAGCAGCTTTGACAGTAGTTCCAACTGTAATTTTAATGAAAGTGTTATATTAATGCACTCCTTTTATATCACTTTGTCTAAATTAGCAACTCAGTCACTTATAAGACTGATGCTTTACAAAATCTAAGACTTATAATAAACAGATCCTAAAAAACATCATTAATTTAATGTCTAGTCTATAGGACAAATAAATTGAGTCACTGATCTTATTGATTATAACCTTTAAAATATTGATTAAACAGTTTAAGTTGATCGTTTTTTTAAGCAATTCATAAATAATACATCATCTGCATTATAAAAAAGAACTAGATGCATAACTGACCATTGTGAGCTAAATGTACTATTTTTTAATATATATATTTTTTCTAGTACCAGGAAACTTGCATGTCATATAGATTTTAAGTCTTAAACTTAAAATTCTGCATCACAGTCACAATCCTGACCAGCATTTCTATTTTCTAAGTTTCTAAAAAAAAAAAAAAAGTTTTGTAGGTTTTTTTTAAAATATCAGCATATAGCTGCACACATAGCTTAAGTTTCTTTAGCTATGAAAGTCATAGATGTAACTGTGACTCATCTCAGTCGCTGTATACATACATGGTGTTCCAGTACTGGAGTCATTATCGATATTATTAGTTATATTGTGCCACTTAGTTCATTCTAAATGTCCAGTAGTAGTAAGTCATGCTCACTGAACTTGTGATCTAACACTGAAGACATTTCCTAACACTTAAGAGAATGTTGTGAAGCCTTCCATAAAATGTCTTAAAATATTACACCACAAGTCCAGTTGTCTACATTCTGCGTATTTATATGGCTGTGAACCTTCACACATCCTGTATTACATTCTGATTGGTCACAGCTAATGACGGACGTTGTTGGGAATCCAGAGGAGGAGAGGAGGGCGGAGTTTTACTACCAGCCCTGGTCTCAGGAGGCAGTCAGTCGCTACTTCTACTGCAAGGTAAAACAACTCGACTTTTTACAGGTCTACCTAGGCTTTTAAATCGAGGCTGCAAATTGTAACTCGCCACCTTCCTCCAATGAAAACGGCCACTCAACTTAGAGCTAGTATTCTCAACTACCTGTTCTTTCCCTGTTTACTGAGTGACGTCAAATTAATATTAGTTTCATGTAGCCAGACCTTCAGACTGATGGCAAAAGATCTGGACTCCATATCAGATTTTATCGGCCAAGGATTGCCATAAAGATGTAAAAAACATAGAGCGTTCATTTGGCAATCATTCAAAGTTGTTCAAAATCCAGCGTTTAGCTGATCCTCATAAGTGTTCATGGTCACAGTTCTAAACACGACGCGTCCTTTTTTCATTAGGGAAGCAGAGCCATGGCTATGTTTCCAGGTGGACCGTTAAATAACGGAAATCCTGTACAATCAGTTGGTGACTTTTAAACTCCTGAAGTTTTTCCAATTATTTATGCCATATGCATCAGATATTCAGCCGGTAGTTTGAGGCTGAGAATAAATCAACATGGCTGCACAAAGTAGCATTTCTTACCTTTAAATGAGTGATGCTGTATTTGTACAAGTACTTGCTTGTTTGAATCCAATCAACATACAGACATATTTGCTTGATAAACCTAAAGCATTAACTGTACAGATGCCTGTTTTGAGGGGGAAATGTATGCAGTTAGATTGCTAGCTTGTTGAACACCAGATTGCTAGCTTGTTGAGGCATCCATGTTGAACGGTCCTAAGTGGAAAAAGATCCCGTTCCAACCAAGGCAAGATAAACTCTGCATTGTTTCAAGAGCTTAGGATCCTCCTGGTGGTCCAGCAGCAGGATCCTGCACTCTCATTTCCATGGCCTGGGTTCGATTCCCACGCAGGGAGCTAACCCAGCCACTGAAGAGTAAGCTCGTGCCGGTCCAAGCCCGGACAAAATGGGAGGGTCGCATCATGAAGGTCATCTGGTGTTAAAACCTGTGCCAAATCAAAACATGCAGACCAAATGATCCACTGTGGTGACCTGAACAGGGAGCCGCCCGAAAAAACATTAACATTCCAAGAGCTTAGGATCTTATCTCCCTGATTATTTAATTATTTTACTATATATATATATAAAAAAAATATAAAAAATAAAAAATAAACATATACAGTATGTATTGTTAAAATGTCCTTGATCATTCTTCCTCTGAGTAATCAGATTCATACAACCACCTCCCAAACTGGTCAGTTTTGGAGACTGTTTTCGATTCTCCATCCTTCTTTCTTCCTCAGAGAAAGAATTCATTGAATTCTTCTTTCTCTTTTCCATCTCATAGATTCAACAGAGAAGGCAAGAGCTGGAACAAGCCCTGGCTATGAGGAATACCTAGACCAAACCCAGACATCAGCTCCCAATCTGACAACACTTCTACAGTCTGAGCCACACGAATGTCCTCATTATTGCCACATTGTTTTCTACACTCAGTGTGTGTGTATTGGTACGTGTGTGTGGGTGTGTGTCTCCTCGTGTTTTAGTTGTCACTGTGACCCAAGGCCCAATTACACACAGCCATTCCGACGACCCCTTCTGTTTCTATCTCAGCCAGTCACGGTGCTCTGCCTCCTAATATATTTTACATAGTGATGTCAGATCACAAACCCAGTTACCATATTCTTCATCCTTAAAGCTGATCTTTAAAATGTGACAAGAGTGTCATGTGCCTCAGAGATGAAACACCAGTTTCCTAAGTGGAAACATGTCACGTTCAGACCAACAGGATTTCCTCTGATACACGTTTTTCAACGGTTTATCAGTATCACTGTTTTGATCATTGTAGTTCATATTTAATTGGTTCCCTTTTGATGTAAAGAGGTCTTCAGTAAGTTGCTGCTTAATGGAGTCTAAATCTTGCATACGTACAAGTGGTTTAACTACCTATATTAGAATTGCGTACCTAACTTACAGCAAACTCTAAGAATTTTGTATGGTGTGTGCTTAAGGTTAAGGAGGTACGAAGTGGATGAGTACAGGGATGGACAAATCAAGAAGTTATATTAGCTAATCCGCCAGGCAGGTAAGAGCTCGAGATGTAGGATAAGAGCTACAGAAAATGGATAGATGCTACATTGTGAGGTGATTTATTTATCTTTCTGGCATTTGGTATGAGTTTTCACATACCGGTGTGAAACAAAATATCCGTCTTCGCTGCACAATAACTAGTAATTAACCACATTGTGAAACAACAGTAGTTAGGGTGTACTACAGTACGCTAAAATTGCATCATCGAAGCACGTCTCACAGCCCCAAAGTGCATTTTTATTTTATGAAAGTCAGTCAGAATTAAGTTATGCCGGCCAAGTAGCAATGAAAAATTACACATTTGTCCATCCCTGATACATCAGTTCTCACATCCTGACTCAGTGCTTGTTTTGTATTGACTGTGAAGCATTATTCTTTTCTAAATCTAATCCACTGGTCAATCCACTGGAGTTTCACACCATATTCCCCCATATAATACTCTTTATTCTAATCTCTACACAATTACAGAACACTTCTCAGTCTGATCTAGGTAGTTAATGTGCAACAATTTGTACATGTGTAAGAATTACTCTGTACTACACTACTCTGTACTACACACGTTTTGTTTTTTTTTTTAAGTTTTATCAGTATTTATAATGTGTGGAACCCATGAAGGATGAAATGACATTGTGTAATATGTGATCTGCTCCATCATTCAAGATTTTTAAACCTTTTTGAAGATTTCAGAGACGTGACATCTGTGAAATCTCAGATCTTGAGATTTTATTTTTCCGCTAAATCGCAATATATTCAGATATGAAGCAGCATAAACCCCCACCTTGTTCGTTCAAGTTTCTCCAAACTAAAAAGAAGGGAAAAAGAAGAAGGAAGGAGAGCGATGTAATGTGTAGCTGGTTAGCTTTTATACAGCTTCTTTTTCAAAAGTAGTAAATGCCTCTTTTTAATCTTTAAGAGCTTCCCATCTATATTTGTTGGTTGACATTTACAACAGTATCGGAACAGTCTAAAAGCGGAGACTTTTATTTAAATCATAACCAAGAAAACCCCAAAAACAGACCAGAATTGAGTTTATAGAAGCACATGGTTTCTACACAAACGGGCAATTGCGAGTCAACGCAAAATGATGTGGAACATGTCACATATGATTAAAATCATGTGATCAGGTTCTCGAAAACAAACCCATGCTGTTTTACTAGTCAGGTTTATATGAAGTATAATGAGCTACGCTGCTGGCCAGCAGTCCATGTGTGAAAATCTGCTTTCTCCAGCCGAATCTTTACATGTGAAGTATTAAATTTTGGGGGTGTTTTTTAAAACACGTTGTTCTGCGAGGTCTTTAACGTGCAATGAAGTTTGTGTGAAAGTCCAGTATCAAGCACAGTCAATTGTTCAAATTTGGGAAGGAAAAAAAACAAAAAAAGGAATTGGACACCTTTGCTCAAATGCTTTATTCAACAGACCATTGGTCAGGATTGTATGAACACTGATGCATGATTTTTATTGATATCTTGTGATATTAATATCAGTGGGTCCAAATCCTCTGTTTACTGTACATGAAATTATTAACAGTACTGATATCGCATTATTTTTTTTAATTTTTTTTTTTTATCTGTTTTATGGCTTTCTTGGTGGATTTCTACCAGTGGTCTCAGCAGCTTAGGTTTAAGGTATTTATTATGTATTTTCACAATGAAGGGCACCAAGTGAATGCTGTAGAAACTGTTATATATTATGTTTAGTTTGTAGTTTTAAAAAAAAAAAAAAAAGAAAGAAGAAAAAAAACACCTCAGTCGAGTACCACAACTTTTCAAACTTTTGCACTAAGTCGTTAATCACGAGTCGGTCATTAAACATAGTTCACTTGATACAAGGGAACGAAATGAAGGAAAAGTTGACCTGTGCTCATTTTGTTAGTCGATATGTTGTGTACCGTATCACTGGTGTAATATTGTCCAAGTTCCCCAGTGGCTGTGTGTGTTGGTTCCCAGCCCAGTTAGAGGGTTTACATCCAGGTATAAATGGATCCAAACGCATCGAACATCTTCTCATGGAAGAAGAGTCCACAGTTTCAGCGCAGCCTCGGTCAGAAACGATCACCAGAAACGATCACACTTTCTTAAACGCCTATGCATGCTGCATGGACAGATTTTTATACTTTCATACACGGACGTTTAACACTCTTCAGACTGACGGAGGAAACCAGAACAACACTGACACTCACAGAGGGTCAAAAAAAATGGACAAGTGATGTCCCTTTTTGGTCAGCTACTGTTTTTTTTTTTGTTTGTTTGTTTTTTTAAAAGTCTTCTGTATTGCTGTTGTCTTGTCTTTATAAAAGACTTAGTGATTTTAGTATGGAAAATAATAGCACACAACAGATTTTTACCAAGATCCAGCATCCAGGTTCTGTGTAGTTCATCAAGACTTGAGCGTCCCCTGCTGAATCTCCTGAATCACAGCATCCACTGTATCACAGACCACGCTACATTTCAGCTGTTTCAGCTTTAACACCGAGTGGAACCTTAATTGCCCGCTATTTTCTGTTTTCCTGCTGATTTTTACAGCTCACCTGGTGGCATGATGAAGCCACTACAGATACAGGGGTCTAAAACTCTGTCACTAATGGTGTTTTTTGTTGTTGTTTTTTTTTTTATCAGTTGTTCTAAACAAATGCAACATATTCATCTGATACATATTTACCACAGCGATGACACTGACATTGCACTGCTAGGTTAAAACACCACCCAAAAAGATCCACCAAATTATGCAAAGAACAATGTAATGTTGGCTAAAAGTCAAACTTTGCTTTATTAGGTTTATTTTAATATAGCTCATGCAATCATCCTTTGCCTGACCTTTAGAGCCTAATGCACGAAGTCGTTCTTTTACATCGGCTTACTCCTGCATGCTAATCTTCACTCACGTCTGTGTCGCAAGTCAATTTCCACCAGCTCTCGATGCCAGCCGTGGCCTGTATTTTAAGTCTGATGTCAACACAGCAATTTGTATGCAATGGATGCACATGATGTATTAACCGAGTGGTTTTCTAGTCAGTGTTGATGAACTTTCTGTACACATGCAGTAGGGTGACTAGCGTGTTTTTGATGCTACACTATGATTACATTTCTCACTCTTCCTGGTCGACATTTTTTGTTGTTCCACTTTCAACAGAGAGAAAGTAGTATGATAATCACGAGTGTGGATGTAAATAAAAAAAAAAAGCGCTTGCCAAAGTTTGTAAAAGAAACCGGATCCTTGTGTCTTTTCTTTAAGTGTGTGTGTGTGTGTGTGTGTACTGATAATGAGATCTTTCTGAAGCCAGATTCACTACTGATAGAACGATAGCACAGTCAAATATATCACTTGTACAATATTTCAAGTCTTTATTACTAACACTGTGTAACACTTTGTTTAAGAGTAAGTTATTTTCTGTGTCAAATATTATTTGTAAGAAAAGTATTAAAGAATCATTTTTATAGAAAATGGCTATTATTCCCCTGAATCCTTTCCTTTAGGTCCAGGACACTGGTATTTAAAAATTTGACAAAGTTAGAAAAAACAGGTATATTTCAAAATGAGTTGTGGGGTTGTTTTTTGTGAGACTGAATAAAAAGATGCAAATTTGCCATTATAATAAAATAAAATAAAAAATAGCCCTGAAAAGTTCTAGAAAGTTTTAGTAGTGATAAAGTGTTCTGGAAAACATTTTCCAAAACATTCCAGATCCAAAACATTTTCCTGAACATTTCCAGACTTCTAGACCTTTCCAAAATAAATGGAAATATAAATACAGGGGCCTTAAGCCTACCAGTTAAGTTTAGCTGGCTAAAAAGAAACATTTCAGTATTTTCAGATGGCATCAATAGGCTGTAAACATCCAGCATTGGCACCAGGTGGGCTAGCCTAGGCGGGACCAGTATAAGCAGACCTAATGTCAAGTGGGAGCCTTTGGTGGATCTCTGGAAGATGCTGATGCTGAAGCTACCACTGTACATCAAACTGGGCCTTATGAAATAATTTGTCAAAGCTTTAGATAAGGAGCCAGCAGCCTTCAAGTACCTTCAAGAAGTCCTTCCTGAGACGCCCGAGGCAAAAGTCAAAGCCGGGGTATTTGTCAGACCACGGATAAAGAAGATCCTGGAGCCTAAGAAATTCCCCAAGAAGCTCAGTAGGAAGGAGAAAACGGCCTGAAAAAGCGTTGTCACA
Organism: Hemibagrus guttatus; assembly: GCA_033459395.1. Classification (NCBI taxonomy): domain Eukaryota; kingdom Metazoa; phylum Chordata; class Actinopteri; order Siluriformes; family Bagridae; genus Hemibagrus; species Hemibagrus guttatus. The sequence goes on along the minus strand of JAUCMX010000005.1, from coordinate 25,975,994 downwards.
GTGGTTCGGGGTTTCCCAAGTAAGCACAATGACTGAACTATGTGGAGCTGGTTGTAACAGAGTAGCAAAGTGAGCACTTCCACCCTGATATACTGGACTTTGAATGCCAATAGTTAGGATAATATAACAAGATCATGATGGGCGACTACATTTGGGGGCTGCTTTGTGAAAGAGATTTACAATATAATCATAAAACTCAAAAAACTAGTCTGAAGTCTAAATCTTTTGTGGTCATTTTTGCATACATTTAGTACAAATACATGTTCATTTTGATTCAAATATTAAATTAATAATCTGGTGTGTGAACAAAAATGCTCAAATTTGTCTGTTTTCTCAATGAAAATAGCTACATTTTAAAATACTAATTTCACAAAAGTTACATTTTAGGGGATTAATTGCCATTTTCTATCAAGGGGAAGGTGTACAGGACAGTGGTGAGACCGGCCATGCTGTATGGTTTAGAGACAGTGTCACTGAGGAAGAGACAGGAGTCAGAGCTAGAGGTAGCAGAGCTGAAGATGTTGAGGTTCTCTTTGGGAGTGACAAGATTGGACAGGATTAGGAACGAGTACATCAGAGGGACAGCTCATGTTGGACGTTTGGGGGACAAAGTTAGGGAGGCCAGATTAAGATGGTTTGGACATGTTCAGAGGAGGGAGAGTGAGTATATTGGTAGGAGAATGTTGGACATGGAGCTGCCAGGCAGGAGGCAAAGAGGAAGGCCAAAGAGGAGGTATATGGATGGAATTAATGAGGATATGAAGCTAGTGGGTGCAAGTGTTGAGGATGTAGAAGATAGGGATAGGTGGAGAGAGATGATTCGCTGTGGCGACCCCTGAAGGGAAAAGCCTGAAAGTAGAAGAATTGCCATTTTCTATACTTTTGAATCATAGGTAATCAGAAAGTAAATCAATAATAAACAATTATTGTGTTACATAGTGTAATATTAACAGCATGTGTCCTCACCTTGCACCCAGTGATCCTCGGTGACTCTGACTAGGAAAACTGATAGGTCTATGGGAGACGTAATAATATTATCAGCTGTACATTCAGGAACGAGGGCAAAAAATTTATGAACTCAAAATATTCTCCATTCCAAAACAATGTCTGTTAACCTAAGGTTGGTGCCCCCTTTGCTAGTCAAATAACCTTCTTCCTGGAAGGTTTCTGACACTAGATTTTGGAGTGTGACTGTGAAGATTTGTCTTCATTTAGCTACAAGAGCATTAGTGAGATCAGACACTGATGTGGGGTGAGGAGGTCTGGGGTTCAGTCATTGTTCCAGTTCATCCCAGTGGTGTTCAGTGAGGTTGAGGTTTAAGGCTCTGTGCAGGACACTCCAGTTCTTCCACATTAACCTTCACAAACCATATCTTAATGGAGCTGGCTTTGTACACAGAAGCATTATCTTACTGAAACAGGTTAGTTGCAGTGAAGGGAAACTGTAACACTACAGCACACAGAGACATTCTAGACAATTGTGTGCTTCCAACTTTGTGGCAGCAGTTTGGAAAAGACGCACATATGGGTGTGATTCACATGTCATGTGTCCACAAACATTTGGCTATATAGTGTATGTATTTTGGTGCTATAGTTACAACTCGTGCTGTCTGTTCCTCACACATATTATAAGTGACTTTGATTCTGAATCCTATCCATATGTTTTCAATTTATCATGTCTGATATCTTTCATATAAATAGGTAAAGGTATAAAGAATAAATTCTGCTTAAACACATACACACACTCTATTCACTTTATACTTGTTGGATCAAGAATTGAAAAAGCTTTCTCCCCAGAAATTGTTGAAAAAACCCTTGCACTGTACTTACTGATAAATCAAAAGAGCTTCATACTGACAGAAAGGAAAGTAGGTCTACAATATGTCTTTGTCTTGCCTTGGTTTGCTCAGACAGATGTCTTGTGTTTCGCTGCCTCACAGCACCAAAGAGAAACAGGTGGTCTCTTGTATAGTGACTTGACTGTGCGTTAAGAAGCTCCAGCGTCTTCGGTATAAAAAGAGCCTTTTCATTCCCTTCTTTTGACCTGACGGATTTCAGGTGGCCCTCCTCTTTATTACAGGAAATGAAAGAAGTGAGAGAGCAGAGGGTGGGCAGACGGGCAGGCTGGGAGAGCACAGTAAACATCAGGCTCTCACCTCAACCCCCTCCTCCTTCAGCTCTTTCTCACTCTGCCTCTATTCCTTGAAGCATTTTGTCCCTCATACAAATGATCCGCTGTGGCGACCCCAAATAGGGAGCAGCCGAAAGAACAACAACAACACATGCAGTACGTGTGCTGAATTCCTGCCTCAGTTGGAGGACAGCTTGAAAGAGAAGATGGGAGTTGAGTTAACAGTGCAACATAACCCATTTATCCTCCTAAGCCTCCTCCAGTACAGAGTGTTCCCTTGTGCTGCTTGTTCAGCACTGTGGGGTTCATAGCGAGTCTAAAGCCAATCCCCTGCCACAATCTGCACTTTAATGTAGGCCGTGTGACCTAGACTGCCAAGATTTAAAATCTCAGCGTGACTGATGAAACATAACATGAGTGGGAATATGAGGGTTTTTTATTACTCTCAGTCTGAGGCATAATGAATAATCTTTACCCCGCTTCCTCCAGCTTCAGCACAAATCTAATAATATATCTAATATCTCTACAACTACCTAGAATCTTATGGGATTTTTCTGTTTTGTTTTGCTCAGTTTTATTGTTTTAAACTTGTTTTGGCTATATGAGCTTTATACAGGCTATTGTGTCTGAATTGTTGCGCATGACGTCGGAGATGGCACTTTGTTACATCTAGATTTTTTATTTACTTGCTTTGTTTCAACTGCTTTGTTGTTGTGGCTCTACACCAAGAAATTTAACGCGTCTTTTAACTTTTTTAAGCCTTCATGAACTGACACATGACTAATTCAAAACTGAAATCTATATTCATGGATGGCTGAATGGATGGATGGATTGGTGGATGGAAGTATGGGTGGATGGATGGAGGGATGGAAGGGATGGATGGAAGGATGCGATGTGTGGATGGATGGAAGGATGCGTGGATGGATGGATGGATGGGTGGATGGAAGTATGGGTGGATGGATGGATGGAGGGATGGAAGGGTGGATGGATGGATGGATGGGTGGATGGGTGGATGGATGGGTGGATGGGTGGATGGATGGATGGGTGGATGGATGGATGGGTGGATGGGTGGGTGGATGGGTGGGTGGATGGGTGGGTGGATGGGTGGGCGGGCGGGCGGGCGGATGGATGGGCGGGCGGGCGGGCGGATGGATGGATGGGTGGATGGATAGAGCAAGAGCAAGATATACATAAATAAATAAACAGAGCCTGTTTATTTTCTATTCTTATTGGTCTAAAGGTATTGATAAATTTTGAGTAGAAGTTTAAAATTGTTATTCTTTCTTAGTAACTTAAATAGTGTGTGATTGTTGTTGAGCATTTTTGTTCATCTTTTTCAGAACAATTCAAAACTGTCAGCCGTTACTATAAAAAATCCAACACAGGGACATGTTAAGGATGGAGGGCTTTGTGGCTTCTCTTTAACAAGACAAGATGTTTTATCTTATAAAAGGCTGGAGAGTGACCAAGCTGTTTATAGCTGCTATAATGAAAGTAATAGTAACAGGAAGTAGCTTGCAACATTAAACAGAACTATATATACACGAGGTAGTATATAAAGTTTTAAAACAGTATATAAACTAGAACAGTTGAAGCTGTTATAGCTGCAAAGGGTGGGAAAACTCCATATTACATTCATGTGCATGTAAAGGCAGACATCCCAGTTTTGGCATGGCTCGCAGTCTCCGCTCTAATTCATCCCAAAGGTGTTCTATCAGGTTGAGGTAGGCCAGTGTTATATCGTGTTGAGGCAGGCCAGACAAATTCTCATCCAACTTGCTCATCCATATCTTTATGGACCCTGCTTTGTGTACTCGTGCACAGTCATGTTGGAACAGGAAAGGGTCATCCCCATCCCTGTCACTGGAACTAAATGGAAGGACCCTATTCCACCAACACATAGCCACTGGATAAGGGAAGTAATGTGCCATCTTAAGTTGGAGAAAATTAGACATACAATCAGAGGGTCTATTGGGACATTTTGTAATATCTAGCAGCCTTTCATAACTTTTGTTGAGAAAATAGAAGCAGACAACTTGGCAATGTAAAAGGGGAATTTTTGTATATATGTTTACTTCATGCTTTTTATTTGTTTTTTATGGACATTTGATTATACACTATATTGCCAAAGGTTTTGGGACAGCCCTCCAAATCATTGAATTCAGGTGTTGTTTTTCAGGGGTTGGGCTCGGCCCCTTAGTTCCAGTGAAAGGAACTCTTAATGCTTCAGCATACCAAGACATTTTGGACAATTTCATTCCCCCAACTTTGTGGGAGCAGTTTGGGAATGACCCCTTCCTGTTCCAACATGACTGCACACCAGTGCACAAAGCAAGGTCCATAAAGACATGGATGAGCGAGTTTGGTGTGGAGGAACTTCACAGAGTCCTGACCTCAACCTGATAGAACATCTTTGGGATGAATCAGAGCGGAGACTGCGAACCAGGGCCTTCTCGTCCAGCATCAGTTCCTGACCTCACAAATGTGATTCTAGAGGAATGCTCAAAAATTCCCATAAACACACTCCTAAACCTTGTGGAAAGCCTTCCCTGAAGAGTTGAAGCTGTTATAGTAGAGGGGTGTCCCAAAACCTTTGGCGATATAGTGTATATATCATCTGTATGTCTGGTGTTTTGGGGGTTAATTATTAGATTTTCTGTTCTGTATAATGTGAAAACAAATTTTAAAAAAACCCTGAACGTTAGCAAAACACTGTTGTGATAAAAGAACGTGCATTAGCAATGACTATCATGGTTGTATATTTTGATATATGCTAAGCAATGCACAGTTCAAAGGCAAAGACTCCTAAGCTAAAATAGTTAATCATGTCTGGATATGTGACCCAGGCATGATGACTTAAGAGTCTGAATAGAGCTAAATTCCTCTCAAATACTATTACAGGGAACACAAACAATGGATTTCACCTCAGGAGCCCTTCACGATGGAATCTGGACATAATGGCTAAGTAAATGCTGATAAAACAGCGAAGTGGTTTGCATTTTAACATGCTAGTCAAAGGACTGTAATCGCTCTGCTAAAATATGCAACAAGGCTCAACAGGCCACTACATGCACTTTTCATCAAGCACAGGGTTCCAGTTACCATTTTTAATTTGGATTGAAATACAATGTACTTAATAACATAGGTCTTTTAATTGTTTCTTAACTTTAAGAATTAAAAAAATGGTTTAAAGCAGTTATGTGCTTTATATATAGTCAGTACAGCATACATGTTTGACTACATATGATAGGATTAGTGCATGTAATCAGTACTAGCACTATAATATACCTGTATTTACATTATATTGTATTTATAATACAGCACTATTAGTAGAGGTGCTAGTGTTCACGAATTTTGGACCTGTTGCTACGGTGATATGATAGACATAAAAATGTACATATTCACTAGTAGGTATTTCCCTGTTAGCAGTGTTGGCACCTCTCTATCAGATACCTGGTGACCATAACCATAAAACCATAAGGCTTTAAGAAAGAATTTGGTGTCCAGACTTACTGAATAAGATATCTTTAATCAGTGTTGTAGCTTTAAGAGACTTTACTGCCTGATTTACTGAAACAGTCTCACACTTACGTTCAACAAGTTCATCATGGAAATAAAGTTTGTTTTTCACAGTTTGCATTGGCAGAATGAGACTGCCCATAGGCAGGTCTACCTCCTTTTCCAGGCACATGTACTAGGTGCTGTTTGCCTGCTCTTGTTCAAACAGAGCCATAGCTAAGTGTGATCGTGAAGCCAGTCCCTCTAAATTGCTCAGCACACAGCGATGATAGATATCTTCACTGAACCGGGGGTTACAGGCTCGCCGTACATATTTCTGGATCAGAGCTGGCTCCACTGCCCGGAAGACATGTAAGCTTGAGTAACGCACAAAAATCTCATAAATGTCCATGCTCTCCAGCAACTCGTCATTGTCCATGATGTCGTTGGCCATCTTGGTACGGGTAGCCATGTAATCTGCATTGTAAAAACAGGCTTCGTCAAATGAGTGCCGGTCAAAGCGGCCGTCTCGGAGGGCCTCTGAAGAAAAAGATGAAGCTGCAGAAGGTTGCTGGTCCCGATACACCAGAGCAGGGCTGTACTCTTGGAAATGTACAGGGAAGAAGACCTGCCAGTTACTGATGGCATTCATGCGGCAACGATTCAGGAAGTCACCAGTGACCTCGGTCCAGACACTGGCTAGGAAGAAAAGCGTGTCCACTGGATGCTTCTTGGAGATGATGTCCATCAGCTTGACCTGTGAGGGAACCTCTGTTTTGACGCTGATCCATGGGATCTTTACGTCGCTGTAGCGCTTTTCCACCTCACTAATCATAGATTTCACACTGGCAAAGACATCTGTCTGGCTGACCCTTTGTGCATCAAAGGGGTCATACACAAAAAGGAAGGTCAGTAGAGCATTGTCCCGTGTGTCCAAAGTGTTCATCACATATGTGTCTAAAAAATTGCCCACAAAGTCCTGATCCCGTGCAGTCACTGGAAGGATGACCTGCACTCTCGTTGCTTCAGTCACATAGGGCATTGGAATGATCTCTATGGCACTGAGAGGCCGCAACAAGCCCACACGCTTGGCGATCACCTGACTGTGGCCTTTCTGTGTGAAGGCCTGTAGGGCCAGGTCCAGTATATACTCCATACCGCGTGTGGGGTCAAAGCGCCGATAGCCGTTCAACAAACGCTGCTTCCGGAAACGCAGCTGTGGTTGATAGCGTTCATTTAAACGTTCCACAGCAGTATCCAGAATGGAGTTAACATCTGCACGGTCTGCTCCATGGAGCTCACACTTCGGGGAGCTGTCTGCACAGGAGTAGATGTGCTCTTCTGTGAAATACTCCCAGTTGATTACTTCAAAACGCGTCTTGGGACGGAAAGGTGGGTTGATCCCAATGGGCCAGGTGGCTCCGGCTTTGCCTTCTGGAGTGAGCTCGCTCAGATTGTTGATTTGAACCTGTGAGTAGACAGGGCATTGATACAGATTAAATGGATACACCACAAGCAAAATAATAATAATAATTAAAAAAAACAAAAACAGGATGGCTTTTTACATGCTGACCACTAGTGGAAATGACCTCTATTCTACAGTTAATAAATTCATATTAATAGTGGGTCTTTCTGCTCTGTACGGATTACAATCAAATGGTTGTTATAGGCAGCCAGACAGGCCTCCCCTGGGGACCATTTGCCTTCGCAGCCAGGCTGGTAATGCAGCAGTGGAATATTAGAGAGAATTCCTCACTTCTCTAACAACCATGGCTCTTTCATTAGCCATTAAGAGACCAGCAGGAGAAGTAAAAACAAAAGAGAAGATGACTTCAGAAAGACCAGGAGAATCAAAAAAATACAATTTGTAATGCAGTCAAGAAGAAGTCATTAACATTAACATGGTTTAATATGAAGCTGTTTTCCCATGTGAAAGCTAAAACCGTAATTTCCAGACTAATGGCAGACCTAATAAATGCCACTGAGCATGCTCAGACTGTCATCTGGACTAGACATTTAATGCAGAGAAAAATGAAACAAGAAAAGAAGACTGGCAAAAGGAGAAATCCCTTATTCTCACCCAAGACTTTGTAACACTTAACATACACAGGTCCAAGATAATTCGTATTGATATTTGAATAATCCTACATATTTGTATACATAAGATAGTAGGACTGTTGTGTAGATGACATTTTCAGGCTTTACAAAGGAATCTACAATTGGGCTTTACAAATCTAATCCAATCTTTCTGTCGTATAATTTACTTTTACCTTTAACTCACTTGGATGGGGCTTTCGTCCAAAGCGACTCAGAGTTGTGACAGGATACAACTGAGCAGCTGAGAGGTTAGAGAACCCACAGTGGCAGTTTCAGTGCTAGGATTTGAACTCACAAGCTTCCTCAGCTGCCCAAAGCCTTAACTACTGAGCTACATCATTTTATTAGGTATATAATTATAATGTATGTGTAATGTAAGGCAAGCGTCACACCTGTAGCTGCTGTATTTGGGCGTAGGTCCAGTCCAGTTCAATCTGGCTGTAGCGTTTATGCAAGCGGTACATGAGTGCCGGCTCTGACACTGGGTGCACGGTGAAGGCGTTCTTGAACTGGATGCTGTCCTCGCGCTCGGGGTCGGCGTTTTTCTGCAGCTCAAAGTAATAGTAGGTCATCTCCTAAAGCACAAGAAATATAATAGGAGCGACATGTTATTTCTTTGTGGTAGGAATTTAAATTCAGAAGTGTGATCAGAAGTGTGATGTGCTACTGACTCCTACTAACTGCTATGTGATATTCTACTAAGTTAAGCACTGTTGGATTATCAAGTCTGATTGGTCAGAAGGGTTTGACTGATTTTCTATTAAAGCATAGCTCTCACATTATTATATTATATCACAATATCTTTTTATTTTTATCACTGCTATTAATCATAGAACTAGTGGACATGCCAGACCGCCTGGAGCACAGCTGTGTGGCTGTGGCCCTTCTTCCAGTTAAAATGTCTCATTTTGTATTGACACATCTCATCAACAAAATAGAGAACATGCTTTCATACTCAGGAAGTGACTAGTAAGCATGTCACAATTCAGAGAAAAAGCTACAAGACAGGAAATAAACATTAGAACAATGTCTGCTTCTCCATCATCAACAATCTGAGACCTGAAAATCAAGATATCATGAGGAAGTTAGTTTCACCTGGTGCTTTTCCATGCAGCTCAGTCCCAGATAGTCGATAATGCAGCGTCCGAGCCACTCGTCAGGCCTGACGCTGAGGATGTCATTGCGGCAAGCGTCGAGGTGCGGCTGCAGTCGGGCCAGCAGGCTCCGTGACAGCAGGTAGCCATACCCACCGTGGCAGTAGCGAGCTTGTTCTTCACCTCCGATAAACTCTTCTGCACGGCCCATGTAGAGATCCTGCCCCGCACTCAAATGCCCCACTAGGTTCATGACACGCTCTGCTTGTGTGTATGTGTCATCCTGAGCCAGATAGAACCAGTCGTATTCGTTGCCATGGTGCTGATGCAGGTGACGGATGGTTTCGTACATGAGCCAAACGGGCCGGTCATCTCCGTGAGCGACCACAGTCATGCCATGGGGCAGCTTGGCGCTGCGAAGGCCGGTGAAGAAAAATGTGCGGTGGAAGCGATGGGCCACGGTACGGTTCACTGCCACGGCCAGCGTGTTAAGGGTGGCGCGTGAGGTCAAGATGCCCACCAGGAGGCGCTCACGAATGCCAAGTTCTGTGTGGATATAACGGGTCCTGCAGCAGAGACAGAATGGATTGAATGCTTTTCTTAGAAGAATGATTAGACTAATAAAAAATAAAGAGTATGTTACCACAGAAATTCTGTGGATTATTCTGTCTCTGTCTATCACACCATGTGTGCTATATGAATCAAAGCTTTTCAATCATTTCAACATTTTTTTATTCATTCATTCATTCATTCAGGTATATCTGGGTTATTTTATCATAAGGTCTACCTCCTGGCAGTGTGGTGTAAGGAAAAAATGCTGTGTAACACTGCTACCTTTTTCTGAGCAAACTATTTCAGTTTTCCTCTTCTTCATATCATTTCCATAACGTTGCCAGGTCATTGCATAACCACTTCGAATAACTTTAACCAACTCAGCATTCAGTGGAATGGAAGAGTACGCCAGACTGGTTTAAGACTGTATTAAGAATCATAACTGATGCTGGAAAGACTACATACCTGCGAATGGAATTCACACAGTGGCATAACTTTTCTACACTCCACTCTACTTTACTTTTTTCATCTCACACTCATCTACGATGAGAAGCTGGTTTTCTCCCCGCTGTTACTTCTATAGTGATGGATTTCTTACTGTGAGCATAACCGCATTAGTCGCTCGAAAACACAAGGCATGCTGCAATAGTTCTACATTAAGTACAGCTTCTAAGTCGTCTGTACATTAAGTACATTACTTCTAAAAATACATTCTGGGAGAATGTGTGCTGTGGAAATCAGCAATTTAGCCTTTTTTCAAGATTTTCAAGGGGACTCGTGGCACAAGGCAGGGGATGGGGTACCATCTCGACACAGGGCACAATCTCACACACACTCACACACTACAGACAATTTCAAGGTACCAATCTGCCTACAATGCCTGTCACTGGACTGGAGGAGGAGACCGGAGTACCCGGGAAAAAAAAAAAGAAGCAAGGGAAGAACAAGCAAACACATGTGCAAACCACTGAGCCACCGTGTCTGTCCCCCTCCTAAACACCATATGAAAAATAAAATTCCACTACACATCTTTTTGCTTCCTCTTTTTAGACTCTTTTTAGTTCTTGCCTCAGAGTTGTTTTTTTTGTGGACCAGGAATTTACTGCTGTTTGTTACAAAGTAAGGAACAACTTGACACGATACAGCTAAGCAGTTGCAGGTTAAGTGTCTTGCTTAAGGATCCTTGGTGGTGTTGGGATTTGAACCCACAGCCTTTCCTACTGAAAGACCACTGTTTCACAGAATGAACCACAATGACCTACATCCTATTTTAAACTCATTAAAGCATCAGAGGCAGTGCAAGATGGCATGTTCTCACAACTGCAGAAATATTTCCCATGACACAATTTTGCGAAATACAGCTGCTGTGCTGCAACAATGTTCATATCAGTACATAAGTTTAATCTCAACTTCCTCCAGGTTCTGCATTGCCTCATGTTGAAATGTCCTAAGATTCGCACTGTTTGAGTCACTTTTATTACGATAAATGATCATTATGCGGTCTCTGTCGTGATGGAAACAGCAACACATGGAAATGTCTAATAACCGCTCTTCTAAACCCCTGATGTGTAGAAGAGAATCTGGCTGATCTCATTCACACCATAACTTTCATTTGACGCTTCTATCCAAACCTGCTACAAGTAAAAACAATTACAATAAAGGCATAGCGGGTTAAAGGAAGTCAATGAAAGTCCTGGAGATTTGAACTCACAACCTTCTCTTGCTAAACTCCTATCCGTCGAGTATCAGAACAAAACCATAATAAGACGTATATCACTTAGCTTTACTGACCTCAGCACTTTCTTATGTGGCTTGCTGGGATCCTTATGATAGGGTACAATGCGAGGCTGGAAATCCTCGTTCCTGTTGCCTCCGTCTGCTCTCTGGGGTTCTCCGACTTGAGCACCTTGAAGAAGTCCAAGACGCATCTGATCGCTGCAGACCTCGTCCGTGTCTCCCTGCGTCCAGGACACCATTAACAGACTGAGACTACAGCCCAAAGACAAGCCCAGGATGAGTGGCAGGGCTGGCCGGAAGACAGCAATGAAAGGGGACAGACGCATGATTGAAAGGGATCGATGATTGTCCTCGGAGTCCTCTGGAGTGGTTTGGATGACTTAGACTTTGTCTCCCTCAGGTCACAGTACTGAGTAATGCCTTGTGAATGATGTAAATGAGGCTTCCTTTCAAGTGGACATCTGTTATTCTTAACTGAGGTCAATTAATGTCGAGTACAATTGGACATGCTGTGGGGTCAGTGTGCATTTTCTTTTCAGATGAGATTAATAATAGGGGGAATATATTAAGAAGACTATTTATAAGAGTTAACATTTCATTTTAAACATTGAAACACTCCTCGAAAACTGTGTAAATTCGTCAGTAACAGTGTTGCTCTATATTTCCTAATTCTGAACCACCCACAAACGGAGAAGTAGCACATACACGTCGCTACTTGCCAGTTAGATGAGCGGGGGGGGGGGGGGAAACGTCCAGTTAATAAACTCAAATAAATACACAGTATTTACAACCTCTGTTATTTCATTTCCTGAAATCTACATTAATACATCTATTCCAGCTATCCATTCTTCGTTGTTTTAATACAATACCCAGTCGTCATGCCCAACAATCTTCATTTTAACCTCCGATAAAAATGATCACTTGGGTTCGTTGGCTTTTTACTCGACAGCAGCAGCTCTTCTTCAAGCCTAAAAATACTGAGTAGCAACGATACTGTTAACTCACACCGTTAGTCACATCTTTACACAGATAATCATCTCGCTCTTTTGCGTCCGAGTCCTTTGTACAAGATAAGACGGAATAAAGCATTCAGTAAAAGTGGGTCGGTGTAAATACTCCAAAGCAGAGACTCCGTTACACGACTTAATGAGGAAAAAAAGCACGGACGGAAAGCGCATAGAGTAGACCGCCAGAAACAAACCACGAACACAAAGGTTCCGCACTTAGCTTTACTACAGTGTAATAATTCCCAGGGGGGGAAAAAAAGAAAAAAAGATTATTTTATTAAGACTTTTACAATAGAAAACTGTCAAAGTTGTTATAGCTGCGGTATAACGCTGTATACAAAATAACGATGACAGAGAAGCACTGAAAAGTCTTTTTTTTTTTTTTTTTTTTTTTAATCAATAGTGTCTTGTTATATGTAGCTATTACTATTGAAAACGCTCCGGTTCTGTCCCTGTCTTGGGTAACTTTGTACAAAGTTTACATCCATACAGGTTTTCTCAGGGTTTTCCAGTTTCCTCCCATATCCTAAAACACCCCTGGAGGCTGACTGACTACGGTAAATTGCATTTAAATGTGTGAGAGAGTGTGTGAATGTGTGTGTAAGGTCCACTTCCATTTAATGGAGTGGCATTTAATCCAGGGTTTGTGCCCAAATCACACCTAGTGTTCCAGGGATAGACTCAAGATTCCCTACAGCCCTAACCCAGAATTGGATTGTTTACTTTCTGCACCTGTCGTGTTTCCCTATAGTGTCCAGGTTTCTTTTTTGCACTCTAGTGTTGTTACAGAGTTGTTTATTGTGTCTATCACAGTGTTTTTTCTTCTTTCCTGTTGTCCTGTGTGATCTTAGGTGACCCTCGCTCATGTTTTTGATGATTCTGGATTATCCTAGGTTAATATACCTGCGATTTGACTTCTACCTGGAACTATGATTTATATGATTTATACGATTTGTTAGATTTCCCCAAATAAACACCAGACTGATTTTACATAGTTGCGTCTTTCCTCCACATACTGCACATTACAAAAGAAGTGATTATTCCCAAATCTTACTTAGAAGTAATAAGATACAATAGCTTTAATAGCTTTTAATGACACTGTTATTAAAATTCACAAGAGAAAGACATGCCTAAGCACACTGAAAATTTTTGGATTCATTGGTTCTTATGAAATGATTAATGGAAACCTAGATGAATAGTTATTAAAGGCATTCCTGTCCCATAATCTCATTATTAGTAGTATTAGTATTATTACACAGTATTAGTTTACATTTATTTATGTTTTTGGCTACTTACACAAACACCACATTGTACTTAAAAATACAGAAAGAATAATACTACAATGAATAATAATAATAATAATAATAATAATAATAATAATAATAATAATAATCACATGGGCTACAGACAGGTGATTTGTAGTAACTCGTATAATCACTTCTTTAAAACTGTGGTAAGCAGAAAATCTTCATAAAATCAAACCTTGAGGTGAAAGTGTGACAACAGCAGAAGACAATATCTGATGCCTGTCAGCCAAGAATGAGACTCAAGACACTATCATGGGCACAGACTCACCCAAAGTGGACAGCTGAAGATTAGATAAAGCTCAGTTATCCATTTGGGGTGAGTATGTGCCCATGCTGAGCTGCTTTTCTTCTCACCAGAGTTATAAATAGTGAAATACACCTATCAGGCATAACATTATGTCGACTAACAAGTGGCATGAATAATACTGATTATCTCCTCATATTGGCAGTGGGTGGGATATATTAGGCAGCATACGAACATTTTGTCCTCAAAGTTGATGTATTAGAAGCAGGAAAAATGGGCAAGCGTAAGGATTTGAGCGAGTTTGACAAGGGCCAAATTGTGATGGCCAGACAACTGGATTAGAGCATCTCCAAAACTGCAGATCTTGTGGGGTGTTCCCGGTCTGCAGTCCCAGTCTAAGTCCTGTAAGTATCCTTTGAGTCCTGCAAGTCCAAGAGCCGCACATCGCAACTTACAGGACTTAAAGGATCTGCTGCCAGATACCACAGAACACCTTCAGGGATCTAGTGGAGTCCATGCCTTGACAGGTCAGGGCTGTTTTGGCAGCAAAAGGGGGACCAAAACAATATTAAGCGGGTGATTATAATGTTATGCCTGATCTTGGCAGCTTAAATAAATTTTCTCAGACCTCTCTTATTAATAAGGTGTCTCCATCTACATAACTGTTGACTCATTTGCACCATTCTCTGTAAACTCTAGAGAATGAATTAAAATCCCAGGATATTTCTGAAATATTCAAACCAGCCCTTCTTGCATCCATGTCATGGTTAAAGTCACTGACATCACACCTTTTCTTTTTCTTTATTTTATACCTTGTGCTGCTGTCACGTGATTGGCTGTCTGGATAAGGGCGTAAATGAGAAGGTGTACAGGTGTTTCTATCAAAGTGGACGGTGAGTATACTGTCACCTGTATAATCTCATTTATTAGTCGTCTTTTTGGTTTATGGAGGTTTATAATGAAATGTAAGTTTAAATCCATGTAGAGCTGACACATGTGCCCCTCCCTGGGAGAGGAGGAGGTTTGCTCTTGTCCTAATACGGCCTGCTGACTGACCTGACTGACTGCCGGTTTACCAGCTGCTCTCTCCAGCTAAGGTAGGAAGCTTATAAACTGTTCAACTTTATTAATAACCTAGTTATAACGACTCTGCTTCACCCTTCGCGTCAGAATTTCGAGCTGACATCATTTCTTTGTTTACGTTTTATTACATGTTATGATTAATTCTCGGTGCTTTTATCCAATTAACACGGTTCGGTGAGGATGTGAGGGGAAAAATTAAACGGGGAAAAATGTATATTTAGTGCAAAAGAGACACTTTTAACATTTAATAAAATCATACACGTCCATAGACTGGGGATATCTGCTATGGGAATCTTTAGCTAGCTTAGCATGTTTGGTACGCTAACATGCCGGTATGAATATAACGTATATGTAGATATTACATGCATGTTATGATATTGGGTGTGTATTTTGAAAAATATCGTCAAACATAGGAGTCGTGACACGTTCCGAAAATATCTCATTATTTGCTAGCACGAATGATAACCGGAGGCTGTTGACACTTGGGCTAGCTAGGTTAGCTTAGCTCGACTAAGCCGGGCCTGGGTACATGCTGCACTTGGCACATGCCACTTTAAATGCGCAACACTTTAAACTGTGGCTGTGTCTCAAATCGCCCCCAGCTCCCTCTTCCCTACAGACTCCAAAGTGCATTATGGGTATTCTGTGTTCCCTAGATGGACACTGATCCCAAGAATTGCATTGTGGGATATCATAAATAGCTCAGGGTGCTGTGCTTTGTATTGTACTTGGCATATAAAGTGGCAAAACTTCCAAAACAGTGCACTTTATAGTGAAAACGCAGGTGTTTTGGACACACCCTTTGTTCCTCTGTGTATTTCTGACCATCTAAAGCTTTATAGTGTGTGCTAAATTTGACTTAAATATAAATTTGCTCATTACAGAACAAACAAAATCATTGTCTGCAAAAGGTTATTAATATAAGCAAGTGTACTAAATTGGTAACTAGGACAGTGACTGACTTTCCACCTATGAGCACCTTCAGGAATCATGTGGAGAGAGACGACAACTTAAATAGAACAAAATCTGAATAGGGTCCAAATTTGTTATTCTGCACAATATATGCTTTAGATCTTTGAGTTTGAATAGAGACGAAAGGTTTGGTATCATATGGTGCAACATTCTGGAGTAGATGAGAGAAACTCTTTGCTGAAATTTTGATGAGCTTCTGGTCACTAAAAAGGTTCAACATGCTGCTCTTGCTGTGGTCCAAGTTTGCTGTTGACGCAATTCTGCGTACTAACCAGACAGCGAGCTTTCCAGCAACATTTAGAGAGCATGTAATAAACAATGGACTTGCACACAGTTGCTAAAGAGCACGCTTGAATATGTTTTAAGCCATGAGTACAAACACTGTATTTGTCTTATGTCATTATCCTAATGTGGGAAAAGACAAAGGCAGCCATTGCCATTGCTGTTCATTCCTTCTGTCATTAATTCTCTGTGTGGGTCGTGGTGGTGTCAGGATGAGAAGGTCAGGCCAGATTCTTTCTCCGCTTTTGCCAAACTGCTCACCATATCACAGTCTAAACCCAGCAGCTTCTGAAGGAACCTTATTTCCTCTCTCTGTACTCAGACTGTTATTCTTTCAGCTTGTTACCATAGCTGTAGACTGACCAAGAGCTTTGGCTATAAACTGAGCTCCTGATTCACCACTACTGATCAGTACAATGTGATAGAGTGTCAGGGAAATTATCACAGACTGTGAACTAACTGAGCTAGGGAGGGATTCTGTTGTGGCTGAAGCGCAGTGCTTCGGGTTTTGGAGACGTAAATATTTTATGTCTACTGTTGATTGTTGAGTTCAGCTAATGTCTTTTTACATTCTCTTTTCCTTTTTGACTGATTCAGAGAAATGACATTTGTTAAGTTCACAACTCTAACCACATGCAGGAGATGAGAATCAGTTCCCACAATGTTTCAGTTTGAAATAGGGGATTTGTCTGTACAATGCAGCCCTAAACAGTGCACAGGAAATTGCAAGAAGTAATACACTGTCTAAAAACGAAACAGCATCTGTAAAATGTACTGCAAAAAATTTCTTGTTTATTTTCCTAAAAAAAGGTTAGTCTAGTAGAATGGACAATTAATCACAAGACTGTCTGACAACATGACTATTCCTCTTCATGGCAAGTTTTTTTTCAGGATCCTCTGAGAAACAAGTTTGTGGACACCTGACTATCACACCCATATGCTTGTTCAACATCTCGTTCCAGATTTAATCCATTTTTCTTTTGACTAGATGTTGGAGTGTGACTGTGGAGATTTGCGTTCATTCAGCTACAAGAGCATTAGTGAGATCAGACACTGATGTTAGATGAGGAGGTTTCAGGTGCAGTCAGTGTTCCAGTTCATCCCAAAGGTGTTCAGTGGAGTTGAGGTTAAAGATTTGTGCAGGACACTCCAGGTCTTCCACATCCATCTTTACAAACCTTATCTTCATGGAGCTCACTTTGTTCACAGGGGCATTATCATGCTATGAAAGGTTTGGGCCTCAAGTGATGGGAAATGGTAACACTACAGCATACAGAGACATTCAAGAGAATTGTGTGCTTCCAACTTTGTGACAACAGTTTGGGGACGAAGCACATATGGGGTGATGTTCAGGTGTCCACATACTTTTAGTCATGTAGTGTATGACAGCTTGACTGTTTTACTGAGAACAATAATTGAGTCATACCGCAAATGTCATTAACACGCCATGTTACTGTTCAGCCCATAGAGCTCTGCAGCCATGCCCTCAGACCTTGCCAAGAAGAAAGCTGCCAAGAAGAAAGAGGCAGCCAAAGCTCGTCAACGGGTCAAAAAGCATGAGGAGGTCGAGCAGCCGGAGGAAAATGGCACAGTTCCAAATGGCGAGACAAACGGAGGTGGGTTATTTAAGGTGGTTTTCACACTGAGCACATTTGCTGCAGTCCAAAACTGAATGTGATTGTTCTAGAATTTCAGACTAAATGCACATGAACACAATGCAACTCAGCATATTTTTATTTTTTATTAAATTTGGTTCTGTTATGTGCGGTAAAGCATCACACCTCTTCTGTGTCCCACAACGTTCCTCTGTGACTTTTGCTACACGTGTGTTGTGGTGGCTAATGATGTCATCATTGGCTAAAACAAATGAGCAGGTTACTTTACTTCCTGAACAACTACGGATCGGAGCACAAGTTTCGTTCTCATCCACAAACAGGAATCACACAAGTTGAAGTGCAAACAAACTCACATCACCTCCTACAGTCTCAGATTCAGTACGGCGCTTCCTGCTCCACATTCATTCATGCAAACCACACTCTGTTTCAGAGACTATTAAACAAACTATTAACTAACAAAACTATTAACGGGAAAGTCACCAAATTTCATTAAACTGATTGAAAATGCTTCCGATTCAATAGACAATCGTGTGCATCGGCGATAATGTATCTATACAGTAACTAGTACAGAGCACACTGCACTGGTATGATCCTGCAGCATCTGCTTATACACCGATCAGGCATAACATTATGACCACCTGCCTAATATTGTGTTGGTCCCCCTTTTGCTGACAAAACAGCCCTGACCCATCAAGGCATGGACCCATAGATCCCTGAAGGTGTGCTGTGGTATCTGGCACCGAGATGTTAGCAGCAGATCCTTTAAGTCCTCTAAGTTGCGAGGTGGGGTCTCCACAGGATACTTACAAGACTTAAAGGACACTTTTGATAGATACTGACCACTGCACACTTCGCTCAAATCCTTAGGTTTGCCCATTTTTCCTGCTTCTAACACATCAACTTAGAGGACAAAATGTTCACTTACTGCCTAATATATCCCACCCACTAACAGGTGCCATGATGAGGAGATAATCAGTGTTATTCACTTCACCCGGCACTGCTCATCATGTTATGCCTGATTGGTGTACATCACTGTATGCCAGTATTTAATGCTGGATAATAACAAGTCACAATAAAACAGGTAAAGTATCCTATTTTATGTCATGTTTTTTTCTCGCTTTCTATCCTTTCTTGTCTCCTGTGCAGAAGTGACTGCCCTGGCTAAAGAGCTAGATGAGTTTGAGCTGAGGAAGACAGAGGCACGGGCGGTTACAGGGGTCTTGGCATCGCACCCCAACAGTACAGATGTTCACATCAGCAGCCTTTCACTCACTTTCCATGGGCAGGAGCTGCTGAGTGACACAAGCCTGGAACTGAACTCAGGCAGACGCTACGGTCTCATTGGCCTCAATGGCACCGGTGTGAATTATATTCTTGTGAGAGATAATAAATATAAGGCACTAATGCAATAAAGACACTAATTAATGTATTTTTGCTCTCCTGGGAGAATCAACACTTGGCTGTGTAGTACGAAAGATTATACATTTCTTTTCCCCTATTTTCACTTGTGACAGGTAAATCTATGCTCCTGTCTGCTATTGGTCATCGAGAGATTCCTATCCCCGAGCACATAGACATTTATCATCTGACTCGTGAGATGGCTCCTAGTGAGAAGACAGCGTTACAGTGTGTGATGGAGGTGGATAAGGAGAGGATCCAGCTGGAGAAGGAGGCAGAAAGATTGGCCCATGAGGACTGTGAGTCACACACAAGGCACTAATAAACCTATATACTGTATCCCACATGTCTTCAACGATGTCCAATGTATGTAAAAAAATCTTTGCTGACATTTAGATATAGAATTTTAGCCTCAAATGAAATCTCATAGTAAATACACATAGAGGGATTAAGCATAAATTTCAGTGTGAAACTGTAGTTACATCAAACTGTCATACATCAGAGCTGGATTTAAGACTGTGCCTCGCTGGAGCTGAAATCAACAAGAAAACAGGCTTAGGTCCCAGCTCAGAGTCCTGCATAACTGTGACATGTCTGTGTTTTTGCCAAACTCTGTCCCATGTGTGCAGCTGTCATGCAGATTCTGACTAGTGCTTAAAAATGTAGTTATGTCTGAGCTCTGAATACTGATGTGTGCAATTTCCACATTAAATTCTTATAAAGCATGTGGAATTAAACTTTGAGTATGGCTGTGCATGGGACAAAAATACAGAATCTGTTATGAATTGCTTTGACAATGTAGTTATTAGTACTTACTAATTAATTAGTAAATACAATCAGAAATTTGTACACATGAATCTCACACATGAAGCTCAGCTACGTCAAATGGCGTCACTCCCTAATTTAGGCATGAAAGATGCCTGGTTACACTGTGGCAGGAGGAGAGAGAGAGTAATTGTGTAATTTTGTGGTTCTCTGTGTTGTTGAGAGGTGTGTAACTTTTTTTGTGTTCTGGCTAGTGTGCTCTCTGGATCTTTCACAACATGTAGGGATTTTAATCTGGAACTGCCATTCAGGATCAATTTTGACTAGCTTGTGTAGAAAGTAAAAATGATTAAACATGTCTGTTTTAAGTGTACAATTAGTAATTACATGGCAGTGCACTTCCTTAATATATTTGTTTTTTTATCTACCTAATGGATCATCTAGGTTCATCACCAGGATCATCTAAATTGTGTTTATTCTTTGTGAATTAGGCCTAATAGAACCTAGTGCTGTTTGTGGATCATAATATGAATAATAAGACATAAGACTGAAGATTGTGTTTTAATATGGAGTCTATAACAAAAAAGCGTTAGCATTTTTTTGTCTTGTTGACGTTCTGTAGCAGAGTGCGAGAAGCTGATGGAGATCTACGAGCGCCTGGAAGAGCTGGATGCGGACAAAGCCGAGGTTCGAGCTTCGCGCATTCTGTTCGGTCTGGGCTTTACCCCGGCCATGCAGCACAAAAAGCTCAAAGATTTCAGCGGCGGTTGGAGAATGCGTGTATCACTGGCCAGGTACGATGTCTACATGGTCAATTCGTGTCTTTTCAGAGAGATCTCTTGTACTGGTATTCACTGCTCCTGCTTTTTTCTCGTCCTCTTTCCTCCTCTCGGTCAGAGCGCTGTTTATTAAACCTTTCATGCTGTTACTGGATGAACCCACAAACCACCTTGACCTGGATGCCTGCGTGTGGCTGGAGGAGGAACTCAAATCGTATGTCCTTTAGTCTTTTAGCTGTGTTTTTGGCAAATTGTTAAAGACTATCAGTATGGTTATTTAGCACAATTGTGAATGCTTCATTTTTGTCTGATTTTTCCCAGGTTTAAGCGCATTCTTGTACTCATTTCACACTCTCAAGACTTCCTGAATGGTGTTTGCACCAACATCATACATCTACATCACAGGAAACTCAGATACTACACAGTAAGTTGTTTTTTTAAAGCACAGATTAAATAGCGTTCCAACAGATTAGATAACGTTCCAACAGATTTTAACACATCCGATCCACCCGGGCATGGATAACTTAATTTAGCAGCACAAGAGATGGATTCACGAGATAACGAGTGTGCGGGTGGCTGTTTTTTTTCCAGGATCAAGGCTTAGTAGTCGTGTTCTGCTCTTGTCTACTGCCTTCCAAATGTCTGTTACTCAGTGCAACTGGTTTGTAGTTTAAATTTAGTGCTATCATCATTATGGGCTTATCATTTCTTCTAGAGATTTCTTGTTTAGAAGTGAAACATGACATTATGAGGTCATGCTTCTGAGGCTGCTTTCACACATGCAGTTGTTTGACTCAAACCATGTTTGTGTTTTCTCCCATGGTTAAGTCTGTTTGTAGACCAAAACAGCTGGCCAGCAGCACCAGATTTGGCCTTAGTCAGCTTCCAAGTGAACTGTAGTATGTTTTTTATTACATTGAGAAAGCAATTCAACACTGAAGCAATGTGACTGTAGGAAGCGAAACATTTCAACTCTTTTTATCAGAGGCCAAAAAATGGAATATGTGCCTGCTTTGGTTGTGCGCATGTTCACGTGCGCCTGCATTGAATTTCTCGGTCATGTCACACAAACAATGGTGTTTAATGACTCATATGTGTAGTTTTTCATAAGTATTTCTGTTTTTACCTATCCTAGTAGGGGCAATATATTCATAGAAGAGTTCCAAAAAACCCAAAACAGTCTGTCTTCAAAGTAAATGGTGATGTGAAACTCATTTCTGCTCTCTGAGATGCTCCAAATGCTTTTTCATAAGCATGTAATATTTGAAGGCGTTCTATTCAACCACTAAAATTCTGTGTAAGGTTATCCCAACAGAGCGAGAAAAAACTTTCACGCTGAACGATAACAGTATCCTGACTAACTTGCTGCTATAAAATAATTCATTTGTTTATACTGATCGAAAACTTTAGATAAGATTTGAACACCAGTGTACTGTGAAAAAGGGTTAACCAAACTGTTTTAAGTAGAAAGAAAATAAATTGTCCACAGACATGTCCTCAGCATTTTTGTGCCATCTGATTTCAATTAAAGGGCAATTACGACCAATACGTGAAGACCAGGGAGGAGCTGGAGGAGAACCAGATGAAACGCTACAACTGGGAGCAGGACCAGATAGCACACATGAAGGTAAAACACTGCTGCACAGTGCACGTGCTATGAGCAGCTCCTTCTCCCTTCAGTGTTATTGCTCCCACTTTAACATTTGCTGATGTCTGTCTTTTTCACTAATCCTCTCTAAATGTTTTTTTCATTTTCATATTGCTTCATTCCTTATTACACTAGAATTAGATTGTCCAGAAGTACTGGAAAGTTAACTGAAGCTAACCTTTCTGTCTCTATGTAGAACTACATTGCTCGATTTGGTCACGGCTCGGCTAAGCTGGCTCGTCAGGCTCAGAGCAAAGAGAAGACGTTGCAGAAGATGGTGGCCTCAGGCCTGACCTCCCGTGTAGTTACAGATAAGGTTGAGAACGAAAGCATATGCATGCACCCACACACACAATGACAACAATATGACTGGGCAGATATTCACATCACAGAAAGTCAAAAATAAGATGAAAATCTGCAGCAGTGCTTAAGTTATCCACTGCTTTAACTCTGTATTGATCTCAATGCCTTAGTCAGCTTTGGGCATGTAGATTCCTACTCGTACTGAAAATCCATGACTATGGGAATTGACTGTAGAAACCACAAACATTCTCACAGTTGTACACCAATAGCACTTTAATTCCTCATTTTCCCTGTTGTTCAATATAGCAAGCAAACAGTTTCTACAAATACTATATACTTATGTACTTATGAACCAATGCTGGACTATAAACCTAGAGTTTCTACTTTTTCCTCTTGCAGACTCTGTCATTTTATTTTCCTCCCTGTGGGAAGATTCCTCCTCCTGTCATCATGGTGCAGAATGTCAGTTTTAGATATTCCGACGACACGGTAAGTGTGAAGTCCAGAAAGAGGGAGTTGTTGACTGCAAGCTCCCTCACTCAGAATTTTTCAGTGGTTCACCATGATTACAGTCCTTCGGTCCTAGGACAAACAACTGCAATACATGGCAGTTAGACGTGAGATGACACGCTGAATTCATGATACAAGATAAATTCCGATAGAGGCTTTACGAATAAAATATTAAACTCTAACAATGTATACAATTACATTTGTTGCAGTGAACCACTGCAATTTAATACATTGTGTTTTAAGAATAAGAAGCCTTAATTTTTGTCACATATACATCACAGCACAGTGAAATTCTTTCCTCGCATATTTTAACTTTGGAGGTTGGGGTCAGAGCACAGGGCCAGCTATAACACAGCATCCCTGGAACAGAGAGAGTTAAGAGCCTTGCTCAGGGGCCCAGTAGTGGCAGCAGTGGCGGTGCTGTGGCTTGAACCCCAATCCTTTGATCAACAACCTAGAACCTTGACTGGTTGAGCCACCAAATTATAATATAGGGTGTAATTTTTCCCTTTTGTTAGCATACTATTTTAATCTTTATTACTGTCTTAAATTTATTTACTGCCAAAGTTATTAATATGGAAAGATCGCTTGACAGTAGATTGTGTCTTAAATGAATAGGCTTTGTGTCATCACCAATTCTACTGCTGTCTCATAGCCACCTGGAATGGTATGATACTGTCTCTGGTGCTACCACCAAGAGAGCTTGAATATTAAACACAAATAGAGATAAGCGGTATGATGTGACTATCATACATCATCCTTCTTGTTTATCATATGGAACAGGTTATTCTTCATGATCATAGTCTTCCTTCCACATCCCAATATAACACCGATCAGGCATAACATTATGACCACCTGCCTAATATTGTGTTGGTCCCCCTTTTGCTGCTGCAACAGCCCTGACCTGTTGAGGCATGGACTCCACTAGATCCCTGAAGGTGTGCTGTGGTATCTGGCACCAAGATGTTAGTAGCAGATCCTTGTGAGAGGGCCCCAACTCGCAACTTACAGGACTTAAAGGATACTTACAGGACTAAAAGGACACTTTTGATAGATACTGACCACTGCAGCACGGGAACACCCCACAAGAGCTGCAGTTTTAGAGATGTTCTGATCCAGTCGTCTAGCCATCACAATTTGGCCCTTGTCAAACTCACTCAAATCCTTACGCTTACCCATTTTTCCTGCTTCTAACACATCAACTTTGAGGACAAAATGTTCACTTGCTGCCTAATATATCCCACCCACTTAAAGGTGCCATGATGAGGAGATAATCAGTATTATTCACTTCACCTGTCACTGCTCATAATGTTATAGCTAATCGGTGTAATTGAACACACATAGTTCACATCATCTAAATAGTACGTAAGTTTAAAAAAATCATAACAGTTAATGTGTATGTATCAGCTATTAAACATATTTTCAGTGAAGCCCAATTATTCAGGAAACTTGATGATTGCAGGATGTGAGATTAAACCATTCAAATGCTTGATGTGACTTCAACTTACAAACACTGAATGTTTCACTGAAAGGCTTCATCTGAGCAGTTAACTAGTATCAGACAAAATGAACGAATCACCGGTTAAGTATCTAGAGCAGCAAAGTGAAGTGTAACAATGTTGGCAGTACAGCACTAGGAGAACACAACAGACCCAGGTTAACAGCACACATGAGCTACACACACATGCACAGGGATGAATGAGAGAAAGCGAAAGAGCGAGGTCGCATAAACATACTTGGGCTCAAGTGTACCATGTTGTTTATTACCTCTAGCACATCTAGCTGGTTCTCATATGCCAGGTGTATCAGAGTGTTACTCAGGTACCGAATTGTATCCAAAAAACACATAAACAGAAATGATTTATACTTTGATTTATGATTTATACTATAATTGTTCAGAGGGAATTTGAATGAAAACAAACATGCAATGAAAACTCTTTCACTGAAATGAGCCTAGATTTGATTCTTGATAGCCTACTGACCTTGAGTTCTTTCTTTTTTAAAAGCCATATATTTATAAAAACTTGGAGTTTGGCATTGACCTGGACACACGGGTGGCTCTAGTGGGCCCTAACGGAGCAGGGAAGTCCACACTGCTGAAGCTCCTGATGGGAGAGGTCAGTCGACATCACATTGTTAGTTAACAACTTAGTTTGCAAGTGTGTTTTGTTAACTTCATATTTATTATACAAACCCGATTCCAAAAAAGTTGGGACACTGTACAAATTGTGAATAAAAAAGGAATGCAATAATTTACAAATCTCATAAACTTATATTTTATTCACAATAGAATGTAGATAACATATCAAATGTTGAAAGTGAGACATTTTGAAATGTCATGCCAAATATTGGCTCATTTTGGATTTCATGAGAGCTACACATTCCAAAAAAGTTGGGACAGGTAGCAATAAGAGGCCGGAAAAGTTAAATGTACATGTAAGGAACAGCTGGAGGACCAATTTGCAACTTATTAGGTCAATTGGCAACATGATTGGGTATAAAAAGAGCCTCTCAGAGTGGCAGTGTCTCTCAGAAGTTAAGATGGGCAGAGGATCACCAATTCCCCCAACGCTGCGGCGAAAAATAGTGGAGCAATATCAGAAAGGAGTTTCTCAGAGAAAAATTGCAAAGAGTTTGAAATTATCATCATCTACAGTGCATAATATCATCCAAAGATTCAGAGAATCTGGAACAATCTCTGTGCGTAAGGGTAAATGGCGAAAACCATACTGGATGCCCGTGATCTTCGGGCCCTTAGACGGCACTGCATCACATACAGGAATGCTACTGTAATGGAAATCACAACATGGGCTCAGGAATACTTCCAGAAAACATTGTCGGTGAACACAATCCACCGTGCCATTCGCCGTTGCTGGCTAAAACTCTATAGGTCAAAAAAGAAGCCATATCTAAACATGATCCAGAAGCGCAGGCGTTTTCTCTGGGCCAAGGCTCATTTAAAATGGACTGTGGCAAAGTGGAAAACTGTTCTGTGGTCAGACCAATCAAAATTTGAAGTTCTTTTTGGAAAACTGGGACGCCATGTCATCCAGACTAAAGAGGACAAGGACAATCCAAGTTGTTATCAGCGCTCAGTTCAGAAGCCTGCATCTCTGATGGTATGGGGTTGCACGAGTGCGTGTGGCATGGGCAGCTTACACATCTGGAAAGGCACCATCAATGCTGAAAGGTATATCCAAGTTCTAGAACAACATATGCTCCCATCCAGACGTCGTCTCTTTCGGGGAAGACCTTGCATTTTCCAACATGACAATGCCAGACCACATACTGCATCAATTACAACATCATGGCTGCGTAGAAGAAGGATCCGGGTACTGAAATGGCCAGCCTGCAGTCCAGATCTTTCACCCATAGAAAACATTTGGCGCATCATAAAGAGGAAGATGCGACAAAGAAGACCTAAGACAGTTGAGCAACTAGAAGCCTGTATTAAACAAGAATGGGACAACATTCCTATTCCTAAACCTGAGCAACTTGTCTCCTCAGTCCCCAGACGTTTGCAGACTGTTATAAAAAGAAGAGGGGATGCCACACAGTGGTAAACATGGCCTTGTCCCAACTTTTTTGAGATGTGTTGATGCCATGAAATTTAAAATCAACTTATTTTCCCCTTAAAATGATCCATTTTCTCACTTTAAACATTTGATATGTCATCTATGTTGTATTCTGAATAAAATATTGAAATTTGAAACTTCCACATCACTGCATTCTGTTTTTATTCACAATTTGTACAGTGTCCCAACTTTTTTGGAATCGGGTTTGTACATACACCTCAATGCCTACATGGTGTTTGGTTGTATTTATTTATTTATTTGCTTTTTTTTAGCTTCTCCCAACTGATGGTATGATCAGGAAACACTCCCATGTGAAGATTGGCAGGTATCACCAGGTGAGCCATACACTCAATAACAGTTCCTGAACTGTGTCTGTATTCTATGTGTGTTACTGAAAGTGCACATGCTTTGGCATTTTTAATGTTAAAATAGGAATTTACCTTTTACATTATAATAACCACAGACAGGGGCTAACAAATTGCCTACAGATAGAAGCCCTGCGCACATTACATCTTCAACTCAGTCAATAGTTATTGGGGTTTTCATGTCTCTGGTTTTTATCTAATAGATCAGCGTTTGAGTTTTTGGGTCATCTGTGTCTTGTAGCATCTGACTGAACAGCTGGAGTTGGACCTGTCTCCTCTAGAGTACATGATGAAGTGTTACCCAGAGATCAAAGAAAAAGAGGAAATGAGAAAGATCATCGGACGGTACGGCCTGACGGGTAAACAGCAGGTGTGTGTCTGAGCATTCAAGATGGAGGTGTACCTTCTTTCACTTAACTAGAAAAATACAACAAAGTTTTTTAAACTTCAAGAAGACTAAGAGCAAAGAATTTTGTTTTTTTTAATTTTGCCTCAGTAAACCTTATTGTTACATATTATATTGTAACTGAACAGTGCTATCATATTAATGATGAAACTAATTTGAGTAAACATTCAGTTTTAACAAAACAATTACAGTCATCACATCCATGTTTTCTGATTGACACAACCCCAATAAAAATTTTGAACTCAAAGAAAATCCAGTATCCTACTCGTAATTACGACTTTGTGGTGGTATTTTCAACTAGGAAATACAATCTTTTCGACATGACTTGAACACACCATGTGTCTTTTTGACAAAAAAAATAGTCTTTTTGACTTTTAGCAAAGCAAACACTTACCCTATGTTACAGCCTGTAATACTGTACATCAATATTTGGTAAACAAATAATAAGGTTTATAATAAATTGGTGAAATCTCTCATCAGGTGAGTCCCATAAGGAATCTGTCAGATGGACAGAAGTGCCGTGTTTGCTTCGCTTGGCTGGCCTGGCAGAACCCTCACATGCTCTTCCTGGATGAACCTACCAATCACCTGGACATCGAGACCATCGACGCGTTGGCTGAAGCCGTCAACGAGTTTGAGGGAGGGATGATGCTGGTCAGCCATGACTTCAGACTCATCCAACAGGTAGAAAGACTTTAAGGTTGCTTTTATTAAATCAACAGCTGTTCTGTCATATTAGAGAAATGACTGTGATGTGTTTGATTCCAGGTGGCTCAGGAAATTTGGGTGTGTGAGAACCAAACCATCACCAAATGGAATGGAGACATTTTGGCATACAAGGAGCATTTGAAGTCAAAAATTGATAAACAGACACATGACATTTGAAGGTCTAGAGCCGGGACTCTTTCCTTTGCATCAAGGATAGATTACTTTGCTCTGCTCATCTTATTGTAATGCATGTGATCTAAGGACATCACCCACTGACCCCGAACTTTCAGAGCGTGGATTATAAATCGCAGTCCAGTGTTCCAGCATCAAAATACAGTATACAAAATACATTCTCTACACTTTGCAGAGAACATCACTCACACCAATCATAGTCTGGGTACAAACTGTCACTTTTCTTATTATTTAATGTTATAAATGCAATAATGTTGAATAAATCAAGGTTTACCAAAATAGTAGGCTAGGAGTTGTATAATCACATAATTCTGAAACCAATCACTCAGCACATTTGCAAAGCACTTTTTTGCAAAGGAAATTAGCTTTTAAAGCTCACACATGCAAATGAACAGGTCCAGTTTGTGGCAAAAGGATACAAAATGTCAAGAAAAAGGCAAGCAAACGATTTATAGACAGTAAAGCAAACTAGGAAAATGATGTAAAAAGGCTAGGGGGAGTGAGTAGAGAACATAAAATCATAGCATGTATAATCCAGGCTTAGTGAGTGCCTGCATTAATCAAGCAAACTCCATGAGATTCAGAGGAGCTTACAAGTTTTTCTAAATAAACACACATTTTCCACAGATTTGGGCCAAAAAGCGTCACATGACGTCATCACAACATACATGAGTCTCTTTGATTGAAGTGCATTGAACATGAGTACAGCTAAAGTAACTATATACAGGTGCATCTCAATAAATTAGAATGTCGTGGAAAAGTTAATTTATTTCAATAATTCAACTAAAATTGTGAAACTCGTGTATTAAATAAATTCAATGCACACAAACTGAAGTAGTTTAAGTCTTTGGTTCTTTTAATTGTGATGATTTTGGCTCACATTTAACAAAAACCCACCAATTCACTATCTCAACAAATTAGAATATGGTGACATGCCAATCAGCTAATCAACTCAAAACACCTGCAAAGGTTTCCTGAGCCTTCAAAATGGTCTCTCAGTTTGGTTCACTAGGCTACACAATCATGGGGAAGACTGCTGATCTGACAGTTGTCCAGAAGACAATCATTGACACCCTTCACAAGGAGGGTAAGCCACAAACATTCATTGCCAAAGAAGCTGGCTGTTCACAGAGTGCTGTATCCAAGCATGTTAACAGAAAGTTGAGTGGAAGGAAAAAGTGTGGAAGAAAAAGATGCACAACCAACCGAGAGAACCACAGCCCTATGAGGATTGTCAAGCAAAATCCATTCAAGAATTTGAGTGAACTTCAGGTTGGGGTCAAGGCATCAAGAAAATTTCAAGGAATTTGGCTACAGTTGTCGTATTCCTCTTGTTAAGCCACTCCTGAACCACAGACAATGTCAGAGGCGTCTTACCTGGGCTAAGGAGAAGAAGAACTGGATTGTTGCCCAGTAGGGCCAAAGTCCTCTTTTCAGATGAGAGCAAGTTCTGTATTTCATTTGGAAACCAAGGTCCTAGAGTCTGGAGGAAGGGTGGAGAAGCTCATAGCCCAAGTTGCTTGAAGTCCAGTGTTAAGTTTCCACAGTCTGTGATGATTTGGGGTGCAATGTCATCTGCTGGTGTTGGTCCATTGTGTTTTTTGAAAACCAAAGTCACTGCACCCGTTTACCAAGAAATTTTGGAGCACTTCATGCTTCCTTCTGCTGACCAGCTTTTTGAAGATGCTGATTTCATTTTCCAGCAGGATTTGGCACCTGCCCACACTGCCAAAAGCGCCAAAAGTTGGTTAAATGACCATGGTGTTGGTGTGCTTGACTGGCCAGCAAACTCACCAGACCTGAACCACATAGAGAATCTACGGGGTATTGTCAAGAGAAAAATGAGAAACAAGAGAACAAAAAATGCAGATGAGCTGAAGGCCACTGTCAAAGAAACCTGGGCTTCCATACCACCTCAGCAGTGCCACAAACTGATCACCTCCATGCCACGCCCAATTGAGGCAGTAATTAAAGCAAAAGGAGCCCCTACCAAGTATTGAGTACATGTACAGTAAATGAACATACTTCCCAGAAGGCCAACAATTCACTAAAAATGTTTTTTTTATTAGTCTTATGAAGTATTCTAATTTGTTGAGATAGTGAATTGGTGGGTTTTTGTTAAATGTGAGCCAAAATCATCACAATTAAAAGAACCAAAGACTTAAACTACTTCAGTCTGTGTGCATTGAATTTATTTAATACACGAGTTTCACAATTTGAGTTGAAATACCTTAAAGTGAGTTAAATGAACTTTTCCACGACATTCTAATTTATTGAGATGCATCTGTATGTGTCTTCACTGGTTGGAGTTTAAAAGAAGGATCCTGTGTTTCCAATTTCACTGCTTCAAGTAGTTTTCTAAAAAAAAAAAAAAAACACAAAAAAAGTCACATATTTTGAAATAAGCCTCAGCAAAATCAAGCATTTTTGGCTGCAACAATCAAAGAAAGTCACAAAATCTGGTTTGTATGGGATCTGGGATGCAAACCTATTCTACAGTCTGTGTCAATAAGTGCTTATTGCATGGACTACACTATAAAAAATTACAGTAATGTACTGGAAAGAGGGGTTGTAAATAAATTACTATAAATATATACAACAAAAAAACTCAACGTTTTTACAGTATAGTACTGTATTATCTGAAACTGGAAACAGGAGTACCCGGAGGAAACCCCCGAGGCATGGGGAGAACATGCAAACTCCACACACACAGTGGAGGTGGGAATCGAACCCCAACCCTGGAGATGTGAGACAAATGTGCTGGTCACCAAGCCACCATGCCCCCCTGGCTTTGTGTTAAAGAGAAGAAAAATTGTGTGTTTGCCATGATTGTGTCCTTGAGCAAGGCCCTTAACCTTCAGCTCAGCTGTATAAGTTGCTTTTCTTAAATGCGTCAGCCAAATGAACTAACAAACGCAATTATGTGTTATTTTATACTATCTAGGATTACAGTATTTCATCCTAAATATGTTTACAGTGAATTTGTAGAGAACTTTACTGGTAACTTTATTAACACAGTCAATATTTTTACAATACATCCCACACTTTATTAATAATATACTGCACTATGTGGGTTGTTCACCATTATGTAGTTTTCTTCAATAACAAGACTAATATCCAGTGTATTCATGAAATATCCCAAACACTGAAATGTGTACTGCTTCTAGTGTGTACAGAATCCTCCAATTAACTGTGTGCCATGTGAAGATGACACATGAATTGTTTCTGAAAGCCTTCAATTTTAGTTAATGGAAATATTCTTTCAATAATGTTTATGTGATTTAACATGTCTGCCATCATCAAAAGAACTGTGCGATGTGGGAAATTATTTATTGGACCCCCAATATTATTATTATTATTATTATTATTATTATTATTATTATTATTTTAATTATTACTGTTCAGCAACGAGAAGACAATACTGAACAGGGTGCAATACTGAACAATATTCAGTCTTAATGAATTTTGGAAAACAGGCGTTTTTGCCATCCAATATAAGCACCATGCAGGATAGAGAAACCGTGTATCATGATTCAGCAGTCTGCTCGTGATTTAAACACTAAGCTATTCAGATATCCATATTAAAGTAGGTTTCATTATAATGACTAGGAATGATCAAGTAACTACGAGGAAATGAATAGAAATAAAATGAATAGAAATATAAGTCTGGACCTTAGAGTTTAAGGGTTAAGTACTGACATTTTTCCAGTCCACACATCCAGAACTATTACTATTACTATGGTTTTACTATAGTATGATTTGAAAAGTAATTAATGTTTCCAAGGTAAATTAAATGTAGACTATCCAAGCCATAAAACGCCATGCATATCTTTCTATAGTTTTTGGTGCTTATTTTAGACAGGTCAAGCAGTAAGGTTGATCAGGCAAGACAGCAGCTTTTCACATAAACTCTAGGTTATTGGTAATCATGTTTGTTATGTTGCCTGTGGAAAGAAGAACAAAGTTTTATTGTTAATATGTAGGCTTTTTAAAGAAACAAATTGATATTTTTATTGGCTTAGTGTTGTCTCACACCTCTGGGGTTGGGGGTTTGATTCCTGCCTCTGGCATTAATTGTCTGTAGAGTGTGTGTGTGTGTGTGTGTGTGTGTGTGTGTGTGATGTCCCAGTTTTGGCATGGTTCGCAGTCTCCGCTCTAATTCATCTCAAAGGTGTTCTATCAGGTTGAGGTCAGGACTCTGTGCAGGCCAGTCAAGTTCCTCCACACCAAACTCACTCATCCATGTCTTTATGGACCTTGCTTTGTGCACTGATGCGCAGTCATGTTGGAACAGGAAGGGGTCATCCCCAAACTGTTCCCACAAAGTTGGGAGCATGAAATTGTCCAAAATGTCTTGGTATGCTGAAGCATTAAGAGTTCCTTTCACTGGAACTAAGCTCAACCCCCGAAAAACAACACCTGAATTCAATGATTGAGAGGGGTGTCCCAAAATTTTTGGCAATATAGTGTGTTATAAACCAATATTAAATATAAATATATAAAATATTGTTCTTATTCACTGTCTGAAAGATAAAATGAAAAAAATAAATACTGTATACTACACTTTTTCTCATTTACCATATTTACATCATGCTATTTAAATATTTCTGAATCTCCGCGCTCCTGCTAGACTCTGGCCAATGGTAGCGCTCGTAATTCGCCAGGAGGCGTGTCCTTGCACACACCAGGAAGTGGTTGGGGTCTTGATCACGTGGTATTGTGTTGCTTCTTTGCCGCCTTGCCTACTTTTTCTCCGAGTTTATGGACGCTCTGGTAATGAAACATGTCCTCCTCTGAGAGCTCGGCGGTTGGTGGAGTTCAGGGCTCTTTGCTCAAACTTCACTCTTTTATTGGAGACACAGAAACGAGAAACGCGGCTGTTGTATGCCATGATATTATCGGAGACCTGGGACAGGAATGCATGGTGACCAAGAGCGAGAATGAATTAGGTGAGAAGCTATAAAAGTTAGCTTTAGTGTCTGTGTTAGCTAACTCATAATAACGCCTGGAGTGTGTTTATAATAGTAGTCACTAGGAAACAAAATATTCTTCCTAAATATGTGTATTCAGTCTTTGTACCATCCCTAGTTTATAGACAGCTCTCAGTATGACATAAATAAACAAATAGGTCATGAATGAGTGATTTCCTCCAGATGTGTTTGCAGAATGCACCTGTTTTTCTATGTGAATGTAACCACATCACTTGATCTATATACAGTCCCCAAACTCCAGTTTGGGGACCCCAAAGTCCCCAAACTCACTCAACCTCCCCAAAACAGCTTTCCAGACATCCTTGTTGTTTGCAAAAGAAGAAGGACTGCTTACCTTTCTCCGGAAGTCCCTGTCCAAAGACATGGTAAGACTCTTGCAAGCTTAACATCATCCTTGCTTTATTAGTTTGTCTGTGTGTTAAATTCTGCACCTTATCTCTAGCTCCAGGATGCCAGGGTCGATATCCTCAATCTGCTGGCATTGTTCCTGCAGAGGATGGCTGACTATGTTAAAGGATGGGAGAAGAACTATGCTGTTGAGCTCAAGGTTACTCACGTTCAGTGGGTTTTGGTTCTTAGCTGCACGTAGACTGAACTTTTTGCGAGTGAAGCCACTTTTCTCATTTTCACTACATGTGTAATCTTGATAGAGATTCAGATATCGATCATACACTGACATGCTTTTAGTAACCAACTCTTGACAGATTTTTTTTAATTTGTTTATTAGTAGATTAACTCAGTTAAATACAATGTGATGTTTTTTTTTCATTCATGAACAGGACACTTGTCTTGTTGTCTACACAAAAGACAAATCTGCAAAATGTAGGGGACCTGCTTTAGAGCTGCTTATCAAGGTAATGACCCATTATTGACATTAAGCAGAGAATATTTAACTCTTTGTCCTTTTCTTCAGTTTGAACTACACTATATTGCCAAAAGTTCCGGGACACCCCTCCAAATCATTGAATTAAGGGGTTTGGCTTGGCCCCTTAGTTCCAGTGAAAGAAACTCTTAATGCTTCAGCATACCGTGACATTTTGGACAAATTCATGTTTCAGGAACTTGACTGGCCTGCACAAAGGCCTGACCTCAACCTGATAGAACATCTTTGGGATGAATTAGAGCGTAGACTGTGAGCCAGACCTTCTCGTCCAACATCAGTGCCTGACCTCACAAATGCGCTTCCAGTGGAATGCTCAAAAATTCCCATAAACACACTCCTAAACCTTGTGGAAAGCCTTCCCAGAAGAGTTGAAGCTGTTATAGCTGCAAAGGGCGGGCCAACTCCATATTACATTCATGTGCATGTAAAGGCAGACTCCCAGTTTTGGAATGGCTTCCAATCTACACTATAATTCATCCCAAAGGTGTTTTATTGAATTGAGGTCAGGAATATGTGCAGGCCAGTAAAGTTCCTCCATACCAAACTTCTGCTCTACGTCTTTATGGACCTTGCTTTGTGCACTGGTGTGCAGTCATGTTGGAACAGGAAGGGGTCATCCCCAAACTGTTCCCACAAAGTTGGGAGCATGAAATTGTCCAAAATGTCTTGGTATGCTGAAGCATTAAGAGTTCCTTTCACTGGAACTAAAGGGCCAAGTCCAACCCCTGAAAAACAACACCTGAATTCAATGATTTGGAGGGGTGTCCCAAAACTTTTGGCAATTCAGTGTACTTTTAAAGTATATTTTGCTGGAAATAACTCTTGTCATTTTTGAAAATATCATTAGGTACTCTATCTAACCAAGGACTCGAGTGTTGCTCAGGACTTCAAAATAGGAGACATGTTCAACAAATTTTATGGGGAGCTGTGCCAGAAAAACAAAATACCTGACACAGGCAAGTTGAGCTATCAAATTGTATTCACCTGGAAAAAAACCCCAGTTGTTTTACAAGCCTTTGTAAGAATTGTAACATTGAGATTTAAAAAAGTACATTACATTACTTATGTACAGTATGTAAGTGTTTTCATTCAAATAAGTGAAAACCATAATAAAACAGAATAAAACTGCAGCCATGCTGAGACATCTCAACTCCCAGAAACTTGTGTATCTCTCAGGCTCATAAATCAGATAGTAGTGGGGGTGATTTTTGATCTCAGTTACTTAAATCTTGTGATTCTGTTCACCTAAAAAGATTTATTCAGTGACATCATAGTATGATATACTTTCTGGTGAATTTTCTTTCAAGGAGGACACTAATAAGGATACACCTGTAATTTGGAACAAAACCAAACATGTTTACTTGCATGTATGAAGTGGTTTTCAAAACTACAATGATTTAAAAAAAAAAAAAAAAAATAGCCATCAGTCATTGTTATACATTGTGTATAGTGGGTTATGCTGCACAGACAGCAACTGGTGAATTGCAGCGCTTAAAGCATCTCTAGCATCACTTTGTCATCTGTTGTTTCACTACTTATCTGTAGATAACTACAAACACTGCCAGCGCTGCTTCTAGATAGTATCAAGACAGATAATTATCAATCGATGTAATAGATTTTGAAGAGGGGCACAGTGGCTTGGTGGTTAGCACGTTTGCCTCACACCTCCAGGGTTGGGGGTTCGATTCCCGCCTCCGCCGTGTGTGTGTGGAGTTTGCATGCTCTCCTCGTGCCTTGGGGGTTTCCTCCAGGTACTCTGGTTTCCTCCTCCAGTCCAAAGACATGCATTGTAGCTTGATTGGCATCTCTAAATTGTCTGTAGTGTGTGACTGTGTGTGTGTGTGTGACTGGGTGAGTGTGTGTGTGTGTGTGTGTGACTGGGTGAGTGTGTGTGTGTGTGTGTGTGTGTGTGGGCTGGGTGTGTGTGTGTGTGTGTGACTGGGTGAGTGTGTGTGTGTGTGTGACTGGGTGAGTGTGTGTGTGTGTGACTGGGTGAGTGTGTGTGTGTGTGTGTGACTGGGTGAGTGTGTGTGTGTGTGTGTGTGCCCGCCCTGCATCCTGCATGGGTTGGCACTCCATCCAGGGTGTATCCTGCCTTGATGCCCAATGACGCCTGAGATGGGCACAGGCTCCCCGTGACCCGAGAATAGATTGGATAAGCGGTAGACAATGAATGAATAATGGATATTTTCAGATTACCATGGCGACAAATTCTCATATTCATCCAACTTGCTAACATTCACTCTGTGCTGTTCTGTTCTCCTTACAGTGCTGGGGAACATTTATGAACTTCTTGGAGTACTGGGTGAAGTGCACCCTAGTGAGATGGTGAACAATTCAGACAAACTCTATAAGGCCTATCTCGGAGAACTGAAAGGACAGGTAAATAAGCAGCTTCTAGTATTAAATGATTGCAAACGAACACACTAAACATTTATAGACTGCTTTGATTTTTAAGAAGTATTCATCTTTTTCAGATGACCTCTGAAACGAGGGAGCCGAAACTACCTGTTGTTGCTGGTGTTCTGAGGGGGATCACTGCACTGATGGTGAACTTTACCAAATCAATGGAAGAAGGTGTGTGTGTGTGTGTTTCGTTATTAGCATGTTGACACAAGCAGTTCTGATTGCTCTCACCTCATGTCTAACATTTTGTCTAAAACAGACCCTGTTACCTCAAAAGAAATCTTTAACTATGCACTAAAGGCTATCAGCCCTCAAGTAAGTGAACCTGGTTGATTTTGAAACCTGCTTCTACCTACATGTACAGCTTTTACAAAAATCTTTCTTCTTACCTTCTCTAGACTGAAATGAAGCGCTATGCAGTCCCATTGGGTAAGAGTTTTCCAGCTTTGTTTGTTTAGTTTTGATCACAATGAAATGTGTGCAGTATGTGAGATTAAGGTTCGTTTTAAAAATCATGTTATTTTTTGTGTTCTGATACATGTGACTCTTCTACAAAGAAAAAACTGAGCAGAATGAGACGCTTTAACTTTTATCCCGTATAAGGAATCCAGAAGAAACTGTGGGAACAATACCAGTGATGTCTGGGAGGGCGGGCAGTCACATGACACTCTTTCTCTCCTGTCAATCACAGTGACACTAGCCAAGAGTGCGCATCTGTGAGCTTGTGTGTGTGGAAGAGGGCAGATAGCGCTTTCCTCTTAGTGTTACAGTGCCCTGTGACAATGTTGTTGCATGATAGGCTGGCTGGCTGGGAATTGGCTAATGAGGGGAGAAAGAAAAATGTGAGGAGCAAAAATCCAGTTTTTATGAATCTGTGAATTAAAATTGCCCCCCCCCCCTTCCACTTCTGCCTCCATTCCTTGCAATCTGTGCATGTTATTTCATAAACTAGTGCATTCGCATTTTTTATTCGATTAGCCCTTATTTTTTACACAATAAAAATTAATCATAGAGACTTTATTCAGTCTCTTCAGGATTTCATGGAGTTTTGTGGCCAAAAATGCTTGATTTTTGCTGCAGCTTTTTTCTTACAGAGTTATTTATGCTTTTCTGTGTGGAAAACTACTTGTATTGGTCAAACTGCAAGCACAGGATTCTTCTTTTAAACTCCTATCAGTAAAGACACATATGTAACTACTTTGTGTGATGGCTGTACTCATGTTCAACATATGTGGCTTTGGCTGAATGTGTGTTGTCTAGTGATGATGTCACATAATGTGTCTGGGGCCAAATCTACAGTAATTTAGAAATCATGGAGTTTGATTTTGTATTAATTTCTATTTTTAAGCACAAAATCTTGTCCACTTTACATGTTTGTGTGTATGGTTGTCTCTATCTGTATGTGTGTGTGCTTTTTTGCAGCTGGACTAAAACTCTTTACGAAGCATGCAGGCCAGTTCAGCAGCCGCCTCATGGATCACTACAGGACTGTTTTTGACGTGATGTCCAAACTTTGCGGACACATAAATCCCGAAATGAAGAAAACAAGCTATGCTGCTCTGGAGTCTTTCCTTAAACAGGTTTCTGTCTAGATCTATAGAAGCTTGTTCTTCCCCTTACACAGTTAAAATGTATGATCTTTGGTTTTGATCATCCTGTAGGTTGCCATCCTGGTATCTGAAGATGTTGAGCAGCATAAAGGCAAGCTGAAGTTCTTTATGCAGAAGTTTTGCTCTATTATCAGGACAATGGACTCCTCTAACAAAGAACTCTCCATTGCTATAAGAGGATATGGACTTTTTGCAGCAGTGAGTCTTATTTGAGTAATAAAATCAATGTCATGATATCAGCTTCCTTAAAGCATTAATATTTTAGCTGTATAACCTAAGCTTGATCAGTCTGTATGACTGTTTTCCTCTGTGTGGGTGTAGCCGTGTAAAGTGGTGTGCCCTCAGGATGTTGATTTGATGTACGTCGAGCTTATTCAGCGCTGTAAACAGATGTACCTGATCGAGTCGGACCGCGATGATGATAATGTATACCAGCTGCCTAGTTTCCTGGACTCCATCGCCAGTGTTCTGATCCACCTGGACAAAGTAAGTGGCCGTGTTCTCTGATCCACTCGTGCCATGCATTCTTGTATCTCATTAGTTAGGAGTCGACAGTGGAGTTAATAGTGTAATTTAAGTGATTTGGGTTGATTTTGTATAGTCTCATTTAAAAAAAAAAAAAAGAAATTTAGATTCCATTTGAAATCGCTTTGATTTTTGTGTAATTTATTTTCCAGATTCCTGAAGTGTACACATCAGTGCTCGAGTGCCTCCTGGTGGTTCAGATAGACACCTACCCTCAGTACAGTCCGAAAATGCAGTACACCACATGTCGCTCGATCATCAAGGTTCTTGTTGCAATGGCAGCCAGGGGCCCTGTCCTTTGGAGTTTCACTGCCTCAGTAGGTAAGCGTCATCTTCTCAATGCTGTCATGTAAAGCTAAATTCACACATACAGGGATTTTATCACTGCAACTCACCAGTCATTGCACTTTAAGTTGCCAGCTGATGTTTCTACTACTGGTTGCCATAGTAATAATAATCAGTGTGTGGCGCAAATGGCATTGCACTTGACGACAGATCAGTTTTCTTGTAAATAAAATGAATAATTCTGGAGGCAGAGCATTTGTATGTAAAATTCACGAGTGTATATGTGCTTTGCACTGTATGTACTTTTATTGCTAGTCGTCAAGTCGCACCATATTTGCATAAAGTTAAACTTTTCTTAACTTTGTCATGTCGCCGGACATCTAGTCACCAGTGGGCACTGTCATTCATGTCACTGAAAATGAATGATCTTTGGTCACTTTGTCACTGCGAGTCGCTGTATGTGTGAACAAGGGAATTTTTCCTGAATACTGCATTTATATTGAAGATTTTCATTATATTTTCCAGTTCATCAAGGCTTAATTCGTGTGTGCTCGAAACCAGTTCTTCAAGTAGAGGTAATCTTATTTTAGTGTTTATTATATAGTTCTTTATTCTTCTTCTTCTTCTTCTTTCGGCTTTTCCCTTCAGGGGTCGCCACAGCGAATCATCTCTCTCCACCTATCCCTATCTTCTGCATCCTCAACACTTGCACCCACTAGCTTCATATCCTCATTAATTCCATCCATATACCTCCTCTTTGGCCTTCCTCTTTGCCTCCTGCCTGGCAGCTCCATGTCCAACATTCTCCTACCAATATACTCACTCTCCCTCCTCTGAACATGTCCAAACCATCTTAATCTGGCCTCCCTAACTTTGTCCCCCAAACGTCCAACATGAGCTGTCCCTCTGATGTACTTATTCCTAATCCTGTCCAATCTTGTCACTCCCAAAGAGAACCTCAACATCTTATTATATAGTTCTTTATTATATTATATTATATGGTTTTGTGCTCATGGTCTTCTCAGGCTTGAAATGCCCTATAATTCCCTATAATTAACTGGAACACTGATTAGTGTACAGGGTGTCTCCATACGTAGAGGAAATGTTACACGTTTCAGCAAAACATAACTTTAAAACAAATCTTTTGCTCTATATGATTGCCATTTCTTTGTAAACACACACAGCCGTCTTTCTCACTCACGAAGAACTCTGGTGTTCTGCATGTAATTGCAATTCAAATGTTTTTCTTTAAATGATCTTTGTAGTGTATCTTTTCCTGGTACACCATAGTCATGAGAATGAAGACTTTTGAGACACCCTGTGTTTTGATATGTGAAGGAGGAAGGTGCTGCTAAGAGTTCTGTCAGCAATGGAGAGGAAGCTACTGAGCCAACACTGGTGCGCACGGGCAAGTGGAAGATTCCATCGTCTAAGGACTATCTGGATCTTTTCAAGGGGCTTATGGACTGTGAAAATATGAAGGTGAGAACTAATCAGCCATGAGATATGTGTTTTGCGAAAACAGTGTGCCCAAGTCTTCCGATATCTTCAGTAGAAAATCTCACCTCAATAATGTGATCATAAAACCTGTTCTTATCCAAAAAATATCAGTAGAACTGTCGTAGAAAGTAATTACATATGTGTCTTCACTGGTAAGAGTTTAAAAGAGACTCCTGTGCTTGGAATTTCACCAATTTAAGTAGTTTTCCTGAAAAGAGCACAAAAAATCTCTGCAGTTGCATTCAAAATCCTTGGCCTTAACAATCATGAAAAGCTCCATGAAATCCTGGAGAAACTGCGACTAATTTAGATGCCCACGCTCCAGTGTCATACAGAAAAGGCTCCCTTTGGTTCCATTCGAGTTTTCTTTCTCATTCTGCATCAGGAAGATTTTCCTTGTCACTGTCCCCTCTGGCTCTCTCTGGGGATTTAAATTCTGCTTTGTTACTCGTTTTTTACTTTAGTTTCTCTCCTACAGGCATTACATGTCGAATAGTGGTGCCAACTACATCAATTTGCATTAATAACCAAAAAATACTATTCTACACCTGATGCTAAAATGGCCTGTCAATTTCTTTTGTTTAAACCTTTTAAAATGTTTCTTTTTTTCCTTCTAGGACACTGGATTTCTTGACGGCGCTGCATTAACCAGGAACTACAGCCTGAAAGCTCTGAACATGCTACTGTATGATGCACTGGTGCAGTCGATCATGAAGATTGTGGAAAAGCTCGATCTCTCTTTGCAGAAAGTCAACAAGGATGATGAGGTAGATTTGAAATGAAAATGGCTCCACAGCTTATGGGTATTTCTTATGTTTGGAAAATGATAAAACTACTTCTTTATATACTTGATTATATCAAGCAGTCTTCTAGTAATCAAGCTGGTACTTATTGGATGTCTTATTTCCAGGGACAGAGTGATGTGGGCTCTGGATTTATGCCCTCTTCTGATCCCACAAGCAACCTGATTCCCAACCGGCCCAAAGATTTCACTGCCTTTGTAAATTTAGTGGACTTTTGCAGGTACTTTCTATTTTCAGCTAGTTTTGAGATCATATGGGTTATTTTAGGGTGCTGAATCTAGAGGTCATCCTAAAACCGTTTTTTATTGATGTGATTCATTCATTTGTCTGGTATATTTCTAGTGCATTACTTCCTTCAAAGAACCCGGAATATTTCGCACAGTGGGTTTATCCTCTGTGCCACGAACTCATCCTTCAGTCTATACGCTTCCCTCTGGTCAGCGGATTCTACAAACTGCTTTCTGTCTCTATGGTCATTGCCAAGAAGATCAAATACTTTCAGGTGAATTGAGCAGTTAGCTCGTAGCACCAAGCCAAATTGCATAATGGAGAATTAGTTTTTTCAATCTGATATTAAAGCCAGTCTAGCATGATTACTCATTTAAAATCTCATGAGTTTCTTTTCACATCTTTGTACATTTCTGTTTTTTTCAGGGTCAAGGCCCCAAAAGCACCAGTGATGGCTCTCAGGCTAGAAGTGCCTGTTTTGCACTTGTCTCAAAGTTTGGCAAGGAGGTCTGTTGTTTCCCCCTTATTCTTTATTTCCTACTTCCTGAAATCTCACTTAGTCTCACTTAGTGTCACAACAGCCACAATACTTTAACAGTGCATAATAAGCTCACAGTATATCCACACATAAGAAAGAAAGGCTGACGATGTACTCTTAATGTTGTTTACAGACTTATAAATCTATACTGATTAACTGTATGATGTATATTTCCGGTTTTAAAAAAACCTGTATATTAGACATTTAATGAGCAGTTGTGGTTTTTGTATAAAAATGTCGGAAAAAACAAAGGGCTGTTGGACAAAATTTCACTATTTTGCCATTATGAATTTTTTCATAATATTTACCTCTTAATGTTTTAATTTAAAGCCAAGCAAATTATTTGTCCTAAACATTTTACTACATATATTTCTTACAGGCAGTCAGTAGAGCCGGTTTTTTGTATGTTTTGGCCAGTTCTTTGGCCAGATTTTCAATTTAGATGAATTTGAGCTTTATAGGGCTTTTTCAGTGTATAGTGGATAGAAAGCAGTTTATAATTTAAGCAAAAATTTTATTCATTTATTTAAAACATTAATAATAAAACCCTGTGTTCAGACTAATTGAATAGAACTTACCAGAATTTTAATAACCCAAGAAGTGCCGATTTTTAACTAAATACAAGTCTGTTAATGACCAATTGACTTTATATGATATGAAACCATAGTGTAAAGTGTGCTCAGTTTATTGCAGTGAAGATTAATGAAATTTAGTGAAATTTAAAAACATTTGAATATTAAGTTATTGAAATGGAAAGGATTTTAAAAACTGAGCATCCCAAAGATGGCACTAAGCAAAATCTTTTCTAATTTTTTCGCTCATTCCTTTGCATTTTCAAGGTCTAAACAGAGTGGATGGTGTTAATGTGTTTAATAAACTTGCTTTCCCTACAGGTGTGTATGCGTATTAAACAGTATAAAGATGAACTTCTGGCCACATGTCTGACTTTTGTGCTGTCGCTGCATCCTGACATGGTGGCTTTGGACATCAAAGCGTACATCCCTGCACTCCAGGTTAGAACAAAATAATTCTTGCATATCTGCATTCAAATAAGATAATCAAAAATGAACCACTTGGAAAAGAACAGTGTTTGTGTACATGTTTTTTGTGTGTATTAGGCTGCTCTGCGACTGGGTCTAAGCCACGCCCCTCTGGCCACCGCAGCACTGGACGCTCTGGAATCATGGTCCTCCTACATCCCTTCCTCCATCATCCAGCCCCACTATGGGGACATACTACCCCACCTAGACGGCTACCTAAAAACAAGCACCAGCAATGGTGAGAACACTTTCACTTCGTCATCATGTGTAGATATTAATTCCAGCACAAACACAACCTACACCATGTCTTCCTGTTACCTGTTTATAAGTGTTTTATTTCTTTCATTCTCTGTGGGTTCATTTAAATATATCGATTACACACAATATTTCACTCGTCTCGAATTCTCTCCTGTATCAGATAAGGATGAGAGCAGTATGAACGTTACGTTTGTGTCTTCGGGCACTGCGAAAGGATATGGCAGAGTTATGATGAGGCTGCTGCAGAAGTCCAAACACCTGCCTATGGTAACTCTGCATTCATGAAGCTCACTATGTGTTTGTCTCAGCAGTCATGAGTTACAAATCTAATGAATCACAGACATTTTCATACAGCACATGAAGTTTTAGTTTTTAGTCAGATTGACTTTTTTTTAATAAATATATATGTAGCTCTGGAAAAA
The DNA here is from genome assembly GCA_033459395.1 of Hemibagrus guttatus. Classification (NCBI taxonomy): domain Eukaryota; kingdom Metazoa; phylum Chordata; class Actinopteri; order Siluriformes; family Bagridae; genus Hemibagrus; species Hemibagrus guttatus. Next base: position 25,932,236 of record JAUCMX010000005.1, on the reverse strand, counting down.
AATAACAGACCACTGCAAAATGATCAGTTTCTTGTGTTTTTTTTCTTATTGGTGAGCTGAACAGTTTTGTTTCATTTTTTGTGAACTGCTGACAATATTTCTCCTAAATTCAAAATATAACTATTGTTATTTAGAGTGTATATTTAAAGGAAATGACAACAATCTAGCCATGGGGGTCACAGTCCAGTGACTTCTGTGCCAGTCCCAAGCCCGGATAAATAGAGAGGGTTGCGTCAGGAAGGGCATCTGGTGTAAAACATTGCCGAATTTAACCATGCGAATCGTCAGTACGAATTTTCATAACTACAGGGCACCGGTGGAATTTGGGCTACTGTTGGTCGAAGAAGTAGAGGAGGGAGGAGAGTGCGTAGACAGACGGAGAGAAGAGGAAAGGTAAGAGTGTAGGACTGAGAATAGGAACTCTGAATGTTGGTACTATGACAGGGAAAGGTAGAAAGCTGGCTGATATGATGGAGAGAAGGAAGGTGGATATACTGTGTGTACAGGAGACCAGGTGGAAGGGTAGCAAGGCTCGTAGTATAGGAGCAGGATTCAAGCTGTTTTATTATGGTGTGGATAGAAAGAGAAATGGGGTAGGTGTGGTCCTGAATGAGGAGTTTGTGAGGAATGTTCTGGAGATGAAGAGAGTGTCAGACAGGGTGATGTGTCTGAAGTTAGAGATTGAAGGGGTGATGTTGAATGTTGTTAGTGGTTATGCCCCACAGGTAGGTTGTGAGTTAGAGGAGAAAGAGAGATTCTGGAGTGAATTAGATGAGGTGATGGAGAGTATTCCCACGGGTGAGAGAGTGGTGATAGGAGCGGATTTTAATGGACATGTTGGTGAGGGGAACACAGGTGATGAGGAAGTGATGGGCAAGTTTGGAGTTAAGGAAAGGAACCTAGAAGGACAGATGGTAGTGGACTTTGCTAAGAGGATGGACATGGCTGTGGTTAACACTTATTTTCAGAAGAGGGAGGAGCATAGAGTGACTTACAAGAGTGGAGGTAGGAGCACACAGGTAGACTACATCCTATGTAGAAGAGGCAATCTGAAAGAGATTAGTGACTGTAAAGTGGTAGTGGGAGAAAGTGTAGCCAGACAGCATAGGATGGTGGTGTGTAGGATGACTTTGATGGTCTGCAAGAAGAAGAGGTCAAAGATAGAGAAGAAAACCAGGTGGTGGAAGCTGAAAAAGGAGGAATGTTGTGAGGAATTTAGATAGAAGTTGAGGCAGAAGTGACTACAGCAGAAGTGATCAGGGAGACAGGGAGAAAGGTGCTGGGTGTGTCATCTGGAAGAAGGAAAGACGATAAGGATACTTGGTGGTGGAATGAGGAAGTTCAAGATAGTATCCAGAGGAAGAGGTTAGCCAAGAAGAAGTGGGACATGGACAGGAATAGGATCAGAGAATAGACAGGAATACAAGGAGTTACAGCGCAGAGTGAAGAGGGAGGTGTCTAAGGGTAAGCAGAAGGCATATGACGAGTTGTACACTAGGTTAGACACTAGAGAAGGAGAGAAGGACTTGTACAGGTTAGCTAGGCAGAGGGATCGAGATGGGAAGGATGTGCAGCAAGTTAGAGTTATTAAGGATAGAGTTGGAAGGGTGCTCACAAGTGAAGAGAGTGTACAGAGGAGATGGAAGGAGTACTTTGAGGAGCTGATGAATGAGGAAAATGAGAGGGGGAAAAAAAGAATAGAAGGGGTGAACTCTGGAACAGAAAGTAGATAAGATTAGAAAGGATGAAATCAGGAAGGCTTTGAATAGAATGAAAAGTGGAAAGGCAGTTGGTCCTGACGACATCACGGTGGAGGTCTGGAAGTGTCTGTGGTAAAGAGCTGAGAAGAGCTGTCTGTGAGAAGAGCTGTGGTACTGTATGAGGAAGTCAGGAGTAGCAGAGAAGTATGTCAGAATGGTGCAGGACATGTATGAGAGGAGCAGGACAGTGGTGAGGTGTGCTGTAGGTCAGACAGAGGAGTTCAAAGTGGAGGTGGGACTGCATCAGGGATCGGGTCAACAGTCCAGAGTAATGGAGAGTGTGGGAAAGAGGTAAAGAAGCGAGTGCAGGCAGGTTGGAATGGGTGGAGAAAGGTGTCAGGAGTTCTGTGTGATAGGAAAATATCAGCGAGGGGAAGGTGTACAGGACAGTGGTGAGACCGGCCATGCTGTATGGTTTAGAGACAGTGTCACTGAGGAAGAGACAGGAGTCAGAGCTAGAGGTAGCAGAGCTGAAGATGTTGAGGTTCTCTTTGGGAGTGACAAGATTGGACAGGATTAGGAACGAGTACGTCAGAGGGACAGCTCATGTTGGACGTTTGGGGGACAAAGTTAGGGAGACCAGATTAAGATGGTTTGGACATGTTCAGAGTATATTGGTAGGAGAATGTTGGACATGGAGCTGCCAGGTAGGAGGCAAAGAGGAAGGCCAAAGAGGAGGTATATGGATGGAATAAATGAGGATATGAAGCTAGTGGGTGCAAGTGTTGAGGATGCAGAAGATAGGGATAGGTGGAGAGAGATGATTCGCTGTGGTGACCCCTGAAGGGAAAAGCCAAAAAAATAAGAAGATTTAAAGGAAATGACAGCACATCTCGACTTGTTTCTTCCTCTTGATGACATTCCAGAGGTTTTCAATAGGGTTCAAGTCTGGAGATTGGGCTGGCCATGACAGGGTCTTGATCTGGTGATCCTCCATCCAGACTCTGATTGCTCTGGCTGTATTGCATGATGCATTGTCCTGTTGGAAAATCCAATCCTCTGAGTTGGGGAACACTGTCTTAGCAGAAGGAAGCAAATGTTCTTCTAGAACAACCCTGTACTTGGCTTGATTCATGCGCTCTTCACAAAGACAAATCTGTCCAAATCCAGCCTTGCTGAAGCACCCCCAGATCATCACTGACCCTCCTCCATATTTTACAGTTGGTGCAAGACACTGGGTTGTAGGCCTCTCCAGATCTCCGTCTAAACATAACACGACTGAGTGTCGGGCAAAGCTGAAAACTGGACTCATCAGAAAAGATGACCTTACTCCAGTCCGCTACAGTCCAATTCCTGTGGTCTTTTGCAAACTTCAGCCTGGCTCTTTGCTTTTCACTGATGAAGGGCTTTTTTCTGGATTTGTAAGACGCAAGTCTAGCCCTATGTGTAGGCGTCTAGCCCTGCATGTAGAAGCCTGTTTCGAACCGTTCTTGCCGTGCACTTCACCCCAATCTCAGTTTGCCAATGTTGTTGAAGGTCACTTGAGGTCAGCCTACGGTTCTTGATTGACATTCGAATAAGTCTGCGGTCATCTCGCTTGTTACTGACCCGTTTTCAGCCTCTTCCAGGCTGTAGCTTTGTTGTTCCTAGTGTCTGTTGCTTGATCTTGCTTTTGTGAACTGCCGTCTTTGAAATATTAAGGATAGAAGCAACTTGACGCTCACTGAATCCTTGTGCCAGTAAAGCCTTTTTTTTTCTTCACTCAAAACCTCTCTTTTCACTGTTTTTGGCATGTTCACTGGTTATTTTTACATTTCCAATTACCTTTTGAAAGACTTCTAGCACTTTTTTACCATCCAACTGCTCACATTGCAAGAGGAGAGTGTTGATTACAGCAGTGCTTTTTTATACTTTTCCCCATTAAATAGGATTGGATTGAGGTGATCACCAAATCAGTACCTCATGAAACAGAATGACGTATGCTTGTGTAGAAATTTAACAAAGACTGGCATGGAATGCTTGTCATACTCAGAGTTGCTGATTTAGGAGTAAATTGCAGTGGTCTCTTATTTTTTTCCAGAGCTGTATAAAATATTTTATCAAAGTGAATGTGTGTAATTACAATGTAATAAGTAGTGAATGGTGAAGAATAGCATTAAAATACAAGAATGCTTATTTTAAAATGGACTCTTCACTATATCCTACACTCACAATGTACTTTATTAATTCTGAATTACCTGAACATTTCCTCATCCTTTTACAAAATATATAAACCAAGACACATTTTATATAAATCTAAGATAAAGAATAACAGATTTTCTTTTGTAATGTCGAGTGCTCATTTTGGAGATCTGTGATCTGATTACATCTCCAGGTTTACCAGAATGATATCTGGGCCTTTAGGCGAGGCAGCCTAAAGGCATACTTACAACTAAATAATGATTTAACAGGAAATGCAGGAGGGCATGCAAGGAAGTTTAGTTAAAACGTGTAGTAACACTAAAACAAATGTAAATGCATTTTATTAAAACTAATATTAACTTTTAAAGATTTTTTTTTTTGCACAATTAACATATTTCCATATTTATTACTTGATAACTACTCTATTCACTACAGCTACATAGTTACCGTCTCTGTAATAAGGTGATGTAAGACGTACAATATATTCATCGTGTATTAAATATATTGTTGAGCAAATTGGAAGTTTGGGGCCAGAAGACTGATCTGCTGGTTAATTTGTGGTCTGTCAGGGAGACGATTCTCCCATCGCTGCAGTACGACGGCGAGTGGTGCGACTTTTAGGCCATCTTGGAGGACAACTGAACAGAAGTTTGGTTACAGGTGAGCTGCTTTCCGAAACATGAGTTGTTTTTTTTATTGTGAAAATATAAATGGATGGATTACCGTGCAGTTTGCAGGAATTCAGCATTTCAACATCTCTTGAAGATTGCCTGTTTTAAGAGTATAAGTACTGTATGTTGTCTTTTCCCCAGCCTTTTCTGCAGAGGACATGATGAGACGGTTCGTAGCATGGGACAGTGAGAAAAGGCTGAGCTTTGCCGTACCATTCAAGGACATCAAGCCTGTCATCTACCTGGACCCTTTCCTGCCGAGAATTACTGAGCTTGCTCTCTCCTCTAGTGACAGACAAACTAAAGTATGTGTATCTCACCATTTCATCAACTTATCTTAACTTCAGAAATTCACATTTTTGCTCAATTTTAACATTACAATTGTCGGTATATAATTATGCATATTTTGCAGCAGTATTCAAGAAAAGTTTGTAAAGTTTGTCAGGATAAGAAACTAGCTGAAAGGTGACTAGTTTAAAGTAGGCTAAAAAGAATCTAGACTCTATGATGACTGTGATAATTAACACAATTGAAAGTGATTGTCTAGTCACTGAGTTATAGCTAAGTTTTTAAAAGATTTGTATAATTTTACAGTTTTATATAGAATTATTAAGACTGATGGAGGTCTCTCTCTCCTCTGTGGGTCTAGGTGGCAGCGTGTGAGCTTCTTCACAGTCTGGTGGTGTATATGGTGGGAAGAGGAGCTCAGATGGCAGAGGGAGAGAAGTCGTCTCCACCCATGTACAATCTTCACAAACGGGTCTTCCCCGTGCTGCTACGCCTAGCCTGCGATGTTGATCAGGTCTGTGTGATGAGCACTTGGCAAAAAACTAAATAGGCAACAGTTTTATAGTATTGTAATGTATTCTTTTTTTGAGTATTATAAGTATTATGACAATATCTATTGAGTATTATGTCAGGGGGCATTAGTTGGCTTGGTGGTTAGCAACCTCACATTTGGGGTTGGGGGTTCAATTATCTCCTCTTCCCCGTGTGTGTGGAGTTCTCTCCATGCTTTGCGGTTTATCTCCGGGTGTTCCAGCTTCCTCGCCAGGCCAAAGACATGCATGTAGGCTGATTGATATTTCTGAATTGTCCATGTGTGCGATTGTGCCCGCTGAGGTGGGTTGATCCTCAGTCCAAGGTGTTGCCTGGTATAGACTCGTCACCCCCTGTATGATGAGCTGTGGATGAATGATGGAGTATTCCATCATGCAGTGAAAAGTGGATGAGTGGATGGAGATTTCTGTCTCATAACATGAGTTTCAAGATCATAACAAGATTCCTGCTCACTTTTCTTAGGTGACAAGGCAGCTGTTTGAGCCATTGGTGATGCAGCTGATCCACTGGTTTACCAACAACAGAAAGTTTGAGAGTCAGGACACAGTAGCAGTGCTGGAAGCCATTCTGGTAAATATCACTGTAGTCTTTATACAGAATCAGTATCTGCATGAGCTTTTATTTATGTAGGTTTAATGGTATGTTAATGGATGTTACAATTCCTGAAATTTATTAAACGTTCTTATTCATGATCTTGATTATGTAACAGTCTAACTAAACTAAATTTCTGGAACAATGTCATAAATAGATTGAAAAATGTCATGGCACATTGCTGTAGTAATAAGAGAGAAATAAAACACATACAAGCTGTTATTGAAATATTTAATTAATTATTAAAAATTAATTATTTAAAAAACCTAGCATGTTTTATTTCTTATGCTAACGTGTTCTTGGGTTAATACACAATTTTTAGTTAATTCTCTGACTCTCATGCTGGAAAGGTCAAATAGTTCCATTACACAGTCAGAAAAATGAGAACATTTCATATATTTTGATCAATAGTAGTTATTTGATTTATTTACTAAAAATATTTTATGCTGTAAACCTCGGCTGTGACTGTTTTGAAATCCAGGATGGTGTGGTGGACCCTCTGGACAGCACCTTGAGGGACTTCAGTGGCAGCTGCATTCAGGAGTTTGTGAAGTGGTCAATCAAACAGACTACCCCTGAGCAGCAGAAAAAGAGCCCAACCAACATCAAGTCCTTGTTCAAGCGCATCTATAGTCTTGCCCTGCACCCCAGTGTTTTCAAGAGACTGGGAGCTGCACTGGCATTTAACAACATCTACAGACACTTTAGGTGTGCACATGCTTCAATACTGGCTTGAGAGCTTTATTAAATGGTTTGATTTTAACTGTGGAAGAAGCCCATTGTGCTGAGACATTTCTATTTACAATAAAAAGTTCTTTGAATAATAAATAGGAATTTTGCTAAACCACAGTGCAATTATCAGGGCCGTGTTTTCCAAACAGGTCATCAGGGACCTAGTCCATACTTTTGCACTCTCCTAGCTCCCATCATTATTACCAGATGCCATGTACAGGAAACACTGGCTAAGAGATTTTAGCGTTATAGTGAATCTAAAGATTTGTGCCTAAGATTTTTGTATATCTTTTGTCTTATTTTCTTTCAGAGAGGAAAACTCTCTAGTGCAGCAGTTTGTGTTTGAGGTGCTGGTGGTGTTTGTGGAGAGCTTAGCTTTAGCACACTCGGATGAAAAATCGCTGGGTAAAAGACCATCTGTTGCTTTTTTTTTTGCATATATTTTTGCATAATTGATCTGATTGTGTGTCATGTTTGGTGCTTCGGTCTGATCCTTACAGGAACTGTACAGCAGTGCTGCAGTGCTTTGGACCATCTCAAAAGGATAATCAAACAGAAGGCAGACTCGCTTAATCAGAACACCAAGAGACGCATACCTAGGTAGGAGCTTGTCTGATGTATTTTATTAATTAGCAGTTTAATAAATGGTACTTGATCAGTTGAACCTGTAAACCAGTGGTGTGGGAAGTGACAATGTTTATTTACGGTCCACAGGGGTTTCCCTCCAGACCAGTCCCTGAGTCTCAGCGACATGGTCACATGGCTGCTGACCCAATGTGGACGTCCACAGACTGAATGTCGTCACAAATGCCTTGAACTCTTCTACGAGTTTGTCCCACTACTGCCAGGTAGCTGAAAGTCTCGCACACTGATGAGTAATTTTATTCTTATTCTCAGTGTTGCTCAAACTCGATCTGACAACTGAGACTGTGGTCTATATGAAAGCAGGATTAAGAGTTGTATGAAGTTCTAAGGGATTTCAGACTCACTCTAATTTATTTCCCTTCATGCTCAGGTAAGATGAATCCTGCACAGTGGCTGGACAAGCAGGTTAAAAATGAGGGTCAGAGGTTTTTAATCACACGTCTGGAAGGAGGAGGCTTGCTATACAAACCCACTTTGAGAGAAGTGGAAGCCTCTTTCAGTGTCCGTGCCACCCTGCAGTGGATGGATCTTCTACTGGCTGTCCTTGACTGCTACAACACCTTCACCAGCCTCCGCCTCTTGCAACCCCAAAGAATTCTGGGTAGGTGCATATAGCCAAACTTGGGCCAGTGCACGTTATAGTTCCACACAATGTTTGAGTAGTTCAGAAACTTGCAAAATGAATGAACCAGTGCTGTTGAATTCAGTCTGTTGGGTCAAAAGTTTTTGATTTTATTTTTGATAACGGCAGCTCTGACCGTAGTGATGGCTGCAAGCCAAATCATAATAGGTCATTATCATATGTTTTTGTTTCTTTAGTAACAGCCAAATCACAGGGACTTGCATGGCAGACACTGTTAATATTCTTCTAATAATTTCAGGTTATTAATTATGTCACTATAAATAAATTAAAGAATAATGTCCTCGCACATTTGGCACAATGTGTCCTTAGTCACATGGAAGGAAGTGATTGAACTTCCTTTCATGTGACTGTGCGTTATGTATGTATGTTATGTACAATCAGTACATGATTTTAAACCCCATTTTTTTCTCACCAAGTGCTTCACTACATATGCTTGTTTCTACGACTTTTTACCAGACTCTGGTGAGGACTCCCGCTTCCTACCAGCCCTCCGTTTCTTCCTGACAGAACTGGCACTGCATGACCTGAAGTCTGCCAGGGCCTGTTTCAGAGTGGCTGACTCGACTTGGTCACACTTTAGTCCTCGTGAGCAAGAGCTGTACAGCTACAGCAAGTGCACCATCATAGTTCGCCTGCTGGAGTTTTCCACTATGGTGCTGCTCAAATGCCAGAAGGATGTTTGGAAGGTGCGATTTAAAAAAAAAAAACAAAAAAAAAAAACTAAACTTTTTTACATGGATGCATTTGATTTGGTCTATAACAGGGACACAAAAAGAACTTGCCTTGCACTGACTGAAAATTTCATTCCAGGTGCTGGAACAGGACTTATTCAATGCCACTTTCTTCACATTGGTCAGCATGACGGTATGTGAGCCCTCTTCTATTGGCTTCAACATGGCCGATTTGGAGGTGATGAATCGGCTGCCAGAGGTGTGTGTACCCTTGCTGAAGGCTCTGGCTGCAACACCCTACAGGACTGATCTGGAGAATGTCATTAGGAAGAAGATAACTGCCCAGTGGTCTGATACTTTTATTGCTATTCTTAGTACTTTTCTTAGTACTATTACTACTACTAATAATAGTAATATTTATAATAGTTAAGTTTAAACTTGATTCAGTCCAGTATAAATTCTGCTTTATGTCTTTTCATGTTTGCCTGAACAGTGTGGAGGAGTTGTACGCAGTAGATCTGTATGATCCAGACACTTGTGACAGTCATGCCAAGCTGGAACTCTTACTCTCAGCCTCTAAACAGCTTCACCGGAGTGGGATTCTGAGCTCTGTCCTACACAACCAGGTAGCCTGCACTCCACTTTGATTTCAGATCAGTTTATATTTACATTGCATTATCTATATTTTTTACACTTGGTATGTTTTTTTTTTTTTGTTTGTTTGTTTTTTTGTTTTTTTTTTGGTCCAGGATCTCGCTGACAGTAGCTCTTTAGGATCCAGACTTCTCATGGCAGTTTACAAAGGCATTGCACCTGGTGAGAACAGGAAGTCCCTCCCCTCCATGGATGTCAGTAGCAGGAAGTTGGCTAATGGTCTTGTGCAGCTGGCTTTCTCATTGGGTGATCAGGTATGCATGTTTTTATGTTACTACAGCAGAATTTCTGCTTTTATGTCACTCATGAAAGCCATGCAGATCACTCGCAATAATGAAATAACTCTGCTTGTTCTTTTATTACACAGACCGAGCAGCTGGTAGGTCTGCTGCTCAACTCAATCACACTGTCAGTGCCTCTGTCTGGCAGCTTGAATCCTCATTTCCTCAGCTTCTCCCATGGAGAATATTTCTACAGCCTTTTCCAAAACACCACCAATACAGAACTTTTGCAGCAACTGGACCGCTCAGTGCCTCTGCTGCTTAATGCAGCCACACAGAGTCCTAATATGGTAAGATTTCCTGAAAGGAATAACTGAGGGAATTCAGTGTTGGCTCTGCCCTGAGTAAAATCAGACCTTACTTGTTTCCTTGTTCCATATAACATAATTTTTATATCCTGAATGGTTAAGATCACTGGAAAATGTAAATCTGAATGTTTTTAGTTTAACAGCTCATTTGCATGTGGTATTACTTAAAAGTAAGCCTTCCCTTTTTTAATTAAAGTGGCAGGTAAGGTATTAGATATACTAAACTAGAATGACGGTTTTAAACTCTCCAATATTAATTGACGCCCTTGAAAGTCCTGCCCCTTTCTCATCTCATCTAAATTTTGGCCATGGCTTTAGTCCTAGCTCGTTATTTTTTTCAACAGAGTGTTTTGTCATCCTCTGCCTTTCAGTGTATGTTTGCATTAGACATTACATATTGTATATGTATGAATGCCTGTTGTTTCATAGGTCAGTGTCCTCCTCAATGGCATGTTGGATCATAGTTTCCGTGAGCGTTCCATCAGAAAGACTCAAGGCTCACGATTAGCAGAGCAAGTACTGAAGCAGTGGGACTTGCTGAAACCCTGGTGGACAGGCCCCTCCTCCTCACCCGAGAGCAAAACCTCAACTCTTACACTGCTGTCCAAAGTTCTGCAGGTATCAGAAATGCATCAGTGGACCTGATGCTGCTTTTAGACACTATTACATGCTGGCACATTTCTTTAATCATGCTAATAGTTCTGTAACTTCTGCTTTGGATCCATTTTCTTATATTGTCCACAGATTGACTCTTCAGTAAGCACGAATACTTGTCACGCAGCTTTTACTGCTGTTTTTGCTACCTTTACCACCCTCATCACAGATACAGCTCTTCCCTTAAATCTGAAGGTACTGAAATTTTTTTTAACAGAATTCCAAACTGTGCATCTCAGCACGTTGATGTAATAATGGTCATGTGACTTATTTTTCCAACAAAAGTTATATTTAATAAATAATTGTAGTCCATTAGAGATACAGTTTTTAATTTAAGTGTGTTTGGTGGTTTTTCATAACTATTCTGAGTTTATTTAAACTTTAATATTGACCGCACCTTTAAATAAAATTGTTAAATGTCCCCACAGAGTCAGGCACTGATCATGCTGCCCTTCTTCACTACGTTACCCAGTGGTCCACTGGAAGAGCTGCAGAGGGCTCTGGAGGCTTTAGTGGCTGCTCATTTCCCCATGCAGTCAGATGAGTTCCCTCGTGGTTCTCTCCAGTGCAACAACTATATGGACTGCATTCGTAAGGTGAAAGCATGTAACATAGTAATGTGCCAGAAATGTTGATTTATACATGGACATATTAAAGTACTCATAATTTCATTAATTTCCTTAATTCTCAAAAAAAGAGAAAAAGGGCAGAACATTTCGACTTAAAAAAAAAAAAAAAAATAGGGTACGCAAAGTAAAAGAAATATGGAAAAAAGGTGTTTAAAAGAAAGTAAATAAATAGGTATAAAAACTTATGTGTGTGTTATATATATATATATATATATAATATAAAAAAAAAATAAATTTAGCTTCGATTCCGGCATGTGGCATCGTTTTGTTAAGCTTATGCAATGTCGCAACATTTGTTTTTGTGCAGAGTTACATTATTTTTTTCGTCACAACGCATTGTACGGATGATGCAATTCGGATCACTGCATGCAGTCTTCTCCAGCGTGTCTCAAAGATTCTCTATAGGGTTAAGGTCTGGACTCTGTGATGTTCAATCCATGCGTGAAAATCATGTCTCATGCTCCCTGAACCAATCTTTCACAATTTGAGACTGATGAATCCTGGTTTGTCATCTTGGGGTATGCCTGTGCCATCAGGGAAGAAAAAAATCCAATGATGGAAAAACCTGGTCATTCAGTATATTCAGGCACTGACCTCAATTTTTGGGCACATAATGTTGCTAAACCTAGACCTGACCAACTGTAAATCAACCCCAGATCATAACTCTGCCCCCACAGGCTTGTACAGTAGGCACTAGGAACGATGGGTACATCACTTTATTATACGCCGCTCTTTCCCTGATGCGCCACATCTCTGTGGAACAGGGTAAATCTGTTCCACGGTCTCATCAGACCACAGTACCCTTTTCCACTGTTCCAGAGTACAGTCCTTATTCTCCCTAGCAAATTGAAGGTTTTATTTCTGATTAGCCTCACTGATGTCTTAAGGCTACACAGCTGTTTAGTTCCAATCCCTTGAGTTCTCTTCACAATGTGCATGTGGAAATGCTCTTACTTTCATTATTAAACATAGTCGTCAGTTCTACTGCTGTTTTTTTTAATATATGATTTGATTTTACCAAATGTTTAAGTGATATCCGATCACAATCATTCAAGAAACCATGTTTCTTCCTCTTCCTTTCCTGGTTCTAAAAGGATTCAGTGGGAGAGCTGTGTTAACAGTGGCAGATGCTGGAAACTTGACAGCCCATAAAATGTTACATGTATTTTCTTTAAATACCTCCTAAAATGACTACGATATTTGCATATTTCAGTATGTACGATGTTATTATGTCTGCTTTTAGTTTTTAGATGCGTTGGAGTTATCACAGAGTCCTCTCCTGTTGAAGATAATGAGTAAAGTACTTTGTCGTGATAAAAAGCACATCATGGAAGACCACTTTCAGACCTGCTTCCAGAGAATCGCACAACAGTAAGCAGAGAAACACTTCCATGATTTGCCCATATCTCCAAATTGGGGAGAACCTGCCCATATCTACTGTTTCTGACTGTAAATCCTCTCTAACAGGTCATGTTGTGAGAGCCAAGTTCTTCTTCTCTGCACCATCTATCAGATGTTCCAGGACAAAGATGTTCCTCAAAACTCCATGCTCCTGGGCTTGCTGGACAGAGTGTTGGGTCCATTGGCCACTCACTGTAGTGCTAAAGCTCTGTCTCAGTTTTTCATCACCAATGTGGCTAACATCATGACTACTCTACAGGCACGCTTCACGAAAGTGAGTAATACCTTTTAGAATTCTGAGTAATTATTTCAGAACAGAACAGTCCTTGTTTTTATTCGGCAATATCTCCCCTCTGCCTCAGTCTGTTGAGTCTGCTTTTGAGTGTCAAATCATCATGAAGATTGGCTGCTGTAAACTGTTGGAGTTGCTTTACTCTCGTCTGCCTAAAGAGGAGGTTTACTCTAAAGATTCGGCCATCAACCGGGCCTTTTGCGGCCCGGTCGAGGCAGAGGGGAATGAGTTATCCAAGACCCTGCTCAAGTAAGTGTAGGAGTATTTTTCAATAACTAGTAAAGTTTTCACTCGTATTTTTCATTATGTAATATGCTAAAGGTACAAGCAACCAAATATAAACAATCAATATTGTTTCAGAAACTAAATAAAAGAAAATAGAGCAATTATTTTCAAATGTTTTGTGTTTATGTATCTTGAATTCTCTATGAAATGAGTACTGGCAGGAAGAGAGCGAGGGATAATCGCTAATTATATTAGTAATTACAATTACAAATGTTACACATTGTTTGGTATGTATTCATGTATCTCTCTAAACACAAAGCACATAAACAGCTCTTCATTCTTCTCTTTCCCTTCCCTAGAACTAAAATGACTCAAACTGAAACTAAAATATAGGTAAACTATAGAAATTTACATGTAGATACAAGTTAGTGTAGCTAATCCAGTCCAGATATTCATTTTTTGTGCAATGGGGGGGAACCGGAGAACCCAGAGAAAACACACAGGCAAGTAAAAAAAATATCTGAAACTTCCCACAGACAGTAGCAATAGCGGTAGCAACGTTACTTGCTGCACCACCATACTGACAATGACTTCAAAGTTATTGGAATTGCTATTTAATTTTGAGTTAAATTGTAGATTTTTTTATATTTAAGAGGACAAAATACCATGCAGATGTTTGCAGCTGCTTTCACTTTGTCTTGTGTTGCAGGTCATGTTTTGAGGGTTTCACTGAGAACATGGCAGGAGAGCATGTTTTGCTTGAGTTGAGGAGGCAGTATCACTGTTCTGCATACAACTGTGCCATCGCTCTCATCAGCTGCAGCTTCAACGAGACCAAGTTCTACCAGGGCTTCCTCTTCACTGAGAAACCGGAAAAGGTGTGCTCTGAATTGACCTTTGTGACAGGAACTGATAAGTCTGGAATAGACGGTTTATACTTAAAGCACTGTTATGGTATTGTATTCTGACAGATTTTTTTTTCCTACGCACAGAATCAGTTTATTTTTGACAACCTTATTGACACACAAAGGACGTACAGTTTTCCCATAGAGATTGATGTAAGTCATTTTTTATTTCACTTTTGGTTGTTATTGTTTTTTCAGCTTCGGAATGGCTGTGATTGATGCAGTGTATGGTGTAATTTGTGTTGACAGTTTCCTATTGAAAGGAAGAGGAAATATGTAATGATCAGAAAGGAAGTGAGTGGAGAAAATGGAGGTAAGATGTTGAGTCAAGGCTTACTACTTATATCTGATTAACTGTCATTGCCTGCACCCCTTATTCAGCTAGTTTAAACTATTGAAAACTGTTTGTAGAACAAACTCTTTTGCTTATTTGTTCTCTGTTTGGGCTTAGTTTAATTGCACACCTTATATTCCCTCTTAATTGCTCTTGTTTTTCTCTCTCTTTGTCAGACGCACCAGTATACCTTTCTTCCCAGTCCTACATGGCAGACAGTAGTCTTAGTGAGGAAATGAGTCAGTTTGACTTCTCTACAGGAGTCCAGAGCTTCTCCTACAACTCCCAGAATCCCTCTGGCCATAGCAAGACTAGTAGGGCAAGGGTGGGTTAAACCTAGCGAGTCCTTTTTGTGTTTTATGTCAATGTTGGTGTGTTCGGGTAGATGGGTGTATTCACGAATGTAAGGAGTTAATATTCTCTTATTAGAAGCACATAGAGGTTCTGTCTCAGGATGAGAGTGTTGAGTTGGAGATGGATGAGCTGAACCAGCACGAGTGCATGGCCACTATGACTGCCCTTTTCCGTCACATGCAGAGAAACAACATTACACCTAAAGTAGAGGACGTATGTTGAGAATATTCTGTGTTTATTCTAGCTCAATATCCAGGCACCAGCTAGAAGAGAATGCATTAACATTTTTTCCCCCGTTTGTTTTAAGGGTGCGATACCAAGTGATCTTCCTCCCTGGATGAAATTTCTGCATGGGAAGCTTGGTAATCCAGCTACCCCTCTGAACATTCGACTGTTCATCGGCAAGCTCATAATCAATACTGAGGAGGTGATTGCTCTTATTCTTTTTCATACATGGGACCAAACAGAACAGAACAAACAGATTTTTATTTGTTAGTACCCAGCTTTTAATTTGTAGCCACGCTTGATTTCTTCTATACAGGTGTTCCGTCCCTATGCTAGGCACTGGCTGGGTCCGCTACTACAGCTGGTGGTTTCTGGTAACAATGGTGGAGAGGGCATCCACTTTATGGTGGTGGATATAGTGGTCACTCTCCTCTCCTGGACTAGTGTGGCTACTCCAAAGGTGTGAAAGTATTTAAAGTGCTTAAATAAAAAATATATATTATATTCACACATTTTTTCTTTTGTTTTTTGACCATTAAGAGAAAACTTCACTCAAGCCTCTGGGATACTGTAGAAGTAGTTGTTAACTCATCAGTGACTGCTTTAAAAATACACAACTATACAGACACCAGCTAACTCTATACCTGCTCATTAATGCAGATATCCAATCAGCTGTTTGTATAATTGAATAAATGAGTTTATCAACAGGTGTTTCTATTAAAGTGGGTGTGTAATAAAAATGTATTTCTGTAGCCTTTATAAATTAGTTTATGTTAAATAAAAATGGCTTAATGTGGCATCTGTTTCATGTCCCTTTTTCTGTTGTTTTTCAGGGCAACACCAGAGATGAGGTCCTGGCCAATCGTCTAATGGAGTTTCTAATGAAAAACTGTTTCCATGTCAAAAGAGCAGTATTTAGGCACAATCTGGAGATTATCCGCACCATAGTAGAATGCTGGAAAGACTGTTTGCACATACCGTACAAGTATGGAATAACAAATACTACTTTTTCTCTTTGGCTGTAAATCTCAAATTGCACCTCTGGCAAGAGCTGAGACTGATGTAATTGAAGAAATTGGATCCACTAGATAGCTACACAGTAGTAAACTGTGCTAAACATGCATAGTATGTGTGAGTCTCAGTCCGCTCTCTAGTGAAGTAGTCGGGGACCAGGGAGTCAAGCAGGTCTGGCTCAATTGCAAAATCCTTCCGGTGCACTGAAACGTTGAAATCCCACAGTGCAACATAAAAAAACAGGACGCATCGATGCTATGTTCCATTACTGGAAGTGATGTCATATTTTCGGAAAATGTTTGAATTCTTAGTCTTCTTTGTCTATAGCTTGTTACCGTTATTGTCGCTCTCATATGGAACAAAACAATGAAGGTATTTGTCATAATGTACTTTTAAACAACATAAAATATAATGTCATAAAATTATAGATCCTGTCTGTTGTTGATATAAATTGTTTTACAAAACAACTGCATGATCATGTTACCGGGAATGTAGTCATTAGTGTCCCAGTGTGTAATGAGCCAGGGTTCTTACTACTGCCTGAACCTGTGGACACAATATACTGAATCACGACTAGGGCCCGACAGAGCTGATCTATCTACATTGTTGCATTTGTTAATACTTTTGTTTTTTATTTGTTCTTCTCTTGCAGTTTGATATTTGATTGCTATTCTGGAAAGGACCCTAACAGCAAAGACAACTCTGTTGGGTTGCAGCTCTTAGGCATAGTGCTAGCCAATGATCTTCCCCCTTATGACCCTGCCTGTGGCATTGAGCATGACAGGTACACACTCAAGTCCTCAGTTCTAGGCTGGCACTTATTCTAAATTATAAATATAGTAAATAAACATAAACAAATGACGCACATTTCAGTTATAAAATTCATCCACTCATAGACATTTGCTCACTTATTTCGTCACATTACTTGCACTTTTTGTTGGGGTGAAATAGATGTTTATATCAGGCATTAATCACCACTACCACCTCATAGCAATCTGATGCTCCAACTGAGTTGTTATATGTTTTTATTTGGGTTTGGTGGGGTTTGCCTTCGAACATAAAGTAATTAGATGTCATTAAAATAGGAACGAACACACCCCTTATTAAACACAGAGGATCCTATTAACTCCTACTCTTGCTTGAACTTCTTTCTCAAACTAAAGAAGTCTCTCAAGTTTTTCAACCAATCTAATTTTGCAGGTACTTCCAGTGTCTGGCCAATAACCTGTCCTTTATCAGATATAAAGATGTCTACTCTGCTGCAGCGGAGATTATCGGGTTAATCCTGAAGTACATGACTGGCAAGGAAAGTGTATGTGTAAAGTCTGTTCAGTGATTTCATCTTGGCAGCTGTCTTTTTTTCCATTCAGTGATGCAGAAATTTGAAAACATTTTACACCTACTGTGTGTTTGTGTCTTCATGTAGCAAAATAAGGATCCACTGTTAAATGCAACTGTGACCAAACTGATGGAGTTGAAGAATAAGGGCCTGGATGACAAATTTATTATTTGTTTGTGCAAACTGTGTAAGCACTTCCCACCCATGGTGGATCGGTAAGTTCAGCTTGACATTCATTGTCTTTTTATTTTTTATCTGTGACTGGCTCTGTCCGTTTTAGAATCTGAGTAAAACTGGGAAATTGCATGTTTCTATGTATCGATGTTAGATTTGTGAGTGTTGTTTTCTACATGATGCCAAAACTACATGGCATGCTGAAAACGTACTGCCTGGAGTGTGTGCTGAGTCGTGCTGATGTCATCCCTGACATTTTCCTCCACCTCAAGACCAAGGGCTTCACCCAGATGATGGCGCACAGGTTTGTACACGTTTCAATGGCACTATAATGAAGAACCAATGGCATGGAGGAGCAGCAAGTAGTGTAAATCTCTCACCACTACAGCATCTGGTGTTTAGTCCAATCCTGCAGGAAGGTGGATTGGCCACTGTATATTGTTCTTAGATATGAATGAATATACAGTTATGGGTGTGTTTGATGCCCAGCCACCATGATCCTGTCCAGAATAAAGCAGTTATTCAGGATTATAATATAATAGACGAGCCTTTTGCATAACATTTACAGTGATGCACCCTCAGTGCTCCAGAGATTATAATTTACATAAATTACAGTGCTGTTGAATTCACAGCTCAGACAGTAGTTTGTCTGTAAGACTAATTATGGGTTTCCCCATGTGTACCCATGTGTTCTAATACGCTATCCGTAACACATGTTACGTTATACATAATATTTGTGCAGTAATGGCTAATTCACAGTGACTTGCATGGCACACAATCGACTTAATCTTGTTCTAATGATAAATAGATCAAAACAGTATTATTTAAGGAAGAAAACTGTATAATTGTTGATAAAGTGAACCTTGCTGTACTTAATTTATTTAATATTTATGATAGGAATTTCCACTGTCAACACTTTATCAGTCAGGAAGTGTAAAGGAAAGAACATTGCGTGTTGCTGTTTTTCTGCATTTGTTTCATGTTACATTAACTTGAACAGACATATGTCAGATTTGATGATGTACGTCTATTGTAACATAAAGAACAGGAACTAAATAGTTTTACATATTGAACACAATATTGAACGTAACTAACAAACATGTCTTTATTTAATAAATAAAACACTTTGGGATGTGTTGTTACAGGAAAATAATAAGCAGTGTGGTGGTAATGGCTCTCTGCTTCATGTCGTGGTGTATCATACCACATTATCGTTGGTCATTTTCCAATGACAGAATGCCCCATTAAGTTGCATGGAGTGGATTATTACTATATGCTTGCTGTCTTTAGAGATGAGGCGAGGCAGCGAGTGTGTCTGGACATCGTGCATAAGATCCTAGCCATTCTAAAGCCTGAAGAGATGAAGGAAATTTTGGAGGCAGTCAATGCCTTTGTCTCTCACCCTTCCCCTGCATGCAGAGAGAGGATGTATGACATTCTCATGTGGATTCAGGACAATTACAGGTACCTTCTGTTCCCTCCAGCTCCTCTTCATTGGGTTCAGCAATGAAGTTTTCCTCCAGAGTTTTTCTACTTGTGTTTGTATTAACTATAAATTAGAGTTTTTAATCTCTGTGCCTTTTTGTGTTCTTGTTCCGGTAATTGTGTGCTTACAGCGATACTGAGAGCAGAGAAGATGGCACATGTGTGGAGGTGTTAAATGAGGCCAAAGAAACACTTCTCCAAGGGCTGACAGATGAAAACCAGGGCTTACAGTGAGTCCTGCACACAGCACCTCTATCTTTTTTTCTACATTGATGACCTTCAGATCAATCTCTATCGTACTATTCCTCGATTCTGATGATCCATAATGCATGCCGTGTTTTCTAAGGCTGTACGTCCGAAACTTCTGGAGTCATGAGAAGCGTTTATCTCCAGCTACGCTGGAGAGACTGCTGATGGTGCTGAGCTCACTTTACTCAGCCCGAATTGAGGAGCGCTTCCTTAGCCTGGCTACAGACCTGCTGCTGGAAATGACCAGTCAGAGTCCTGACTACACACGCAATATGTTCGAGTTCCCACTCTCAGAGTGCAAATTTCAGGTAATCCTTTAGGCGTATCTCATTTGCACTGGGGCGTATTTTATTTATTTTCATTGGCGTCAGTTTTTACTGCCGTTTCTGCCCTATACCCTAACTGTCGCTGTTTATTCCCTTTTGTGTAATCTCCAGGATTACACTATTGACTCTAACTGGCGTCTGAGGAGCACAGTGCTCACTCCAATGTTCATGGAGACTCAGGTGACTCAGGCAACTGGCACACAGCAGGCAGACAGTGCAGAAATGCAGCCAGCCAGCATGAAGGGCCAAATCCGAGCCACCCAGGCCTCTCTGGAGTTTTCCCAGACTCAAGCACCTGGTGCAGGTGCTTTCCTCTATAGTTTTTCTGGCATAATTGTAGTTTTTGGTTCGTTATTGTTGTTTGTCATCTATTTTTTCTGTTGTGTTTGTTAAACTGGCTTCTGACCTGATGTGAACTTTTATTATTCCATATAAACTACATGAATGCAACATGGAATTTTTTTTTTTTAATATTAAAGCAATATTTCAGTGTTTTTCAGCTTTTTCCTGTGCCAAGAAAAATACAGGCAACCCTAGAATTGAAACAAATTTCAAACTGTCAGCAACAACCTGGCAAGCTTTAGGCATCATGATAAATTGGATCCTTACCTAACATTATCTTTTTCGGCTTTTTAGGCTTAGTATGCCAAACATTTTGAAAACAAATGACATTTCCAAGTATATATTGTTTTATTAAAGTATAAATGTCAAACTAAAGAATATTTTTTCAGCCACATCAACATTTTTGATGTGATGGGTTTTCCCAGGCCTTCACAAACATACTTGTTTGTTTCACTGAATCTTGCACTTTAGGAACTATAGATTGTGAAGGTGTACATTTGTGCCTAATTAAATTGGTTGTATGTTCTTTCAGGTCGGCGTTCAGCATATAACTGGTTAACTGGAAGTAGTGTGGACACACTAGCAGACTATACCCTGTCTTCTGAGTCTGAGACCTCTTTGCTGGTGTTCGGGAAGAAGAGAGCAGAGAGACCCGTATCCTGGCAAGCTGCAGGTGCCAACTTTGGCTCCAAGCGTCTGACAAATCCTGCTGATGAGACAGACAGTCGAAGTGCAGGTCTGTTGGCTCTCGCAATGTTCCTTATGTCAAACTATTAGTAATCAGGAGCTGTTGACATGCGACAATGAATGACAATGTTTATATTCCAATGAAAGAAATGTACATTTTTCTGTACAGCTGAACGGGAAAGACGGGCTGATATCCTGAGACTGAGGCGACGGTTCCTGAAGGACAAAGAGAAAGAAAACGTAAAGTTTGCCAAGAGGGAAATCCAGTCACAAAGAACCAAAAGGGTAAAAATCACACACTGATAACTGATTTGGCACTGTTATTTGTGACTGTACAAGGTTGTTTTTGTTTTTTTTTTTGCTGCAACTCACATTTCTGTGTTGATCAGGAAAAAAGAGCTACCCAGAAAATACAACGAGAGGCTCAGGTGACCTTGTACCGTAGCTACAGGGTGGGAGACCTGCCTGATATTCAGATCCAATACAGCAGTCTAATCGCACCCTTACAGGCCCTCGCCCAGGTAACAACATATCTTTAATGGAAATATAGCTTTCCTTTAATGAAAACATTCTGTATGTGTGTTGCATTGATCATTTGTCTCTGCCCTCTGTAGAGAGATTCCACCCTCGCCAAACAGCTGTTCAGCTCCCTGTTTTCTGGCGTGCTGGCTGAGATGGAGAAATCCCGGCCTTCTAAAGAGAGGGAGGGAATACTGAAGAATTTACTTCAGGACATGAACAACCTCCTGCACAAAAGCACAACATACTTCCCACCATTTATTGCTTGTGTGCAAGTATGTTGACAGTGTGATTCAGAAATTACTCTCAGGATATCATTCTGGATAAATAATAATAGTTTATAAATTAAAACAGTATGTCTGTGAGATTTGATTGGTCTCATGTCAGTTCCCACAACTGTTAATACATATCTAAATATAGCATTTTCCCCTTTTACTGTATATAATTCATTGTGGGGGCGGCACGGTGGCTTGGTGGTTAGCACGTTTGCCTCACACCTCCAGAGTTGGGGGTTCGATTCCCGCCTCCGCCATGTGTGTGTGGAGTTTGCATGTTCTCCCCGTGCCACGGGGGGTTTCCTCCGGGTACTCCGGTTTCCTCCCCCAGTCCAAAAACTTGCGTGTGTAGGTTGATTGTCATCTCTACACTGTCCGTAGTGTGTGATTGCGTGAGTGAATTGGAGAGTGTGTGTGTGCCCTGCGATGGGTTGGCACTCCGTCCAGGGTGTATCCTGCCTTGATGCCCAATGACGCTTGAGGCTCCCCGTGACCCGAGAATAGTTTGGATAAGCGGTAGACAATGAATGAATGAATTCATTGTAGCATGCAATTCTCATTGAGTTTGGCAATCCTACTAATATTACATGAATATTCCAGTGTTTTTCAATGAAATCTACATTTACTTAACATTTAATATATGAGTGATTTACAACAGTGACGAAATTTTAAATCTTATACAAAGCTATTCTTATATAGTAGTATCTTTCTAATGCATTACTTACTGAAGTAATGCACTAAAACATATTTTAGAGTTCATGGTATCTTTGTTCAGCTAGAAATGGAGGTATTGTGTTTACATTAATGCATAAGATGCAGTCTCTGAAAGCAATATTTTTCGCTGTGGAGTAGATCAAGATCAGTTAAAACATTCTTTAAACAATATTCTTTTACTGCTCATTTAACCGTATTCTAGTTGTAGTGATCTTGTCTACATTGTCTAGTTCTACTTTCTCATATAAATATAATAACTAAATATAATGCAGTAGAGTTTAAATCATGTTAGAAATACATTTTTTTCCATCTTAATTCAAAACTAATAAACATAACTGATTTTTGTACAGGATATGTGTTATCAGCACTCAGCTCTACTGGATGTGCAGCCTGCCAGTGTCAGTGCCAGCTGTTTGGCCAGTCTTCAGCAGCCCATGGGCATCCTCCTCCTGGAGCAAAGCCTCTTACACTCCAGCAGTGTGCCAAGCGAACCACCCTCGAAACGAGCTCGAGGCAAGCGGGAGCTGCCACCTGACACGGAGCGCTGGATTCATTTAGCCAAGTGAGTTCAGCTCTCGTCTTTTTATTAAATGCATTTTCACTGTTTCATCTTCCTCTGTTTTTTTTTTCTTCAGTACAACATGTTTAGTAGAACAAATTCCTTTTGTGTAAAAACTTTAGGTTGTATAGGTCTTTGGGCGATTATGATGTGGTGAGGGGCATCTTTGGTGGAAAGATTGGCACAAAGTCCATCACATGCACTGCACTGCAGGCAGAAGCGAAAGGTGACTACGCTGAAGCGGTAAAGCTTTATAATGAGGTAATGCACATGCATACTCCTGTGGCACATTTCTTAATTTAATAAAACAATTAGAAGTGAATACATATTATCATGGGCACATCCCAATACTCTTATTTACAATATGTTCATATTGAACGTCCTTTCAACACATTTAATAGGCCACTGTTCTATAAGTGGATACTTTATTTAATTAAGATCCTGCTGTTCGCTATCACCCAGAAGAGGATGGGTTGCCTTTTGAGTCTCTTTCCTCTCATGGATTCTGGCTCAGAGACATTTTCCTTGCACACATCACCATAACACTTGCTAATTAACTCAATTTCTGGATTTCTCTGAAGCTGCTTTGTGACATTGGTAAGAGTGCTATATAAATAAAACAGAATTAAGCTTGTATAATTATGTACTATCCAAAAGAAGTTCTTAAAAATGACAAAAACCTATTGCTGTGTCTGCCTTAAATGTGTGCCTTTCAATAATTCTGGGAGTTTGTTTCATGACTCAGGCACTGAACACAGAGGAGTGGATGGATGGTGACCCCACAGACACAGAAAAGGATTTCTGGGAAATAGCAGCTTTGGAGGCTTACAATCACCTGACTGAGTGGAAGTCTCTGCAGTATTGTGCTACAGTTAATATAGACCACAGTTTGGACAGGATGTGGGAAGACCCATTTTATCAGGTGGAAATTTGTCATTTCTCTATGTGCATGTTCTAAAGCAGATTGGGAAACAAATTCTATTTTCTTGTTTGTATAATAATAATTATAGCAGTTTTTTTTAATAATTATTTTTATTAGATTACTAAAAAATCTAATAAATAAATTTATAATATTAAAATATATTGATATTATAATATATAATATTATAATATATTAATTTTAAAATATATTGAATATTTTAAATATTTTATATTAAAAAATGTAATAAATATTTAAAAAATAGATAATTGTTTTTCATTAGATTAGTATATTACAAAATTTCGGAATTTACTGTGCCTTAGCTAAAAATTTTACCAAGCTTTTTGATGTAGATCAGAATTGAACCCTCATTTATCAGTAATTCATAAATTAGTGCCTTTTCAGTGCAAAATGTGGTATTTATTAAGATGAACATTTGCTAGAGGTGAAGCTAAAGCTGCATTCTTTGGCTCAGGAGCGCTTTAAGTATTCAGTCTATTTAATCAATGTATTACCATTTGTAAATCTAATACTACTACTTCAATCTGTTACTACTTGTAAAATAAGTGTGATTTTAGTCTTAAATATAAATACTTTGTGATTATGAATCCTAAAAAAAGTTAGCAGAGTCTCCATGTCACATGTCCTTCTGACACATAGAGAGCATCTTGGAGAGCTCTCTCATTGTTTAGATGTAAACTGAGTGAATTATCAGTAGATAATTATCTACACACACTGCACACTTCGAAAGGTTCGGA
The DNA here is from genome assembly GCA_033459395.1 of Hemibagrus guttatus. Taxonomy (NCBI): domain Eukaryota; kingdom Metazoa; phylum Chordata; class Actinopteri; order Siluriformes; family Bagridae; genus Hemibagrus; species Hemibagrus guttatus. The sequence continues at coordinate 25,907,940 of JAUCMX010000005.1, read as the reverse complement.
CCAAGATTGCGGATGGAAGTGAGAGACACAGATGCAGTGCTCTATAAGTGCAAGTCCTTTCGATATAGTATTATTGACTCCAGTCACATTTCAGAGTGAAACTGTGGATAAACCAGAGATGTCCCAGCCAAGCTGTGTGGAATGTTATGGTTCTGTCCATGTCCTTACGTAGAGCAGGCACCTGATAAACCTGTGACTCGACACTCCAGCTGCTGATTGCACACGTTTCACAATACAAGCAGCATTAGAAAATGCTAATTATAAAGGTTTAAATTTCCTGAACAGCCCTCTGATTTGTGACATACATTTGTTACAGTTAACTTGATGAATCTACCCTTCACTAATTAAAATTTTGTCTTTGCTTCAGAAAAGTACATTTGCACATTTCTCATGTACTACTTTAAAAGCTATGTACATAATGTGTGGCATATTTACATGAGCAGTTATATGCAGCTATGTAATTTAACAAACTGTTTTTGACACTTGTCAATGATCTGCACTAGTATCTTTGAATAACAGCATTGTGTGATTTTCACGTTTTAGAATGTAGAATGAGATCCCTAGGGTCTGTAATACTATCAGACACCAAAAAGGCAAAGACATAACACTATTTATCATGAATATCCACCAGGAAACGTACTTGCAACACATGATGCGCAGCATGTTGAAGCAGCTGCAGCAGGGGCAGAGGGACCAGGCTCTGCTGAGCTTTGTGGATGTTGCCATGAAGGTGGAGCAACGAAAACTGGTGATGGAGACCCACTACAGTCAAGACCTCAGTCTCCTGTACATCCTACAAGAGGACTACGATCGCGCTAAATACTATGCCAACAACTGCATGCAGGTCTTCATGCAGGTCAGTTTTGGGTTTGGTGAACAATAAGAGTTGATGAGCTGAGTCCTAATGTTTATTATGTTTAGAATTAGTGAGCTTCAGCCTCTATGAAGTGTTTTGATACCAATGTTGTGAAAATCTTAGTTTGCAAAAGTAGGTTTTGCATGTAATGGAAATTAGTTAAAAGTCTAAGTGGGCTCAGCTAAGTGTTTCCACAGATATGGATATGGATTTTTTTTAAGAAACAGTGAAACAATGTACACTATATGACATGGTTCACATGATGAAGGGCAAAATTGCTGTTCTATGGAGCCAGGATCAGTCCGAGCGAGTCCATCCTGCTGCCCATCTTACAGTTTGACCACCACGATTTGTTTTCATGCATATAAGAAGAAGAGCAAAAGAGGAGAACAAAAAACACCAGCAAAGACAACGGACTTCCAGTACTTTAGTATTCTTCAGTGCTTGGACCCCTAATTAGTCGTGGTTTTAAAAAAAATTAGGAAAATTGTCGTTCACTCAAGCATGGTTTTTTTAACGCTATTGTGTTGTACAGAACTACTCCAGTGTTGATCCTCTGCTGAACCGCAGTCGGCTGACCATGCTCCAGTCAGTGCAAGCTCTCACGGAGATCCAGGATTTCCTATATTACATCACAGGAGAGGGTGAGCTGCCTAACTTCCTTAAGAACACTTATTAAATCATTATTCATATTTGTTTGTGTTTAAGATTAATTTGGATGGCTTTCATTTACATATGATAGCCTCAGTAACATTGTTCTCCTCCGTACCAGTCTCAGAGAGCTCTTTGAAAGGTCTGATCAAGAGGTGGACAAGCCGCTACCCTGATGCTAAAATTGACCCCATGAACGTGTGGGATGACATCATTATATCCCGGTGAGTCAACTCAGCTTTGTCATCTGAATAGAATTATCTTTTAATAAATGATCATGTCTGCACAAGTTAATGAAATTTGCCTTGCCTTCATATAGGTGTGTGTGTGTGTGTGTGTGTGTGTGTGAGTGAGAGAGATCTAATTTGTATCGTCTCATGTTCCAGGTGTTTCTTCTTGGATAAGATCTGGGAGAAGCTGCGCTCATCTCCTGCTAACAGTATGGAGGTGGATGGTGCTGAGCAGGACAGCACAGCTGAAGAGCTAGAAGCACTAGTGAAGGACTGCAAGTTTAATATGAAACTGAACATGGCAGATAGTGCCTGGAAACAGGTATTTCATAATCGCGTAATCTTTCAGTGCATTAACAAAGCCCTGCTAACCTATTTAAACCAGACTGACAGTCTAGGGCATTTTAATGGTGCACATTTGGTAGGGCTTGGACAACACAAACACTTCCCATGTGCATCTATATGTAATAAAAAGGAAGAAGCCTGCAACAAGATTTCCACTAAATGATCATGTGTTCTATAGAACTACTGACTTTTTTGGAACTTTACAGATATTTTACTTTTTTCCTTGTGTGTACATCACTCCAGAACAACTTCTCCGTGGCGACCAAACTGTTGAAAGAGCTTCACAAGGAAGCGAAGGCTGAGAAAGGTCGACTACAGCGCTGGGTTCACAGCTTCACTCATTTCAGCCAGCGAAGGAGCCAGAGCCAGGGGCCCGCCGAGCAGATTAGCTCCCTGCTCAAGACTGTCCCACTGCTTGGTAGAAACAAATGTCTAATCTAGACAATCTTTCACAGTCCAGAAATGTGTTTAACAGAGAATAAAATAAAATGGCTCTTAATTCTGATTTTATGTTTTGGTGTTGTGTAGAGGAGTTTGAAAAACATAGTGAAGGCTTCACTGGCAAGGTGTTCAGAGAACAGAGGATCCTGCTGGGTACCACCTTTGACCATTTGGCTAGCGCTGTGCAACGCAGTCCCTCTGCTCTGGGGGCCCTTGGAGAAGAGAAAGCACGGAGAGTTCTAGAGCTTTCCACAGCATCTTCTAGTGACAAGGTAGCTTTTGGGGTTTAGCTGAAATTATTTAAAATGTGAACACCATTGCATTTGAGTCGGTACATTCATATGCAAAAATTTGTGCACTGGGATATTATCATAGGACAGTTCTGGGCTTCTTAGTTTCAGTGAAGAGAAACTGCAATTCAGAACAGTTTGGGGAAGAAACAAATATTCTGTGTGATTTCACATACTTTTGACCATATTTTTTTGACCGTATATAAAAACAAAGTACATTAATTTACACTTATGGATCTAACCAAACAGATTCATGATGTTTCGTTATTTATCTAATGACAAAAATGTCTCTTTGCACCTGAACATATTGTATAACCTACTCAAGAACAGCTTCTAGCTAACTTTCTTTAAATTTCTATCTTTTCCTTTAATTTTTTGTGCTCAGGATGCTATCTGACCAACTGAACACTTTGTACAAATGTCTCCTCTTTGAAATATTAGGTGGTGGAGGGCCTGCAGATGCATGCTCTCGAGCTGTTACACAGTGCAGCACGCAAGGCTGAGGAAGAGGAGCAGTCATTCAGCCAAAAACATGCAGACACATTGGGCATTGTGGAGGCCTACATGACTCTTGCTAACTTCTGTGACCGCAGACTGAGGGAAAAAGAGCAAAGTGAAAAGAGTAAATCTAACACTGCATGCCAATCCTAATGTTTCTGTAATGCTTAATGCTTAGCATTCTACAGTCTGTCTTTAGTGAACCATATTAAAGCTATACGAATGAGGCTGTTGTTCCACTTGTCCTGGAACTAGGCTTCCCTTTGCATGCAAAAGCAAAATATATAAAATCAAATCATCTGCTGAAGTAGATATTCAGTATTGTGGCTTTTTGTGTGACATGTCTTGTGCCTGTCATGTTCATGTTTTGCAGCAAGCAGTTCTCTCAATATGCAGAGTTTACCTGCTCATGTAGTGAAGATGATGCTAAAAGCACTGAAGCTCAGCTCTGAGGAAGCCAGACTCCAGTTCCCTCGCTTACTGCAGCTGGTGGAGCTCTACTCTGCAGAGACGCTGGACCTGATGGCCAAGGAGGTGGATTTTGGGATAAAATTCATTAAAAAAAAAAAAGTCATAGCCCAGAAAAAGGGATTAGAGTATAGGATTGTTATATTTTAAGTTAGATTTGACAAGTCCTAATGATAGCCATGTTGTGTTTTGATAGGTGGCAAGTGTGCCTTGCTGGCAGCTGATTGGCTGGATCAGTCAAATGACGGCTCTGTTGGACAAGCCAGAGGCAGTGGTGGTACAGCATGTATTGAAGGAGATTGCAGATTGCTACCCACAAGCACTCATCTACCCCTTCATGATAAGCAGTGAAGGCTACACGTTTGAAGAGTCTGTTATCGGTCACAGGAACCAGGAGTTTGTCCATAAGTATGCTGATCTGGGTAGTAGATTATTTATAAGCATGTCAGTAAATAATGAAGAAAAACATCATGTGACTATATTTTGTGTGTGTGTGTTCCAGACTGAAGGTGAAACTGGATAGAGGAGGAGCTTTTCAAGAGTTTGTTGATGCTCTTCAGCAGCTCACCAACCCTGAGATGCTCTTTAAAGTACTAAATTCATTTTACATTTCATTTGCTATAATATATATTTAACATGGAGAGGCATTACATTACTTCATCACTTTTCTTTATGACATGACAAGGCAGCTTTTTTTTTTTTTTTTTTTTTTTTTTTTTTTTTTTTTTTTATCACTTTTTTCTCTTTGGCTGTGTTGTGTAGACTATTGGTTGATGGTGGAGCTCTGAATCATGTACAGCTTGAAAACACAGCTTGATTAAATCTCATTCTCATTGCTTTTAAAAAATATTCCTTAATTATCTTAATTAGGCCTCATTACCATTTTCCAAAGTGCAAAGAAACAAGTGAATCTTAACTTGGGGGATAATCTTTTCTTTTATCTACTCCGAATAATTGTTGTACTAAAACATTAATGAATGGGGAACTACTGAAAACTGGGGAACTACTGAAATATCCATTAACATGTATAATATTTATATTGCTGTCCTGTCAATTCTGTTTGTCAGGATTGGTGGGATGAGGTTAGGTGTCAGTTGGAGAAGCCCACCATGGACAAGGAAAAGATGAGGTCACTGTATGAAGAAATGAGCACCTCACTCTTCAACTCCAAAGCCCCAGGCATCGGATCCTTCCGGAAAAAATTCAGCCAGGTTCTCAGTCATAGCACATGAAAATATTTTGCTCTTCATCATTTGAATAATTGAATAATTATCAGTGAATAATTAACTGTACAAGGATAATTCCTGTATTTTCTCTTCGTGTTTCTAAAAGAAATTCTCCAAAGACGTGGAGAAGATTTTTGGGCCAGGTGGCTCAAAGGTGTTTGAGAAGCGTAAAGATAAGGATTATCTTAAGACAGTGGATGATCAGGTGTTTGCCATGAGAGGCTTCCAGAAGGAGCCAGGGAACCTGAAGGAGTACTCTCCCTGGCTCAGTAACTTCAGTGCAGACGCACTCAGGAACGAGCTGGAGGTGCCAGGTTAGGAGAAAATGATCCCACTCCTCAGATAACACATTGTTTCAGAAAATTTCTCAAGCAGATATTCAAGACTAATTTGCTTCCCCATTTTAGGACAGTATGATGGAAGGTCCAAGCCTCTACCAGAGTACCATGCGAAGATTACAGGGTTCGATGAGAGGGTATGTACTTGTGGATGGTAGTCCTCATATACTCTGACTGATCTAATAACATGTTATGTTATTTTTCTTTATTTCACTTTTTCTCCTGCATTAATTACTGATAAACAAGTTGTTTGTTAATTCATTACTTCAAGTAAGCTCATTATCCAGGTCAGGGTTGAGGTGGATCAGAAGCCGTAGGTCTACAAGTACACTATTAAAACCACCCTAACAGTCTCGTATCAGGAAGACCCTCGAGATGGAACCATGTTTACTTGCTGATCTGATCTCTCACAAGATCTTCTAAAGCTATTATTCATTGTCTGTACCGCTTATCTGATCTATTCTCGGGTCACGGGGAGCCTGTGCCCATCTCAGGCGTCATTGGGCATCAAGGCAGGATACACCCTGGACGGAGTGCCAACCCATCGCCAGACACACACACACACACTCTCATTCACTCACGCAATCACACACTACGGACAATTTAGAGACGCCAATCAACCTACAATGCATGTCTTTGGACTGGGGGAGGAGACCGCAGTACCCGGAGGAAACCACCGAGGCACGGGGAGAACATGCAAACTCCACACACACGGCAGAGGTGGGAATCGAACCCCCAACCCTGGATGTGTGAGGCAAATGTGCTAACCACCAAGCCACCGTGCCCGATAAAGCTATTATTCCAGGCAATATTAAAAATATTAAACAGTCTAACAGTCCATAAAATGAAACAGCTACCTGTTTAAATGTATTTTTAACAACTAATGTCTTAAAGATGCATTAAAGATGCATCAGTATATTGATTGTTTTCTAAAATCCTTACAAGGTAGTGATTCAACCTAGATGGAAGTAATGTACCTATGTAATACAGTGAACAGAATTCCATGTGCATTAAATAGTGTTGTATTGTAATATTAGAAACCTGTTTCATCAGGAGCTATAACTTGCACCGGTCAGTGGGTGTGTGTGAAATGGGTGTTGTTGAATCTTAATGGCTCGGCTTGACTATATAAGTGGTGTAACAATCTTGCCATGCCTTTCTCTTTTTTTTTCGTTCATATTATAAATGGAGTTATATGCCTACTGTCTTGGGAAAAAGAAAGTATACCCTTTTTCAATTCTGATTCATTCATCAGCAGCAGAACAATTGTGTAATCCTTAAACAAATAATCTCTCAACAAAAAAAACAATACATTTCAATATGTAGTCACCCCCCCCCCCCAAAAAAAGTAAAAGTAAAGTTGGGGAAAAATAAGTACACCTCATAATTAAGTTACATGTAGAATCAGTAAGAAGCACATTTTCCGCATGCTATATGTAGAATCAGTATTTTTACAGTCCCTTTTGGGGTGTTTCCTGGCATATGCCTCAGGTTCACGGTTTCCACAGTATCCATTTTTGAGTGTTTGTAGATATACACACTTATTGCAGTGATGGATGGTGATGATATTTAGTTTTGAGGCTACAAATATTCCGCTACCTTCCAGTAACTCGCTGCTCACCATAGCTATAAAACTTGTGCTTCCGTCATTTGTTTTTTTAATGTAATTTATCTTTTATTGGCGAATGTGCACTTAGTCTGTTTTTCCCAGGCATTTTGAGAAATCAATGATGGAGAAAGTAATCCTGTAATAAAAGTAATTTATGATTATTACACCAGATACTGTGCTTTTCTTACTCACTGCTGATGAGTCAACAAAGCAGTCTTAAATAATTTACCCTCAATTTATACAAGCTCTAGAGGCGCTTTGCCAAGTGTAATCACTTGACCTAACTGTTGGTAATAGGCTGCATGAATCTACAGTCTGGGCTAGAAAGCCCCAGCCTCTGCTTTCTATGTACCTTTTTTTTTTTTTTTTTTTTAAACCGATGACCATTAGTAGTGCTTTTGCTCTTGGTTTCACAAAAGTCCAAAGCAAGCCACTTGAAGTGGCATCAAACAGTGTGATGTGAGGAGCACAGTGGCTTAGTGGTTAGCACATCTGCCTCGCACCTCTGTGGTTTGGAGTTTATGTCCTGCTTCCATCGTGTGTGTGTGTGTGTGTGTGTGTGTGTGTGTGTGTGTGTGGAGTTTGCATGTCCTCCCTCTACTTCAGAGGTTTCCATTGGCTACTCCGGTTTCCTCCTTCGCCCTTTCTCAGTCCAAAGGCATATATTGTAGGCTGATTTACACACTGTTGACAAGTCAAAGATGCCAGTGTGTGTGCAATTGTAACCTACATTGGGTTTCCACCCTGTTTCCATACACCTTGTGCCCTTAGTCCCTAAGACTAGACTCCAGCTTCTTTGTGACCCTGTGTAGGATGAGCACTAGAGAAAATGGATGGCTAGAAGGACGTCGATGTGAAAGCCAAACATTAATTAAACTTTTTTTTATTTATCCCAAATAGCACTTTAATACCTGCTGGCCCTGATTTATCCACTGGTACTCATTTATGGCATATTTTTACAGGGCAAGGTTGATGCAAGCAATGTTTATTTTGACTCTGCTATGCATGTATGATTCAAGGTAAAGGTCATGACTTCCATTCGCCGTCCGAAACGTCTCATTGTGCGAGGCGACGATGAAAGGGATCACCCATTCCTTGTAAAGGGAGGAGAGGACCTGCGGCAGGACCAGCGTATCGAACAGCTCTTTGGCGTCATGAATATCCTTCTCAGTCAGGACACGGCCTGTTCACAACGCAGCCTGACGCTCCGTACCTACCAGGTTGTTCCGATAACCAGCAGGTAGAAGATCGGTTTCTGGACCTTCTTCCACTTTAAAATATATTGGAAGCTCACTACATGTGGGTCACTCCAGGAGAGGTTATTTAGTTATTATGGCAAGATTCTAGTGTATGTATTTCAATCCTTGAGATGTATTTCAATCTTTTGTATACTGTTTGATGATTGTCTGATCATGTCCGTTAACTGGTAAAATCATGTTTGTTTTTTGTCTGCAGAATTGGATTGATTGAGTGGATGGAAAATACCTGCACACTGAAAGACTTCCTGGCCAGTAAAAGGACTGAAAAAGAGCAGAAGAACATGGCCATGTATGCTCTCTATTTAATGACTATGAATGGCATTTGTTAGTTCTTCTCACAACTGTATTTAGTTTTATTAACACACACTGCTACACTTATTCTCTTTAATTCACTTTATTTCAAGTTTCTTGTTTATTTATCTTCTATCTCTAAAAAAAGGTACAAATCTACTTTTTTCTTTTGACAGACCCTCTGAAATCTTTCAAAGCTGATTCATTGTAATGCATTTTGACACAAGCACACCGTTTTGTTTTGTGTTTTAGGCCACATCAGATCTACAACTCTTGGCTAGATAAAGTTGCTAGGAAGATTGAGGGAATAAGACGATATGCTGAGACGTACAAGTACGTTATTGTTCATTTCCTTCTACTTTAATTTACTTCTACTGTGGTGCAGTAATGTCCCAATGAATCTTATTAAGTCTGCTGAAACTGGAAAGACCCAGTGTGCATTACTGTGTGATGTCATTGTGCTACAGGAAGGCCGGCCGCACAGACACTGTAAATAACTTTAAACGGATGGAACAGAGTGTACCAGAGGATCTGCTGAGGTATGTTACTCATCATTAAGAGTTTCATTACTCTCTTATTACTATATGATTTATAGTGTGTAGAAAAAAAATTAGAAAGTGGATCTCAGATTGAAACAGAACAGAGAGCTAGCTAGTCTCATTATTATACTGGGTTGGATTGGTAATGATGGTTATTATGCTGAGCAGAGAAAGTTATTTTCATATGTTTGTACAAGCTTTGGAGGTGAATGTAATGCATCATATGTTGAGATTTTGATGTCTTCTTTTTTTTATGGTTCCATCCAGGCGAGCTTTTGTGAACATGAGTATGACACCTGAGGCCTTCCTTTCATTGCGCTCACACTTTGCCAGCTCCCACGCGCTGCTCTGCATCAGTCACTGGGTGCTGGGTATCGGAGACCGTCACCTCTCCAACTTTATGATCAATACTGAAACAGGCGGCATGATTGGCATTGACTTTGGCCATGCGTTTGGATCAGCTACTCAGGTTTGCAACCCAATTTTACTTCTCATCTTCCCATAGGAATCGGTGAGGTTTGCTTACACACTGCATTAGGTGGAGCTGAAACATGCTGTTTTATATGTCTTAGTTTCTGCCAGTGCCAGAACTGATGCCCTTCCGGCTTACGCGTCAGTTTGTAAGTCTGATGAAGCCCATGGCGGAATCCGGCCTGATCCGCAGCGTGATGGTGCACTCACTCCGAGCCTTCAGGAATGAACCTGACCTCCTCCTCAACACCATGGATGTATTTGTCAAAGAACCTTCTCTGGACTGGAAGGTATGATGATTTCACATGCATTTAAGTAAAAGCTTAAACAAAACAAAATATATATGATGAACACTGACCCTCAGGACTGCTTGTGTCTGATGACGTTTGTATTATTATGGTCCTTTGTATTTAACTCTCCAGCAACCAGTAAGGCTATTGGTTATGTTTTATGCACGTTTCATTTTTCTCCTTATTTCTTTAGAACTTTGCACTAAAGCAGCTTAAGAAAGGAGGCACCTGGACTGAGAGTGTAGACACCAAAGAGATCAACTGGTACCCACTACAAAAGATCAGCTTTGCTCGCAAGAAGCTAGAAGGAGCCAACCCCTCGGTTGTAATGAGGTAAGCCAGGTGCCATTCCAGCACTTTCTACAGGCACTTAGGATAGTGTTTCAGTAAACTGGATTTAGCTGTTTACATTTTGTATGCAAAACAAATTTAATTTCAGTGGAAATCACAGCGTCAGACACTTCACATCCCAGACTTCTCCTACAATTCAACTTTCCAGTCAACTTTAACCTTGTATACAAATTCAAGCCCTAAATCCAATAACGAGGCAATTTCTAGATGAATTGCAGCCATCCTTCATAGACCCACAGTAGAGGAAATGTAATTGTACTCTGACTCTAACCACTCTAAGGTTTGTATGGAAAAATAACTGGGGGGAAAACTGGCAGGCAGCAACAGACAAACTCATTTCAAATATTTTGGTTTTGATGTAAAAGGGGTGAACTGCAATAAAAAATCTAAAACGAGCTAGGTAGGAATGTTGTACTGATTGCACTTTGGAATTTACCACAAAAGCAGAAAGTACAGTTATGATGAGTACTGTAGTGATAACTGAGATTTTCTCCATCAGTGAGGAGCTGCGTCTTGGATTTGAGAAGGACTCCTCGTTTAAGGACATGCTGGCTGTGGTCAGAGGAGCTGAGGAACACAACATCCGTGCCCGGCTTGGGGAGAGAGAGCTGAGTGTGGAAGAGCAGGTGGACTGTCTTATTGATCAGGCGACTGATCCCAATATACTTGGCAGGACCTATGTAGGCTGGGAAGCCTGGATGTAAGGAGCTTTACCTATAGTGTCAATACAAATCTTTTCTACTAGAGTTTTAGATGAATCGGTCAGAACAATTCCTGTGATTGCTCCTATGTGCTGGGACATAATAACCGGCCTCTGTGTGTGTGTGTTGGGAGGAATTGGTCGTCTACTTTTTGCACAGGAGCCAGAATTGTGTTGATGTTTAGAATTTTGTCAACTCCATACACCTATAGCACTGTGTATAAATTGTGTAACTGCACAAAGCATCCTGCTTTGGTCATGTAATTAATGTGATTTTTCATTTTAAAGCTGCTGCAATCAATTTTTAAGTGCATGCTGGCCAAACTGTCTTCCTAAAATGGATGCCCTGTTTTTCACTGTCTGAAGTTATATAATCAGCAACTAAACATGTTCCTCGGAAACATAACAAATCATGTTAATTATTTGACACATGCATAAAGGGTTGCTTAATAATTAAACAGGAAGTACGTTGCTAGCTTGAGAGTGCTAGTGCACTAAGAGCGAGCGAAAGAAAATTAAGTGTGCATAGAAAACAGCTAGCAAGCCAAAAATGAACAGAGATGAGCAGCAGCAGGAAAGACAAATGAACATCAGAGTGGCTTTTCAGTGATTGAAAGAGCAGACATTTTGAATTATAATGTTTCCATGATGAGAGCTTGGAGATTCTACTCAGCTCTCCAGCTCCTCTGACTTGCAATTGAGTCATGTTTAATAGCTTGCATCCTGCATCCACAGTAACATCTGGCTCTTGACGCTATATCAATACATTACACTCTGCATGTAGCATATTTACGGAGAGTTAATGTGTGTGAGAGTGAAAAGAGAATGTTGGTAAGCCATATGCATATAAATGCCAAAACTTACATTTACACCACTAATCAGCACTGAAGGGCTGTGTGTCATCGTCCCCAGGGATGTCTTCATTCCCCACCTTTTAATCAGAAATGTATTAAAAGACTGTGCATTTACATGTTAGTACCTGTAGTTCAGTAAAGTTAACGTTAACCACTTTAGTTCTTGGGTTTAGAGATCCACAGATAAATGCAACGTTTAGAAAAAATGTTTATACAAAAACTAACGCTGCAGAGATGTCCAGATTACTATCAGCCCCTAAACAGGGACGATTATGTTTACCAACAATAGGATTTATTTCACAGTTTTACTTATGGCTTGCTCCATCATTCATTAAAAGAAATATATGCAAAGGCAGCATTTGCCTTGTGTTATTGATAAATACTTATAGGTCCTGACCTCAGTGGTAAAGCTCTGTATGCCATTTCATCTTCACCCAAATCATTCTAAAGGTCAGCATTATGACGAATTGTTCAACCAAAACGTCGAAAGGCATGATTGGTTTTGATCAAAATATATTCATATTTCTCAAAGGCTTTGGGTATGAGCAAAATATTAAGTGTGTTGTGCAGGTACCATAAGGTCACGGAAAGAGATTACAGAGAGACAAGAGTACAGGTCAAGACATGGGAAGTTAATACACAAAGCACCCTATGTTCTTATGTATATATTCTACAAACCAGTAAAATCATTACAAGGCTTCAGACTGTGCATAGCATATAGATACAAAACAGTCGAATACTGAAGGCTTTAGTGTTATGCAGCGCATTGAATATTTTGCAGTGTTTTTTTTTTTTTTGTTCAAGCTTACATTTTGGGCCTCCAGCCACCAATAAACTGCATGAGTTTTTTCACCTGTAGTTTGCTTAACTTAAAGTCCTCTGACAGAATCTCTTCTGTTAGCTGCAAGAGCAAATTGCCATCAATTTTCTCTCGAACAAACAACCCAACCACGTCCTCGGACATACCAATGAAACGTAGTGACTTGGACACCTCTTCAATGGAAAGGCCTGAGAGGTTGTTTGGTGGCTGCCATTGTAGCCCTTTAGCAGAAGGACAGGCCATGGCAGTTCCCTGGTTCACTCCGTCTACCTGATGTGTTGTGTCCACACCTGCGACATTTGCGGATGCACATTCCTTGTCCTTCTTTGTGTCGCTTGGTTTTGGGGTTCTTGGTGGCAATATAGGGCAGGATCTGCTTTGTTTAGTGTCACATTCCTCAATAGGTTTGTCTCTGTACATTTCCAGGGTATAACTAGTCGATTTAGTACAAAACTGGGTGGGTTGTTGGGCCTTTGTGGCTGCGGTGCTCCTCTCTCCTCTGTCAAAGTCAAAGAGGCCCGAGGAACAAGTCTTAGGGGTGCCAGGGGTCCTTTTCCTCGGGTAGCTGGAGTAACTACGGCAATGTACTGATGAGAAATCCTCGGTTTTGTGAAAATCAGGCCCACAGAAGTCATTTGGCCAGGAGAGACGGGAGAGCGCAGTGTCAGTGGAGGGGCTGAGGCAGGGGGGAGGCTTGGTGCTTTTGTTGGCATCTGTTCGAATCCAGTTGCATGGGTAACATGCATGGTTCTGCTCCTCCATCTCTTTCTTCTCTCCTCCTCTACAAGAATAAGTACCAAAAAGGTTGAATAATAAACACTAAAAAACAAAACAAAACTTCCTGTGAAGCAACTAATTGGTGATTGGTACTCACATGTTGTGAAGGCCAGAGGAGTAGTAGGACAGGGTTGGGCTCGGGGAACGAGTGTCTGGCTGCCGTGGCTTTGTGGGTGGTTTTGGCACAGGGATGCTGCCGGAGCTCAGGGCTGTCTGTTTGGAACTCCTTGGAGGAATTGGAGGAGCATTTAACAGCCGACACTCCTCCTTCACCTGTGGAGTTCAGGGTCGATATCAAGTCATACCAGCATAAAAAGAAGATTTCTCCCAACTATTAACCTAATCATTTTTGTGGTCAAAGGAATCGACCTGAAAAGCCACAACACTGGTCGTGAACTTCACTTTAACTCCACCAAATTCCAAAGACCAAATATACTAAGGCACGTATTTGTTCAATTATCAACAGGCCAGTTTCTATTAATGCCTGTACTCATGCTGTAAAATCGGCCTTAGGAACTTTTAGCTAATCTACTGTTTGTTGGCTAATATTACTTTATTTAATATCGGTCATTTGCCAGTTCTCATGCACTAGCCAGCTACCACCCAGGATAGCTGAAGTCTAGCATGTGCTTCCTCTGAGACACATGAAGCCAACCACACTTTTTATATTGTGGCCTGTTGAAATTTATGTGCCGTCAACCTCAGCAACCTAAATCATGTTATAGATGAATAGATTTTGAACACAATTCTGCTCATACTTGGCATAAAACAGCTAAGTTGTTTCTAAAGAGCTAAAAGCTGAAGAGTTGTGTGTGACTGGCTTTACCGGGTAATTATGAGCAACGCATCGCTTTATAACACAGCACTGATAAACTGTTGAATCAGAAAGGTCAAAAATAGTTTCTAACCTTATAACCGCTTGCTTTAAGAGGAGGGCTATAAGCAGCTCCCAGGTTTATTTATCTGATCATTCTAATACTGTAGTGTTTCTATAACTACTGGCCTGTAACTGGTCATTCACAGGGACCTGTATGGTGGCTGGTAACATAATGTAAGCCTAATAATAAACGGATGTGGTGTTCGATTTTGCCAGTGGAATGGAAATCGACTTGGCGGACATCTTCACTCATTAAAACCAAATTAATTATTTTATAGCCACGTGTCATATAAAAGGAGTCAGGACACTTGTCTTACACTGAAATGTTTTACCTCTGTTGTGATAACTTACACAGAATTTTAGGGGATGAAGATAATACCTTCAAATATTAGATGCTTAGGAATACTATAAAATGCTACAAGTTGGGGCATCTCAGAGAGCAGAAATGTTTTTCTCTTTCCTCAAACCAGCATCCTACATTGTATATGTAAGGCATAATCTGCCATGCACCTGTTGTTTTTTTCTAAATGACCTACAAATGACCTACAAAAGTCAAATGTAATGTTGACACCTTAAATGATAAATATTGGTATGTGTATTTTGCCAACACCAAAAGCATATATGCACCTACAGTTTAGAGATAAATAGTGTCCTATACAAATATTTTTATTAACACGGTAATGGTGTCAGAAAACGTGATTAAAGGATTTTGCCAAATGCTGGATATTTACTATTACATGGCTTTCATTTTATTGCTATTAAAAGAAAATAAAACTACTCACAGCTTCAGATTTTGGAGGCACAGGGGGTGGAGGTAGACTGATATCAGCACTGAGGAAGGCAGCACTCGTAGAGACCACACTGGGGTATGGCAGGCAGCTGGAGACGCTAATGTTTCCTCGGACGGCCTCGTTATGCTCGTGTACAGGACTGCTTGTCTGTGGGTGGTCCAGCCATAGTTCCTCGTATGGCAGATCCACTTTGCAAGGAGTAGATGAACTGTCTAGCAGCTCTGGAAATGGATATTCCACATCTGGTGCTTCTGGAGGCACAAACTCCCCGTACAGGCTAACGCAGCCCTGCAGGTTCACCTCACTGTTGCCATGCAGGTTGTTCCCATAGACACAGACGGATAGTCGGTGGAATGACTGCGTGAGCTCGTCCCGGGCTGAGCTAAGCGAGCTTGGCAGGTGGGCAGGGCAGCCATTGGTACCAACTCCACCCCCATTTCCAGTCCCGGCCACGCATCCTGTTCCACTGGTGCCTTTCTTTGGACTCTTGGTGTCCTCGGGCCAGTCGGCCCTCACATCACGTACTGCTCTCGAGTAGTTGTCAATATCAAACTGTTCCTGGCAGAATGCAAACCAGCGATGAACTACACTTTCCAGCCACGCCTCACCATGCAGCAGGCCTTCAGGTAGCAGCAAGCGAGGCATCGCCGTGGTAACATGCAAGGGAAAGTGGACAGGCAGCACAGCGTTTGGGCGGAGTACACAGCACACCACCACCGTCTTGGTACGCACATTAACGAGCTTGTAGCGGTGACCCTCTCGGATTGGGTGCAGGTCGTGAGGGTTGCGTGGTGGACACGCGGGCACGGTCACATTGACTGGCAACCGTGTCTTCTCCACTATGGCACGGATGCTGTGCTCACCTTCTTGCATCTGCAGCTCCAACGGCGAGCATGTGCTGAAGCGGCCACGGCACTGAAATGGCAGACTCACGCTCTCGTTAGTGCGGTGGTTCATACAGATCAGGCACGGCATCTTCCCCCGCCCTGGACGAGCTATTGAGTTAAGCTTGCCGATGCGCCTGAAGATGGTGTTGAGGCGCGATTTCTCTCTTGGCGTTTTTGCATACAGGATCTCCGCTTGGCCCATAAGCGTTAACTCGTCACCTGTGTTCAGGGTGATGTTGTACACCTCTGTGTCCTCATTGCATTCTCCTGATGCCATCTGTGAGGGACATGCTAGCTTTAGTAACTGCACACCAGTTGTCTTTAACTTCCTTTCAAAAATCATCTACATAAACGTAGGCATTCAAAATATTTTGTTCTATCAGCATAAAGAAAGATCCAACCAGAGACAACACAAATATAACCTTTCACTCTAAGACAAAAGGGACTTTGCAGTCGGGACAAGGCAATGTCTTTGTGAATTCAGCTCTCTGGACAATGAACAGTTTGTTTCAGATTCAATGGGCCACTGGCTATGTTGTTAAAATGCTGCCAGTCAAGGTTGGGGATTAACAGAACACAAACAAAGATTACATATTACACACCTAATAAAACAAAATATTGGGAACAATATTGTATGTCCTTTGGCATAGCAAATGAACACAAACAGAATAATAGAATTATGTAGGTAAAATCTCTATATTAAGAAAGGGAGGGGAAAAAACCCATACCTTAACATTAAATGTTATTTCCTCCATGACATAAACTCGTTCAGGAAAAGCTTTGGCCACTTCCTCCACACTATTGAAGTACTGCACCGGCTCTTTAATATCCCGGTCCTGCTCCAGCAGTTTGAATTGACCTGCCCAATAAACAAATGGCAAATGTCTGAATATTCAGAACTTAATCTTTAAGGCATCCGGTTATGCTCCTAGAAACAGAGGCTACAGATCGATAGATTTCTGAAGTAGTCCTTGATTGTTTAAAATTTCCACCGCTCAGTCTTCTAGACTTGTAGAGATTATGGAGCAAGGAGCTTCTCGATTGCTGCAATCACATTAATATTGACTATGTGAAGATGAGAATAAACTGAATGCTGAGTGCATATTTCATTGATATTTTTATCAGACAGCTTGAAGATTCAACCAATCTTCCATCTTTTTTTTTTTTTTTTAACTAAAATCATTAAAACATGAGAGATTGAGTGCTTCTGCATCTGAAAATGTGCTTTAAAAGATACACCAACACTGCTAGCTTGGAAACAGGGCGTATGATGAAAGATCAGACACACAAGCACTCTACAGAAAAATGCAATGCGTTTACAAAAAGGGTAAAGTTACACAGCATTACTTGGGGATATTAACAGTTAGTTAGAGTTAACATTTCTAAATATTGAAGCCACATTGAATTGTTTGCATTATTTTCTACATTTAATTATACACCGATAGATTACAGAATTAATAGACGATTGAATAGTCATTAAATGTTTTTCCTTAGCATTTAAGTGGTTTAACGTCCTTCTCAGAAGAATGACATCAATACAGCAAGGGCAATTATATAATTGCCTGGCAGCAGAAAACTGATGGGAAATGCTGCAGTCTGGATAGAAAAACCTGCTTACCCGGTTCCTTATTTACTTCTTTATTTCATCTCGTTTTTTTCTTTTCTTTTTTTTTCCACTCTTTGTGAATATTACACCACAAACATTGTTGCATTTCACAATTCATTCCATAGCTAAACGGATTACACAGTCAAGAGTCACAGACAGAAAGAACAAGAGAGAAAAAAAAAAAAGCACAGTACAAGTGCACAGCCTCACCCTCATAATGGACCGGGATCTCGATTTTTGGCCCAATGACATAATGGCCCTCCTCCAGGCTATGGGCGGTGATCGTAGTCCACTGCCGACATGAATGAATCAAGAGGTAGTCGTTTTCTCTTAGCCCTTCCACTGATTCCCCTGGAGAGAACGACAGGCCTATCACTTTATCTACATCAATATGGAAATAAGACACTATCGTATCCGCACCGGAAGTTAGCAAGAACAGAGAATGTGCAGTGCATTAAAGGCATTATCTTAACGTAAAAAGGTACTCATCAGTATATCACACGAACACTGTAACCGAGAACTATGCGGGATTTATTACAGTCAGTAGGGATGGAAAAAACAATCAATTTTTAGACGCATCACGAATCTGTTTCGCTACACAAGTAACCTGACCTTTACATAGACTTATGCATCATTCATTTCCCCCTTTCGTTATTATTTCAAACGCTATATTTTCATTAGAATGCTATTAGACAAGACCTTTTTGATTACAACAGAATACAAAGTCATTTTTGATATGATTCATACGTTTATTAGAAATTGATGGTGGATTTGTTCGCTCCCTTTCAGTAACTGCTATAGATAGATAGATAGATAGATAGATAGATAGATAGATAAAAAAAAAAACAGTTACAAGATATGACACACAAAAAAATAAAATGTAAAATTATATACAAATAAACACACATCAGGATATATATATATATAAAATATTAAAATAAAATATACATATATATATATATATACATATATATATATATATATATATATCCTGATAAGCCAATCTTTAAGAATAAGGGTGACGTGCAGAGTTGCAGTAACTATAGGGGGATAAAGTTGATGAGCCATACAATGAAGCTATGGGAAAGAGTAGTGGAAGCTAGGTTAAGGAAGGTAGTGGAAATTTGTGAGCAGCAGTATGGCTTCATGCCCAGAAAGAGCACAACAGATGCAATTTTTGCTCTGAGGATTTTGATGGAGAAGTATAGGGATGGTCAGAGGGAGTTGCACTGTGTGTTTGTAGACTTGGAGAAAGCGTATGACAGGGTGCCAAGAGAAGAGCTGTGGTACTGTATGAGGAAGTCAGGAGTAGCAGAGAAGTATGTCAGAGTGGTGCAGGACATGTATGAGAGGAGCAGGACAGTGGTGAGGTGTGCTGTAGGTCAGACAGAGGAGTTCAATGTGGAGGTGGGGCTGCATCAGGGATCGGCTCTGAGCCCCTTCCTGTTTGCTATAGTGATGGACCAGTTGTCAGAGGAGATCAGACAGGAGTCTCCTTGGACAATGATGTTTGCAGATGACATTGTGATCTGTAGTGAGAGCAGGGAGCAGGCGGAGGAAAACCTGGAGAGGTGGAGGTTTGCACTGGAGAGAAGAGGAATGAAAGTCAGTCGTAGTAAGACTGAGTACATGTGTGTGAATGAAAGGGAGGGAAGTGGAACAGTAAGGTTACAGGGTGAAGAGGTGAAGAAGGTACAGGAGTTTAAGTACTTGGGGTCAACAGTCCAGAGTAATGGAGAGTGTGGGAAAGAGTTAAAGAAGCGAGTGCAGGCAGGTTGGAATGGGTGGAGAAAGGTGTCGGGAGTTGTGTGTGATAGGAAAATATCAGCGAGAATCAAGGGGAAGGTGTACAGGACAGTGGTGAGACCGGCCATGCTGTATGGTTTAGAGACAGTGTCACTGAGGAAGAGACAGGAGTCAGAGCTAGAGGTAGCAGAGCTGAAGATGTTGAGGTTCTCTTTGGGAGTGACAAGATTGGGCAGGATTAGGAACGAGTACATCAGAGGGACAGCTCATGTTGGACGTTTGGGGGACAAAGTTAGGGAGGCCAGATTAAGATGGTTTGGACATGTTCAGAGGAGGGAGAGTGAGTATATTGGTAGGAGAATGTTGGACATGGAGCTGCCAGGCAGGAGGCAAAGAGGAAGGCCAAAGCCTTCTATCAGGCTTTAGGAAGTAATTAAAATAATCACAAGATTGATGAATTTCGAATTGAAAACAAATTCTAAGTGATCTCTGAAGACTGATTTCAGCAAAGCCTAAATATGTCAAGGACAGTGAGGTGCCACTGACGAGCTAGTCCGAGGTCCTTGCTAATGATTAAACTGTGTGTGTGTGTGTGTGTGTGTGTGTGTGTGTCCACATAAGAGAATAAGCCAGTGTGTTTGCTCTTGTGGGAGTTTTGTCCAAAATTCCATGTCACCCAAGTCAAATTACATGCACATAATGTGAACAGCAGTTACATTACAGTGCAGACTCGCAGTAAGAGTCAACTGAGAGAGAAAATAAATAAATAAAATAAACTTATTGCTATGTAAACTGTATCAGTCACTTTTCCTAAACTAACATGGGGGCTTTATACACAAAAGCTTTTCAGGTTGTGTGATTAGCTAGCTAACATATATATGAAGGACATCAGTGAAGTAGACACAGAATTAAGGATTATTGTTTGTTTATTTTTCTATTTACATTCTAGATACAAAAAAAAAGTCCGTCTAGCTCTCGCATATTGTCCCTCTTTGCAGCCGCTAAACCAACTGCTTGCAGTTCAGTTTAATACTACAGACTATTTCCAGCTAGGCTAGCTCGCAGGAGGCATGTTTTAGGAATACTTTCATTTTAGACAATAATAACAAGCTGATTAGCTAGAAAACACAAACCAGGTAGCACGCTACACTTAAACCCGGCTGTTATGTGATCCAAAAGATACTCTGTTAGCTAGCAGAATAAAAAAAACTAGCAAGATAGCAGGCTAATGCTAACGCTAGCTGCCTGGCTAATTGTTGGAATTCCGTCCGAGTAACACTGCCACCCACGCACCACTCTGCTGAGGCGCCAGCTCACAAAAAGCTGTAAAAATAAATAAATATATAAAATACCACCACCACCGAGAAGACGCGGTCAAAGACAAAGTTTTTTTTTAATAAATGAAAACTTACCGCTGTCCAGTTTTACAATCTGGGGCAGTCTGTAGGCGCTCACCAGTCGGTCCAGAGGCAGAGTTGTCGTGCTCCATGTTACATCTTTTAAACTGTTGTAGAGCATAGAGCCGAGGTCCATGTTAGCTCGCTAACACACCCGCGTCGTCAACCCACCGCCACATTCATCAGCACCCGAAGTGGCTCTTTCATGGAGAAAAGCTTCGTTACGCGCTCCTTTGTTTACTTAAACACGACCATGGTCTCGCAGTGAAGCCATGTCAGCTCGACTGTGTGTTTACACTGACAGGAAATGCCATGTATCCCTGACCATAGAGATCCGAGCGCTGCAGAGGCCATTTCCTCTTCCCAGCTACTCCATGACGTTACCCAGGCAACCATCGCCGTGTAACCTGATTGGTCAATATCTCAGCCCACATATCATAGCATGCGATATGTTACACACGATATTATATATAATCACAGTAGCGTACGATCTCGATATACTATTGAGAAGGGTATTAACAGATCACACTGCTTTGACATTTAACACAGCAGATAGATAGATACACTGTATTGCCAAAAGTGTTGGGACACCCCTCCAAATCATTGAATTCAGGTGTTGTTTTTCAGGGGTTGGGCTTGGCCCCTTAGTTCCAGTGAAAGGAACTCTTAATGCTTCAGCATACCAAGACATTTTGGACAATTTCATGCTCCCAACTTTGGGGATGATCCCTTCCTATTCCAACATGATTTCGCACGTGGGTGGGTGGGTAGGCAGACACATGGCCATCACACCCATATGGGGGCTAGAGCTGTTACTACAAAACTGGAAGCAGACAATTGTATAAGATACAGCTTTACAATGTCTTTAAACCAATCATTTACGTTTACACACATTTTCTTGGCTGCTTTCCCTTCACTCTTTACTCCAAATTAAATTAGGATTTAATTAGTTGTGTCCAAACCAGGGTTGCTTAGGGTTTTGTCCCTAGTGCATTAAATCCTAATGGGGCACTAGGCCCTAGATATTACTCTTTTCACCACTCATGATGAAGGTAGATTATTCTGGTAGCCTTTTGCTCATGACTTTTAAAACTGAGACAATGCAGTCAATAAATAAAAAAAAAATATGTGTACTTACGGGGCATTGGTGGCTCAGTGGTAGGTTTCTTGAAAGGCACGGTGGCTTAGTGGTTAGCACGTTTGCCTCACACCTCCAGGGTTGGGGGTTTGATTCCCACCTCCGCCGTGTGTGTGGAGTTTGCATGTTCTCCCCGTGCCTCGGCGGTTTCCTCCGGGTACTCCGGTTTCCTCCCCTGGTCCAAAGACATGCATTGTAGGTTGATTGGCATTTCTAAATTGTGTGAGTGAATGAGAGAGTGTGTGTGTACCCTGCGATGGGTTGGCACTCCGTCCAGGGTGTATCCTGCCTTGATGCCCAATGACGCCTGAGGTAGGCACAGGCTCCCCGTGACCCGAGTGTAGATCGGATAAGTGGTAGACAATGAATGAATGTGTACTTACTTGTCCAAAGCCCACTAAACCTCTTGTTCTTCTGTAACTATAGTGACTAGACTAAATCACTTCCTCTCTGACAGACTGGGGGTTGTCCAAAGCTTAGTTTCATGTTCAAATCAGATGATTAAAAGGGGAAGAGTGGTTTTCAGTAAGTTTTCAGCTGCAGCTGAGGGAAGATGTCCTTCGTGAGCACTCTGCGTCAGTGGGATGAAGCAGTGGCTTGTGTGGAGAAAAAAGACACAGTCTCTGCTCTCAGGATATTCCTGGCCATTGAAGAGAAAACATCAAAAATCAACTTCAACATCGGATGCCTTCATCTGAACAATAATGACCTGGATGCTGCTGAAAAGGTAAAAATACTTCTGTCATTGAGTGAGTTACTGGACATTGTGATGATAAACAAGATACAAGTGACTATACCTTATAGGATTGGTATTATAACAGTTTCATACTAAATGTTGTCTTCAAATTTAAAAATACCTGACTGGAAAAAAGGAAGTAAAAGTTGTTTCAGCTAGTTATGTGGAAACTTCTCTCTTTCGAAGGCGTTTGACAGTAGCATCGGCAAAGACCAGCATCTGGCTGTTGCTTTTTTTCAGCGGGGAATTACATTTTATAAAAAAGAAAGGTAAGTCCTAATAATCCTACTAATCGTCGGTGACAACTGTATTCAGTTTAATCAAATAAAAGGACATAAAAATCTACTGTTATTACAGAAGAACTGTAGTGTAATTTCTTCAACATTGCAAATCAGGAAATGAATGTTGTAAACCCCTTCCTCTTTATCTTTGCATTCTTACTTTTATCACACTAACAAGATCCTCTAAACACCTGAATGTTTTTTTTAAAGGTTTGAAGAGTCACTGATGGATTTCCAGCAAGCTTATAAGGAGCTAAGAGGGAACCACCAAATAGACTACAAACCTCTTGGAATGATTTATAAACTGTATGCTTGTGAGGTGTGTTGATAGTTTTATTCTCCTCTTGCAGATATGTACGCCTGTAGATTTACCTGTCACATATGATCATAGGAAAGGAAAACTTCAGAATAGTAGCAGCAGATTTCTCAAATGATAGCCCAGTGATTTGAAATATGTAATATGTAAGGGCTTACATATATATTTAAGTATGCAAATAGATATTATGTTAAACACTGATGAAAAAGAATATATTCACAGTGAAAAAGGATATATAATTAAACGTAAGCATCCCAGTCCTCACATTTTCATCACCCTGTGTGATAACTGATGTACGATGCAGGAATTTAAAATAGAAAGAAATGTTTTGTGATGATTTATTATACTCTCAGTACTGCAGGTTGTGTGATTGCATGAGTGAATGAGTGTGTGTGTGTGTGCCCTGTGATCGGTTGGCACTCCGTCCAGGGTGTATCCTGCCTTGATGCCCGATGACGCCTGAGATAGGCACAGGCTCCCCGTGACCCGAGAATAAATCGGATAAGTGGTACAGACAGTACTGCAGGTTGTGTGTTTAAAAGCGAGGTTGCTGGGCTACCCAACCCTTAAGTGCTCAGCTGAATGATATAAGGATGTTCTACTGAACTCATAAGCTGCTTTAAATAAAAATACCAGAAAAGTGATACAAGTGATGACCCAGACACATTACAAAGGAATAGTTAAATAAAAATCTACTTATTTATGTCTAAGCAAATTGACATGGTTGTGTAAAATGATGACTGTGCTTTCCCAGTATTAGCTCACAGTGTTTATTGGTTCTGCACATTTAGGTGTTGCACAATACTGGACTTGTCTATGCGCAGATGGGGAAATGGGAGAATGCTCAGGAACAGCTGCTTACAGCTCTTAAACTCCGTACAGAATCCAAGTTCACCCACATCGATAAGGCTCTGGAGTCCATTCTGGTCAGTTTCCATTCTGAAGTCATTCTGAATGTGTTGTTTTAATGTACTGTTTCTTAATACAATATACACTGCGATGAAAAACATTGCTTGAAACTAATGAGAATGAAACAACAACAAATGACTTGGGAACATCCCTATACCTTCAGACTGAACTGACTGAACAATAACTAACTAACTAATTAAATATATAAATAAATAAATCTGTCTCTAGGAATCTGTTTGAACATTCGCTTTGGAAACATTCACTGCTATCCAAAGTAAATAACGGTGAATTAATTGCTATAATCCAGCTCACATTTGCCCAAGCCCATGTTGGACAGTATCTGTGTATCATTTTCTTTTGTCATATTTCTAGTAAATTATATAACAGCAGTTAAACCTGTCAAAACAAACTATAATTTCAACACTAGCTAGCAAGTCACAATTCTATACAAATATGTATTAAGGGTATATAAAATTTCTGC
The DNA here is from genome assembly GCA_033459395.1 of Hemibagrus guttatus. Classification (NCBI taxonomy): domain Eukaryota; kingdom Metazoa; phylum Chordata; class Actinopteri; order Siluriformes; family Bagridae; genus Hemibagrus; species Hemibagrus guttatus. The sequence goes on along the minus strand of JAUCMX010000005.1, from coordinate 25,883,471 downwards.
CAGTTTTTAGGACGTAATTTTACCACTCACTATAGTCTTACTTCCTCAGTCACATAGTTTAGCTAGATAAGGCAGGCAGCTAGATTAGTTGGAAAACATGAAGGCGATTGCAAGTTCATTTATCATAACCCGCTTATTTTTGTTGTAGCTTTTTTAACTGTAAAGAGTGAGAGAACACAAACATGAGGAAATCACAGATTTAACTTTCAAAGTGATAGTTTGATAAATGTTCATTTAAGGTTATTATTAAACAGCATCATTAGTTCTGCTGATGTTTCTAAACTGTATTTTCAGTTACTGACTTACTCAATGTGCCACTGTGCAACAATGTGTGGTGTACATGAGTGTACAGTATATAAAAGTGACTGTGTTCTTGCCTGCTCATGCATGCAGAAGCAGAAACTCTTTTCTCTGTCGGTGATTCGACCGGAGCTGATGTTCAAACCCAATAAGCACTATGTGGCTGAACTGGAGAAAAGAGACTATCTTGGAAAGGCCAAGGTACCATACCATCATCATTTCAGAGCTTTATCTAACCATAGATACTAGATCAATGTCTGTAGTTAGAACACAATTGAAATTTTATGGATGCTTTGTCCACACAGGTTATATCTTCTGTGGTTCCTGCGGATAATTTCTCAGGTTTTGCTCCTCTTCAGCCTCATGTGAGTCAGAATACGTTCCCTTGCTCTTCATTACAAGTGGCATTTTAAAGTCTGCAAACATTTTGGTTGATGTGGTATACCAGGTGTAAGTGAACCATTTAGGTTACTTTTAACAACAACAACAAAAAAACTAAGCAAATAGGACAAACATATATAGGAATACCTTCAAATAGCACTTTATTAGGAACACTATACTAATTCTGGGTGAGGCCTCCCTTTGCTTTCAAAACATCGTCAAATCTTCATGGCACAGGATGTTGGAAACATTGTTGTTAAATTGGGCAGTGTTCTGCTGAGAAACCTTGGGTTCTGGCATTCACGTGGATGTTCCTTTGACACCTACCACCTACCTAAACATTGTTGCAGACCAAGTACACGTTCATGACAACTATATTCAGTTCAGTTTTTTTTTTTCTTTTAAAAATCAGGGTGGGTTAGTGATCTATTTTAACTTCACAGAGCACATTAATGTCTGTAGATGATGTATATGGTATCGACTTCTTCAAATTGAATGCACATTGAATTAATATATAATATTTTTCATTTGCTTTGCCTAGGTTGAAGATGTGCCAGCTAAACCCAAGCCACCAGAAGTACTGAGGTAAACCTAGTGCAATTACTCTGTCTGTTCAAACAGTAGGCCAACCTCTGACCTTTGGAGAGTTATAGTTTTTGTACCTGTGAACTGCAGAGCTCTTGAAGGTGAACCACACACTGTTCTGTACGAGTTCATTCCCGAGACCAAAGAAGAACTGGCTGTGTTACCAGGCAACATCGTCTTTGTTCTTCAGAGGGGGACTGACAACTGGGCATCTGTTATTTTCAACGAAAGGGTGCGTTTGTGCCTGTGTGTGGTTTACACTCAAGCCAAAACACGTTTTATTATGCAGTTGGTGACTATGAAGCCCTTTCATCACAGTCTCACAGGAAATTAGTACTGTCAGCCTGTTGACATTATTTCCTAGAAAATGTTGCCCAAAATGAATACTCTTTATACTGTATGAATCGCTGTATGAATTTATTTTTCCAAAACGTCAGTCGTAGCTCACATGCAAATGAATTCCAAATGCATTGTACAGTCCCTATTTCTACAGAGACTTCTTTCTCTCCCCTTGCTGAAAGATTCATCAGTCATCATCTTTAAATCATGGATTCTATTTGGAAGTTTTCTTTCCTTTCAGAAAATAAAGAATTAAAATGTGCTTTAAATAATAGTGTGTATTCAGTAGACATACACCACTGATCCCGTCTATAATCAGTATCTACATTAAAATCTAGCTGACAATGACATGTATAGCATTTACATAATGTGTAAGTGAACTGCAGTTAGTGTTTGTCCACTAAAACTATTTTCTTCTTTACAGAGAGGCTTGGTTCCCTACAATTTCCTGGAGCCATTGGATATTACAGTGGCCTCCAAAATGGTGCAGGTAAAGTGCCCTTTATAGACGTGTGCTTAAAGAAATCAAATAAAAGCCTAGGCATTGTTAAAAAAAAAACAAAAAAACCCAAGGACAGCACAATTAGTGTGGAGTTTGCATGCTCTCCCCGTGCCTCGGGGGTTTCCTCCGGGTACTCCGGTTTCCTCCCCCGGTCCAAAGACATGCATTGTAGGTTGATTGGCATCTCTAAATTGTCCGTAGTGTGTGATTGTGTGAGTGAATAAGAGTTCGAGAGTTCAATTGGAATATTTGATTTTCTTTTTCTCCATGGAATTTTAAATCATGAAAATTATAACCAATTAATAACACTATACTACTACTCAAATAGTATACATTAGAACTGCATATAGTATCAAAATCGTGTGCTTTCCATTTCACCACGTTTTTATGCATCCAAATTTTATACTTTACCTTGCATCTATTCTAGTCTAAAAGAAAGATCAACAAGATCCTCTTTTCTGTAGGTTGCGCCACCCAGCAGCAATGAAGACATACCCGCCCCTCCAAGAAGAGAAGCACCCAGTAAACCTGTGGGTAAAGCAGGACAGGAGGCCGCCACAACAGAGGTACATACAACACAACCACATACAACACAACCACACACACAAATCCACACCCACAAACCTTGTGTATTCACTCCTCTCTAGTTATAATTGACCTTTTCAACCATGAATTAGATTCATCTACTAATTCAGAATTATCTACTCCCCCTAGACTAAAGCTGATGCTTTCTCAAAATGCATTGTGAAAGTGCACTTCCTGTTTACCATATCCGTCTGCATTGCACCAGGACAACCATATAAAGCCATCCTCAAGATCATCAGCAATAAACTCAAACGACCTGCTTCTGCACTCACTCTGAGGTACCTACAGTCTTACACATCTCTCTGAAAAATAACTGTTCTCCACTGGTCTAGGTAACCCTCTAACCACTGGCAAAATGCATATTGTAAAATCTTTAAAATGGATTTATAATTGGACTTCGCGGTGCCTTTGACCGTGCCATGATGTATGAGAGAAAAGTTAAATGGATAGTACCATTGCTTAAAGTGAAATCATTCTTCAATGTCAATTTCCTGCCAGCTATTTTAAGCCTGGATCTAATGAGAAAGTGACACTTGAGGAATCAGAGATGGAGGTGTTGTGGACCTGCGTGAGCAACAATCGCCTCACGCTGTGGTGTTCAGCCTCTGAGGTACCGCTAAGTCAAATTCTCCTGAAATAAGCACACCTTAACCCATATAAAAATGAACACTACTTTTCTTTATTACTGTTTTTATTTAATGTAATAGATGTCTTACCTTCATTAAGGCTAGCATACCATTTCTCCTGTAAAAAGATTGTTAAAGCTATTATAATTCATTTATCCATTTCAAACCAAACATAACATATTTAATAATGTCCATGAAACTATTACAAATTGCTTAGGAACATCACTACACCTTCATCTGTATGAAAAAAGCCAAACCTATTTCAACACTGTGCCAACGAAAATAAGTAACTGCTAGTTAAACCTATTTGAGATACAGCAAACAGAGACATTCTAGACAACATTTTAAAGATTACCCACATTATGGGTGTGATGGTCAGGTGTCCATATACTTTCTATAGTATACCTCTGTCTGTGTTTTAGGATAAAACTGTAGCACCGGAAAAGGTGGTGGCTCTGTATGCTTACGAGGCATCCACACCTGAAGATCTGGAATTTGCTCCAGGAGATGTCATCACTATCCTGTCTAAAGGTAAAAAAATTACGATTGTATATATGTGAAAAATGAAGCATCAAGAAATTTCATTCATGATGGCGTTTATTTTCCAATTCAGTGACTGAAGAATGGCTCGAGGGCGAGTGCAACGGGAAGACTGGCATCTTCCCATCATCTTTTGTTGTAAACCAAGAAAATAATCAGTAGATGGAGACAAGTCTCCATAAATAACAAAATCTTATTATTTAATGCTTAATAACTGAATTATTTAATGCTCAAGTTTAATTTAATCAGCATTGCTAAAGTGCAGTTTTAGTAAGGGGCATTGGATAATACAAGTCTATACATTATTTTATGAACATATTGAAGCTTTTGGAGCAAGCTTTTTGCTATTAAGTTGCAAATAACTCGTGGAAATAATGAGATAGTTAAGTATTATATAATGTTACCTCACCATATCCAAGATGATCTGTTAACTTTTAAATAACTGCAATATCTCTTTAATACTATTGGTCTTAGATTATGTGGAGCATCCAATATACAAGTGTTATTACAGAAAAGGCACACTGAGCAGATTAACATACTTTAAAACTGATATTTAAATGGGTCACTTTATCAGAACAGAAACTCCAGTAACACTGTGGTATAATGCAATTTTTGGCATTGTGTTGTTAAATAAAAACCAGCAGCAGATACAGAAATTGGCTCCTGACTTCATCATTTATTTGGGTTGTTCCCCCATCAAGTTCAAACTCCATCAGTGCCACAGCCATCCAGAGCAAACAATCCAAGGAAGCATTGCTGACCCAGGTCTCTGTGCCTTAATTCCCTCTGATTAAAGCAACATCAACCAATCACAGGAGTCAGTCTGACTCATGGAGGCATAATTGCAGTTTCTCTTCCTCCAACTGTGCATTTTGAGAAAGGTGGTGGCTTCATGTCTCAGAGGAAGCACAACCCTTGACCTTTATGGACTGATTAAAAACACACCCGTGTAAGCCCAGATGATTTAACTGCAGAGTCTTCACATCATGCGCTTTGAATTACCGAGTCCTTCAGTCGAAAAGCAAGACGTAATAATGAAAAAAAAATAAGACATCGACTGTATATTTCTTTAATTTCTGGTATTCACTGGCTTTTAATTACAACCTCCAACCAGGGCAAAAATGTTGGTGTATTTAGTTTGTGTTTATGGTTTGTTCTTGATTTTTTATTTTTTTTTTACACCCAAAACATGATTGTGACTTGGCTGGTTGTGTGTATTACAGTCTACATCACAGGGCATGAGAAGCAATACTGAATTGCTTACTATAGCACCACCTGCTCACCAAAATCTCTCTTTTATCCATGTTCCTTTTTACAATATTTATATTGAGGTATTAAAATTACATGTTTTATGGTCAGGTCAAGCAGTCTTTACTGTGTGTACACTCCTCCTCATAAGCAATAGCGATACCACGTCTTCCCTCCACAGCTTTTACTATTGGTGTTTCCCCCAGCTTGGGCTCCAACCCCTGCCAACTCCGTCCCGCCAGAAAAGATGCTGCCAACAAAGAACGCAAATCATTTAGAATAATAAATATATTCTGCATTAGATGAATAGAACACTGTGTGGAAGAAACTCAGTACACCACTAATCCCTTTGCTATACCAGAAGATAACTGGACTGGACTGGACTTTTGATTTGTACCTTCCAATGAAAACAAAATATGATCCAAAATATATTAGGAGGATGCTGAGATGTGGGATAATAGTCACTCTATTACATTTACAGTCCAATCATGGCTGCCCTGATTTAAAAAAGGTTTAATATTTACAACTCACCACCTGTAATGGTAAAGGTAAAGGTGTGTCATGTATGAAAATGCAATTTTGACATCATGTTTGAAGCAATAAATCCTGCTGACTTCCACATTTGTCCTGATCTGAGATTTGTCGAGGATCAAATTCAGGATCACTTGTTCAAGACTCTGATTCGCTAATAGAGTCTGGAAGGGTGTGGTGTGTTTTATTCAACTGATGACTGAAGGATGATCTAGGACCAAAAAGAGCTGTGAAATGTGTCATATCTTAGATCACTGATATTTTCAGTTATGATGATATAAATCTTGTAATGTGGCCCAGATCTAAAATGCTGTAAAACAACAATGTTCAACAGGGAAGAAATAAGTCTACAAAATAAAAAAAAAATTTGTATATTCTCTCAGTGTTTCATTAAGTGGAAGTAAAAAAGTGTGAAAATATTGCAGTGCAGCTCTTATAGCTGTTTACCTGCAGTATTTGTGTTGGCCACAGTTAGAGTCTGATTCCTGATCACAACTGAAGAAGCCAATGATGAACCATCTGTCGACTCGGATGAGGATCGTAAACAGGAAGTGCGAAGTGCTCCAGTGATCAGTGACACATCTGTTGTGTCATCATTACTGCACTGATCTGACTCAGGAAAGGCCACATGACTGCTCCCTCCTGTTAAACATTTCATATTAAATATTATAAATCAACCCACTGAGCACTTGTATTCTATTCAGGCATGAAGAACATCAGCAATAATAAATGACTGAACTCTCTGTTGTGGAATGTCAAAAATGTGATGGAGACAATCCTCAAAGCTGACCTAAAATTGACTCAGGCAAGCATCTGCACTTACACTGCTACTCAGTGTCACATCAGTACATCTCTTACAGTAAGCAGAACATCTCAGGTGAATACAGTACTCTTGCTAGGGTAATGAAAAGGCTGACAAAATTAATGCAAATCCAGTGCTGACAAATAAAGAGGCAGCACATGAGCACTCTCAACCAGAAGCCATAGAAAAACACAAACACTATCATTACGTCCTGCTTAGCTGCACACAAAGGCAATACAGTATTTAAGATATTTGTTTTCTAATCCAAGCATAATTTCAGTGTGGCTTGAGAGGAACATATCCGAGTCTGGGAAAATGAAATTTCATAAACGTCTTTACAACAGTTGAAAAAAAGCAGGGATCACAACAAAACGCAAAGAAAACCATTTCCTATGTTACCAAAAACAGCAGCTAAGCTATGTGTGCCCTCTGTGTTTTATACACTGTGTTAATAATGCTGATTACTTTTTTTTTTTTTTTTTTTTTACACTTTTCCCTTATATGTCCTCCAGGCCTTTGTAAGCTAGGAGCATGTCACAAATACCATGAGAAATCTGTATAAAAAAAAAAAAAAAGTAAACAGTTAAGACCATGACTAACCATGAAAATGTCCTTACACATAGTCAAGAAGGCTAAATGCAAACAGGCATAACGAAAAAAACTAGTCTATGGCTTGCTTTAGCCATGTTTATCAGCTCTAGCTATAGTCTGTAGCAGTGTCTAGGGTTGGGCTGGTGCTCATGAATTGCATGAAAGCGCCCAGATCCCTGACTTCCATCACAAGTCGAGAACAATTCTCCTACTCTTCTCTAGAATCATCCATTCAATCAGGCTGAATGACTATTTACTCATCAACCAACACTCATTTTGAAAACTTGGCATGCTCATCATGTAACTGCAGCAGGAAGGTGACAGTAAATCATTTGTAGATGCATCAAGAAGGGCGGGTGTACATCTGGTTCAATGGCCTATTCATTTACAGCAAAGCAAGTAGCACAAAGCGACCTTTGAAGTGTCCTGTATATGACGAGATCACACACACAAACCTTTGAAAGACGAGATGATTTGCTGGACATGAAATTGCCTTAACAAAATTCCTCATTGAACCACACTGAGCTGTGGATTTAGAAAACTCTAACCACAGCTTTACTACAGCAGCTCATGTTGCGGCTTGCAATGAAAATCACACATTTCAGCATTTATAAAGCATCAGAAATAAAAAGCATTCTGGTTTAGGTGAAGAATTGTGTCTCTCGTAACTCACTAATCTACGTTGAATATGTTTTTAAAAAAAATCATCAAAATTCTGTACAAGCACATACCAGGCAGCAGGTCTTGAAAGTCAGTGATGTATTCTCCGCTCCACTCACGATGCTTGTTGCAGGCAGCTTCCATCTCAAACGGCGTCACCACCGGCCTGTAGAACTCACTAGAGTCCAGCAGTGAGTTCTCTGGACAAGCAACTAACACATACACATCAATCTCCAGGAAGTTGGCCAGCTTTGGTACATTGATCTTGCCCATCGCAAACATATAGCTCTTCTTGCCAGCTTTGTGAATACTTTCTTTTAGCTGTTCAATGATACTCAAGTAGTTGGCGACACCCAACGTTCCCACCAGGATTCCCACCACACTGGCATCCTTCGCCCGCTCAATGGCGTAATAGCGCTTCATCAGTGCTTTGTTGATATTGATAGATTCGACTCGGCCAGTCGATGTGTCAGGGTTAAATGAACTGAAGGAACAGCGGTTCCACGTCATCATGAAGTTAGTGAGAGTAAGGCCCTCGTGGCCAATGTAGAACATCCTGTAGTCCTCCACATTCTTTCCTTGTTTTAAACCAAACTGCCGGCCGAATTTGTGAACAAACCCATCGTCCTGACAGGCCGAGTTGTTGATAACTTTGGGAGGTCCATAGACCTGACCATGTGAATCATCTGCTCTTAGATCAGAGAACACAGCACTGGGGTAGGTGTCACCCAAAAGCCTTTGGAAATCATCTGTTCAGAAGCAAACATATATTTAAAATAAAAATATTGCTGTGAAGCCGCTGCTATTACATGTTGGAATAACATAAAAAATTAAATACATACAGATAACATATAAAGCTGACAAAAAAATTAAAAATAAACCAACTTCAAAACAAACCATAAAAGAAAAAGGGTCTCCCAACTTTCTGCACAATCAGGCCCTTCGGATAAAGTCACATCTGGAATAAACAGCATGGATTGTATAGCATGCAGCAAATCTTGCGGTGTTTTGCTGAACAGCCTTAAGCTACGTTCACCACCAATAACCGTTCCTACTACTGGTTAACAAAGTAATAATGTTTATCAGTGGATAGTGCAACTAGCCTTCTACTTGATGACAAATCTTTTTTTCCTCTTGTCGCTAAAATTAAATATTCAGGAGGGAAAACGTTTGTATATAAAATTCATCAGTGTGTGTGTGCGCATCATGTCATGAGATGAAGGACAAACAGTGTGCACTATACAATCTCCATTCCCCTTGAGATTCTCTGCATCAATTCACTGCATTTGTCTATAAAGCTAAACTTTCTAAATTGTCTTCTGTCGCCCACACCAAGTCACCAACGATCGCTGTCAATCATGTTGCCGGCGGTCACCAGCTCTCACTGAGTATGAATGATATGAATATAGCTTTAAAGCTTTGTCTCTTAACACAAGGATCAAAGAAGTAACAAACCTATAGTGCTTTCCACCAGACACAGGGATAAGACACAGTAAATGAATCATGATCCCACACTTTGTCTTTTGATTCTACTGCCAAGTGAGCTGTACTGAATACTGAGGAACCTGTGATAAATTTGGCCAAGCTGCTACATGAGCCAAGTCCAGACATATGGATGGAGCTACAAATAGTGCAGACTGCTGATTAATCAAACGCACAACTGTTCTGATGTATGATATTTGTACAGCTGCATACTGACTGTCTGCCAAAATGTCTCTCTTTGTAAATGTTCTTATTCTAGAGGCAATGTCACAATTAAATCGATCAATTCAATCTTTAAATTAGATTTAGTTTATTTCCCCTCAGACATGTTTTCTTTTCACTATTGACAGTGATTTTACATCGTACCCGTGACCCATATCAAATCCACTGTAGGTTTAATGCCAAATGGCTTCCTATTATTTTGTTTGTGTTGCTTGGTGATTTTGACAAAGATTGCACTGTATTTGCACTTAAAGTACTGGCAGCCTGGTCATCTGTCTGCACTCACTGCTAAACAGCAAACTTGATGTGTCTCATGCTCAGCAGTTCAGAGTGTGAGGGACGCAATGCAGCACTATGCACCGATACAGGCATAACATTATGAGCAGTGAGAGGTGAAGTGAATAAGACTGATTATCTCCTCATCATGGCACCTGTTAGTGGGTGGGATATATTAGGCAGCAAGTGAAAATTTTGTCCTCAAAGTTGATGTGTTAGAAGCAGGAAAAATGGGCAAGCGTAAGGATTTGAGCGAGTCTGACAAGGGCCGAATTTGTGATGGATCAGATCATCTCAAAAACTGCAGCTGTTGTGGGGTGTTCCTGGTCTGCAGTAGTCAGTATCTATCAAAAGTATCCTTTAAGTCCTGCAGGTTGGAGGACTTAAAGGATCTGCTGCTAACATCTTGGTGCCAGATACCACAGCACACCTTCAGGGATCTAGTGGAGTCTATGCCTCGATGGGTCAGGGCTGTTTTGGCAGCAAAAGGGGGACCAACACAATATTAGGCAGGTGGTCATAATGTTATGCCTGATCGGTGTATAATATACATGACGTGTATGTTGTGTTTTAATTTGATTCCAAATAAATTAATTTTATCTCAAATTATAACTCGCCATGTTGCACTGGCTGATGGAAAAGCATTGTGAAAAAAAAAGCCTGGAGTGATTTTATTAACCTACCTATAGCATGCGAATAGGTGACATCATACAGTATAATAACATGAGTTTCCTGATCAGGGTAGAGGTCTCTGAAAGCTCTAGCACATTCCTGCCAGTTGATGGGCCTCTTCCCAAACACATACATAAGGGGCAGCCGTCTGGACGGACTGAGACACGAGCGGCCGTAGTGAACGATGCAGTCAGCTCCGACGTGCTCAGCTGCCACTTCATCCACACAGCAGCTGAAAAGAACAAAAACAGATGAAGTTCGATTACTTAAATTCTTTACTTATTATAATGATAATGAGCTAAACAACAAAGTCAGATTTTACCTGCCGTAGGTGGTGTCACCTAAAATATAAGTCTTTGCTTGGGTTTCTCTCTCTAATGCTGTAGAGACTGCAACGCAATCTACCAGAAGTTCATCAGGGAACTGCAAAGCTACCTGCGTTCAATAAGAGACTGTGCTGATTTACAGTGAAAATGCTACTACTGGTTACAAATACACATCAGTGCAGGTCAAATTTTTTTCTTGCCAAATAAAAGTTCACCTTTTTAAAATTGTTACTAGTAATGAAGGAACAGGTCTCGTTGATCTGATAAACGTCCTGCAGATCTTCAAGCCGGATGCCCGATTCAGTGAGGTTCACATCCACACTGCGCTGCAGCACCGTCTCACTGTTACTGCTGAACGCCTCTGCCATGTCGCTTCAACAGCAGGGCTACATTCAACATCTGGATAATGCACAGCAAACACAGAGAAAACAAGACTTAAAAAGATTATAGATATTTTTTTATTATTATTAACACTCAAGTGATCAGAACATCATTGGTTTCTCGCTAGAAATTTGAAGATAATTTCTTCTTCTGAAGTAAACCTCTTCATTAATATATCTATAAATAAATTCATATATAGCTATACGAGCAACTGACTAAGTCTACATACTTATAAGAAATACAAGAATCTTTCAAAGCAAGTTCAAAAGTTCATACTATGTAATCATACACCAACCAGGCATAACATTATGACCACCTGCCTAATATTGTGTTGGTCCTCTTTTGCTCCAAAACAGCCCTGACCCGTCATGCACTGTGTATTCTGACACCTTTCTATCAGAACCAGCATTAACTTCTTCAGCAATTTGAGCAGCAGTAGCTCGTCTGTTGGATCGGATCACACGGGCCAGCCTTCTCTCCCCATGTGTATTAATGAGCCTTGTCCGTCCATGACCCTGTCACTGGGTTCACCACTGTTCCTTCCTTGGACCACTTTTGATAGATACTGACCACTGCAGACCGGGAACATCCCACAAGACACCTGTCAAACTCGCTCAAATCCTTACGCTTGCCCATTTTTCCTACTTTGGGGACAAAATGTTCACTTGCTGCCTAATATATCCCACCCACTAACAGGTGCCATGATGAGGAGATAATCAGTCTTATTCACTTCACCTGTCACTGCTCATAATGTTATGCCTGATCAGTGTATATATCACACTCAGAAACTATCACTGCTTAAGACACTACACTTCTTGGTTATTACTGATATATGAACCTGATTATAAACCTGATTGTAGGGTACTGAATATTATACAAATAAGAGATAACTAACTATATATCCACACACACACACACGTACACTACATAGGTAGTCAATGTGTTTACATTTTAAAAACAGGTGTAGGTGAAAGAAAAGAAAACAATGACTCTGTGAGGTCATGTAGTAAGGTTATTTTCAGAATATTTGTCTTTAGAAACATGTTAAAGTACATCTAAAAAGCTGCCATGAAGTACAAAACACACACATCTGTGCTGAGTATCTGTAACAGTTAGCATGCAGCTAACATCTAACCATAGGCCGGATTCTGCGCCTCAACTGAATAAAATACATTTAAGAAATTCAACAGAAACAGCGTGTTGCAAAAGTAAAGTGTAAAAATGTGTTGTACATACTAAAATAAAAGCTTGGTCCAATATCAATCAGCTCCCACGTGTAAAGAGCTGCACTTCAGGATGCGGTCTTCCTCGAGGATGTGAGCGGCACTGCGCCAGCGCGCTGCTGCCTTCTAGTGGACTGGAGGAGCGGCTGTGTCCCAAACCGCAGAGCAGGCGCTGTGTATTAAAAATACACTAGATTTATTGGAACACTGACCACAGGGACTCTCCTGGAAAAAACAGCTCTCTCTCTCTCTCTCTCTCCCCCTCACACACACACACACACACACACACACACACACTCACTTCCACATTCACTCGCACACTCATTCAATTCCACACTCACTTCCACACTCACTCCCACACTCACTCACCTCCACACACACTCACTCACTCCCACACACACTCACTCACTCCCACACTCACTCACTCACACACTCACTCACTTCCACACTCACTCCCACACTCACTCACTCACACACTTCCACATTCACTCACACACTCATTCAATTCCACACTCACTTCCACACTCACTCACCTCCACACACACTCACTCACTCCCACACTCACTCACTCACACACTCACTCACTTCCACGCTCACTCACACTCACATACACTCACTTCCACACTCACTCACATACACTCACTAACATTCACCTGTAGGCTTCTGAAACATGTAATTTCATAAAGACAAAATCTTTTCGTGTTCCTTTTTTTTTTACTTTTATGTTTTTTGCGATCCAAAAAAGTTTATTTATTTATTATTTTTTAAATTGACCTTTTTATTATTTGCACATCAGGTAATTCAATAAATGTGTGATGTTAAATATTAAAGTTGCAATGAGATTGTGTATTAAAAAAAAAAGATTATGAATAAAATGGCAATGCCAACCTGAAATAACAACACATGATGAAATGAAATAACAACATATTAAGTTAAAACAAATACAGGCTATTAAATACCAATAGAAATATCAAGTCAAAGCAAGCTCATCTCCTGAAATAACAGGACAACATTAAGTGAAAATAATAATATTTTAATATTTTCTTTCCTCACACTTTCAACTTTCAAAGTTCAGAGCTTTCAGATAATTAACCCTAATGGAAATCATATCAAATCAAACCATTGCTTGTTTTTGGTCACTTCGTTTCATCGATCCAGTCGTGTGTAAAAATCTTTACAAGTTAAAAACCATCAGTAAAGGCTGTGTGACTGCAGTGTCACAGATTGCTAGAACATAAAACGTATGTATTTACATGTCAGCCCAGAGACAGCACATTTAACATTAACATACCTCTCATGAAGTGCATTTCAGATAATAAGGTAATAAGTGTCTACACAAATAACTGTGTATTAATAACAAAAAGGAATAAAAATAGAAATACAGGATAAAAAAATTGTTCTCAGCAACAGAGAATTTCTTCACACGGAGTAGAAGGAGTGAACCTGTAAGATCCTGCCCAATGTTAAATGTCAGGGTGCAAACTTAATGAAATACTCTGACCAGATCCTTATCAGGAATTTCTTCTCTAGGATTTCATGCTCCTCTGACTAATAGATATATTGGGTATAGTTCTGAGGAGATTCCTCTGCATTCACATCCATATCCGAAAGAATCCGAGTACTACAGTGAGACACGTGAACAGTGAGCCTGGGGAAAGTCAACACAGAGAACAAAACTGTCAGGAACACTTTATTACAGACACACTCTGATATCATCAAACACTTAAATTAACACACAATGAGACTGATATTTAATATTATGATGCATGAGCATTCTGAATGTGAACATTCTCCAGTTATTTGCGTAGCAACTACACACACACCTTTAACACAGAAGCTCAGCAGTGGAGCAGATCATGTACTATTGATTTTCTGGAAATGTATAAACTTCAGTTTTGTGATACAGCGTGGCTTGTCAGGTCAAAGTTCTGTGTCCAAAAGCTGAGTCCCTGTACTGGGAATGTTTGAGAAAATGGGTAACTGAGTTAAAGCAATGGAAAATACAATCACTTTCAACTCTGTCACTATGTACATATGTTCTTGTGTATATGTGTGTGTGTAAATATTATTTATATATATATATATACACACACATACACACGCACACACACACAATATTGCCAAAGTCTTGGGACACCCCTCCAAATCATTGAATTCAGGTGTTGTTTTTCAGGGGTTGGACTCGGCCCATTAGCATACCAAGACATTCTGGACAATTTCATGCTCCCAACTTTGTGGGAACAGTTTGGGGATGACCCCTTCCTGTTCCAACATGACTGCACACCAGTGCATAAAGCAAGGTCCATAAAGACATGGGTGAGTGAGTTTGGTGTGGAGGAACTTGACTGGCCTGACCTCAACCTGATAGAACAACTTTGGGATGAATCAGAGCAGAGACTGTGAGGCAGGCCTTCTCATCCAACATTAGAGCCTGACCTCACAAATGCACTTCTAGAGAAACATTCCTATAAACACACTCCTAAACCTTGTGGAAAACCTTCCCAGAAGTTGATAGCTGCAAAGGGCGGGCCAACCCCATATTACATTCATGTGCATGTACATGTAGACGTCCTAAAACTTTTGGCAATATAGTGTGTGTGTATATTTTATATATATATATATTTTATATATTTACATATACATATATATATATATATATACACACAGTGGGGCAAAAAAGTATTTAGTCAGCCACCAATTGTGCAAGTTCTCCCACTTAAAAAGATGAGAGAGGCCTGTAATTTTCATCATAGGTACACTTCAACTATGAGAGACAGAATGAGAAAAAAAAAATCCAGAAAATCACATTGTCTGATTTTTAAAGAATTTATTTGCAAGTTATGGTGGAAAATAAGTATTTGGTCAATAACAAAAGTTCATCTCAATACTTTGTTATATACTCTTTGTTGGCAATGACAGAGGTCAAACGTTTTCTGTAAGTCACCACAAGGTTTTTACACACTGTTGCTGGTAGTTTGGCCCATTCCTCCATGCAGATCTCCTCTAGAGCAGTGATGTTTTGGGGCTGTCGCTGGGCAACACGGATTTTCAACTCCCTCCAAAGATTTTCTATGGGGTTGAGATCTGGAGACTGGCTAGGCCACTCCAGGACCTTGAAATGCTTCTTACGAATCCACTCCTTCGTTGCCAGGGCGGTGTGTTTGGGATCATTGTCATGCTGAAAGACCCAGCCACGTTTCATCTTCAATGCCCTTGCTGATGGAAGGAGGTTTTTACTCAAAATCTCACGATACATGGCCCCATTCATTCTTTCCTTTACACGGATCAGTCGTCCTGGTCCCTTTGCAGAAAAACAGCCCCAAAGCATGATGTTTCCACCCCCATGCTTCACAGTAGGTATGGTGTTCTTTGGATGCAACTCAGCATTCTTTCTCCTCCAAACACGACAAGTTGAGTTTTTACCAAAAAGTTCTATTTTGGTTTCATCTGACCATATGACATTCTCCCAATCCTCTTCTGGATCATCCAAATGCTCTCTAGCAAACTTCAGACGGGCCCGGACATGTACTGGCTTAAGCAGGGGGACACGTCTGGCACTGCAGGATTTGAGTCCCTGGCGGCGTAGTGTGTTACTGATGGTAGCCTTTGTTACTTTGGTCCCAGCTCTCTGCAGGTCATTCACTAGGTCCCCCCCGTGTGGTTCTGGGATTTTTGCTCACCGTTCTTGTGATCATTTTGACCCCACGGGGTGAGATCTTGCATGGAGCCCCAGATCGAGGGAGATTATCAGTGGTCTTGTATGTCTTCCATTTTCTAATAATTGCTCCCACAGTTGATTTCTTCACACCAAGCTGCTTACCTATTGCAGATTCAGTCTTCCCAGCCTGGTGCAGGTCTACAATTTTGTTTCTGGTGTCCTTTGACAGCTCTTTGGTCTTGGCCATAGTGGAGTTTGGAGTCTGACTGTTTGAGGTTGTGGACAGGTGTCTTTTATACTGATAACCAGTTCAAACAGGTGCCATTAATACAGGTAACGAGTGGAGGACAGAGGAGCCTCTTAAAGAAGAAGTTACAGGTCTGTGAGAGCCAGAAATCTTGCTTTTTTGTAGGTGACCAAATACTTATTTTCCACCATAATTTGCAAATAAATTCTTTAAAAATCAGACAATGTGATTTTCTGGATTCTTTTTTTCTCATTCTGTCTCTCATAGTTGAAGTGTACCTATGATGAAAATTACAGGCCTCTCTCATCTTTTTAAGTGGGAGAACTTGCACAATTGGTGGCTGACTAAATACTTTTTTGCCCCACTGTGTGTATATATATATATATATATATATATATATATATATATATATATATATATATATATATATATATATATATATATAATATAGAGAGAGAGAGAGAGAGAGAGAGAGAGAGAGAGAGAGGGGGGCTCAGTGAGACACAACAGAGTTTTGGGATCAACAGTTTAGAAGTTTGGGATATACTACAAGATATACTGTCTCAGACGCTGCATTTAAATGTGGTCAAATGTACTTTATTTACTAGAGGCTTCCACGCCACATGCTCTCAAGATCTTATAGTGTAATCTAATCACATTCTTTAAACTAAAACCTCTTCTCAATATCTGACTGATTAGTTAAGGCGTGTGTTTAACTCTGAGCGTGACAGAGAGGATCAGCTGCACTGCTGCGTGTTGATGTAATGTATGCAATCAGTGTACCTGAGAATGACATCAGTTATCAGGATAAATAAAAGTTAATCTTCTTTATGAAGAACAGACACAACACACATAGATACAGACAGAACATTAATGCAGGGATTACTTCTCAATACACCTCTATAGTGCCTTGCTGACCTAACAGTTATGTAAATCAACTTTTATTTCAAATTGAAATTATAATCAGGTTCAGAAACAAATGGCATCAAGCCGTTTGGGAGGCAAATGAGTCAACACTATCCCTTTCCCCCCTTTGTTCATTTTCCAGTTTCAGCTCTCCCCTTTTAGCTACCAGTCAATGAGGCTGAAGTGTTTTCTATGAGACACACAAAGCCAGTCTCTTTTCAATCTGCGTAACAGGACAGTAACACACACAGAGAAAAGTGCTGTTTGCCCTCCTCTGCATACGTGACCTCACAGACAGACGCCCATGATTGCTTAATGCCTCTGGGTCCCACACAGACAGAGAGCATGGTAAAGTTCACTCGCTAGACACCAAACCACAGATGGTTGTCATCATTGGGACTCGAACTCTCTTATTCTTCTGCACCACTCGAGAGTTGACTCTTATAGGTGACCTGAGCCAAACAGTCTTACACTGGAATTTCCAATTTAAGCTTTGCAGAAGTCCAGTTTCTGAGTTCTCTCTGACACAAATTTTATTTTATTTGTATTTTATTACATTGTCTCAAAGCAGATTTACAGAACTATATACATTCAGGATAGAATTTATCCATAATGAACAAGCCCGAGGTGATGGTGGCAAGGAAAAACACCCTGAGATGATATGAGAAAAAAGCCAGACTCGAAAGGGAAGCCATCCTCATCTTGGTGACACCAGAGAGTGTGGTTATAAATCATTTGTGGTCAAAAAGTGCAACTGTGCAACAAGGACGTTCAGTCCAGTTTTAAAATGAAATCTATTTTGTTGAAGTTAGCAACTGTTCACTGATGGAGACTTGAGTACAAAACTGTTTGTGGCAGTTGCAGTCCTAAAGCTATTGCTTATAAGCTGCTGCTAAGTGTAATTAAACTGTACTAACAAATCTGAGAGAAATATTGAAAGACTCCATGTGTTTGGCTTCCACTGTCCAGCTCCATGAAGAAAAGATTTTTTCTTTACTATATAATAATTATTCTGTTACCTGCTAGATATTTGATACTGTCCAGTTTGTGAGATTCCAGCATGGTTTTCAGACCAGCCACTTCGGTATCGATTTTCATATTACTCTGAGTCACAAGGCGGTCCTGATCAGCAAGCTGGCAAAGAAGGAAAACATACAATTACCTGCTTTAATTTACTACTCTCTACATCTGTATCTCTTATCTGATCCTACACTATATTGCCAACAGTTTTGGGACACCCCTCCAAATAATTGAATACAGGTGTTGTTTTTCAGGGGTTGGACTCGGCCCCTTAGTTCCAGTGAAAGGAACTCTTAACGCTTCAGCATACCAAGACATTTTGGACAATTTCATGCTCCCAACTCCCTTCCTGTTACAACATGACTGTGCGCCAGTTGTTAAGCAATGTTAATTTTTTTCCCCTTAATCCCTATTTTAAGGAAGACCAAATTGAACAATGCAAAGTTCCATTACAATGGCAGTACCTACCATTTCCATCATGTGGTTTCTGGCCTCCAGAATCTTCTTTTCGTGCTCTGCTCTCTGAAATGCAGCAGTTTTAGATAAAATAAAATCTTTCTTAAATAGATAAGCAACATTACCAACATTTAAAGTTTAATGAATAATTCTGCTCTAGGTTTCAGCACTGTTGAGCACACCTTTTCTTTCACCTGGCTCTTTTCCATGTTCACGTCTAGCTTGCTGTCTAAGCGTACTTTATTCAACATATCCTAAACATTCAGAGAGAAAAAACACAATTTGAATATATATGGATGTTAATTGTGCCATGGAGCACATGGTTTTGCAGACTGTTTAACTGCATATTGTATTTTATAGCACAGTGTTGTTTGTAACCACCCTTATAACCACATTCAATGATTCTGATCACAATAAACTGATCACTTTGCTTATGTGGATTATCAGTAATATACTCTTTTCATGTTAAAACCGTTAGATTTTTTAAAATGTGGAGGTTCAACAGTGAAGGTCACTAATTTTCAGCATTACAACTAGCAATGATCCAAAATACAAATTTAGATTTAGAAAATTTGTAAAAGGAATGCATTTCTACTTACAGAGAGCTGCACGTTCACTTGTGCAAGATCTACTTTAATTCTCTACAAAGAGAAACGTGAAATAAAACTGATTAATTTCCTCTGAGACAAGCCTACTCATCATGTTTTAATCCAGCAATAGATCATAGAAAAACAGAAAAACACAGCGCTTACGTCGTTCTCTGCCAGTAGTGCGGAAAATTCACTTTTCTCCAAAATGATCATGTCTTTTTTTACTGCTGCAATGTCAGACATAATCTTCTGTAACATGATCTCCTGTGGAATAGCAAAAAGAAACCAGATACCATGAGTGTGCTCATAATAATACCACAAATTTGTGCAGATCATATTATCATAATGTAAAATATGTTGGAATTATTAAAAAAATTAACCAAATCAATTAGTCTAGTTTTAGTATAAAAGTTTGTGACAGAAGTATAGTGTCTGTCTAAAAAGTTTCACCTCCTAGACGTCAAGCAGCAAGCATAATAATAATGTCATAATAACTCTAATGTCATACTTGCTGTGTCTTGGTGATCATATCACTATACATGATGTCCATGTTGGTTTTGGTTGTACTGAGCAGTACTTTAACAATAACCTCAGCCTGCTGGACTGTGAACCCTAAAGGAAAGAAAAAGAGCTTTTTTTGGTCTCAGACTCCAATTACTGATCTTATTGCAAAGCAAAATTTGCATTGCATGTATAATAAGGCTTGAATAAAAAAATAAATAAATAATTTTTTTAAAAACCCATACAAACCTCTCTTTTCCAGGAGTTGGATCATTGCATGTGTATCAAAGAAAAGTGTTCTGTGGCCAGATTTTGCAAGGTCTGATCTAG